>WEKY01002147.1:17796-71969 GCA_013390045.1 Picathartes gymnocephalus
CGGGCGTACCGGGGCACAGCTGGAGCACCGGGAGTACTAGGGCACAGCGGGCGCCCCGGGCGTACCGGGGCACAGCGGGCGTACCGGCGCGCTGCCGGGCGGTGTCAGGGCTCCCCTGCGGGAGCTCCGCGCTCCCGCCGGCCGCCCCGCTGCGCAGCCCCCGAAAGCGGCACCCCCGGGCATCGCGGCCGTTCCGTGCCGCCCCCGCCTGCCAGCCCCGCTCCAGAGGGACCGGGCGCCTTCAGAGAGGCCGCGGGGCCCCAAATTATCTTGGACAAGGCGAGGCTCAGGGGCGACCTTATCGCTCTCTAGGATTACCTGAAAGGAGGGTGTAGCCAGTGGAGGGTCGGTCTCTTTGCCCAGGCAGCCACAGACAAGATGAGAGGACATGGCTCCAAGCTGTGCCAGGAAAGGTTTAGGTCGGACATCAGGAGGGATTTTTTCACAGAAAGGCTGATTAGACGTTAGAACGGGCTGCCCAGGGAGGTGGTGGAGTCTGTCCCTGGAGGTGTTTAAGGAAAGACTGGATGTGGCACATTGTGCCAGGGCCTAGGTGACACGGTGGTGTACGGTCAGACATTGGTCTCGATGATCCCAGAGGCCTTTTCAAACCTAGTTGATTCTGTGATTACAGAACTGGTAACTCTTCTGTGGAAGAGGTTTATGGGAATTGCCCCTTGGAGGCTGCATGTCTCCTGACCTGCAGTCAGGCCAATGGCAGATCAGCTGCTGGAAAACTGATTGCTTGTCTGGCAGCTGCAAGGAAAAACTAAACCAATATGTATGTCCTGTTGGAGTGTAAAATGAGATTTATAAGTTTCCTGGATTTTTTAATAAAATCTAAAATACTTCTACAGTTGTTGATTTATTGGATAGTGAAAGGAGTTGCTTATGTTTTTAATGATCCACAAATTATACACTGCATTTCTAATGCATTGGGTTTGATCTGGGGTTTTTTGTTTGTTTGTTAGTTTAGGGTTATTTTTAAGTTACTGGAATAAGCAACAATAATCAATGCAATGAAAAGAACAGTAATTGTATTAAATATTTGTGCTCAGGCCATGGGTGCATGGACAGATATAAAATAAACAATTGGTCAGTTGTGCTCTAGATGTTTTTTCTTAAGTCTTCTTTGTACCTGCTGTTTTATAGTGTACCTTGTTGAATTTTTTGTGCAACTTCAGTTTTCTACTGATGCTCCAATATGTGGATCATCCCACACCTTGCTTTCAGTAAAATTGTAAATGCACCTCGAGTTACTTACATGCATAACTACAGTTAGCAGAGAAGTGAAAAATCCAGCCTGCTCACTCAATTTTCATTTTTCCCTGAGGAAAAAATTGCACATTTGAAGGTGGGAGAACCAAAATTCATTTTTCATGCAAGTTTCTTTCTCCCAGAATGCATATGCTGAAATGATTGTTAAGGTAATGTTGAAAATGTTATTACTGTTGCACTTCAATCTTCCAAAATGCTTTCTGTAACTAATATTATATGGAAGTTATTTAATTTGACAGTTTATTATGTGCCCTAAACATTGTGCTGTACTACATTACAATGAATGAATACAGGGATATTGTGTTCTTTTTCCAAGCTTTCTCTGTACAAACATGCATCATATATCTGCATGATGGCATTTGTTTTCTGTTTACATATTATTTCTAAGCCCTGCAGACATAACTTTCCTTTTTATTTACAAGTTCACGGTGGTGATGCTTTCCAGTTTAATAATCATTCTTTCTCTCCTTTAGAGATTGTTGTCAGGAGACAGACACAGATATACCTTAGTACAATATATTAATACTGGGCATGTTTGTCATTACACAAAATTTTAAAAAAATATGTAGTTGTTTGTTTTGTAAACAAACCATGTTATATTTTTGTATTGTAAAGATCCCATGCCTAAAAATATTTGTAATGTTTCAGTAATCAGATAATGACTGTGGATGTTTCACCCATTCTCCTAATTTAAGCCTTTTGTAGGGTTAATTTTCAGGCTTCTAACTTATGGTTCTGGATTGTCAGTATCCAGAGGTTTCACTTATTTTAATTATTTCATATTCTTCCCTCCCCAAAGCTGTATATCTTCTACCATAGTGTAAAAAAGCAGTGCCTACAAAGGTGTTTGTGGGATGAAAATTTTTCTTAAAGTTGGAAAGGTGTGTTCTCCCGCCTGATACAGGGACTACAAGGAAATAAGTGGGGGGATATTGAGAGATAATGACAACATGGAAGCATTACTTAAAATTGGACCTAAGAAGTCATAAGAAAATGAAGATACAGAAAATATATAGAACCTTTGGGATTTCCGCCTCCCCTATTTAATTCTTTTCCTATCTTATCACAGCTTCCAGTGGTTTTGATTGCTTCAGCTCCTGTCTGCCTTGCCTAGGATATGAGTGAGCCGGCTTCTATTGTCATCTGCTTTATTGTAAAACATGGAAAATACACATTAAATCAAGGGATCTGATTTAGATTCTCACTCTGAAACTGGGGCGGGGACATGGAAATATGCTTTGGCTCTGTTCTCTCTTAGCTTCAATGCTCTGGTGGTAAATCTATGTTTTGATTTCTCCTGAGGCATTTGGAATTTCTTTAAACAGCGCTCCTCCACAGACAGAAGACACTACAGATGTGATTGCCATGACCATGTTTCTGTTCTTTCTACCCTGCCTCTTGTATTTACTGTCCTTGAAGCAGCCTGAGATTCTGCATATTCATTTTCTTTTCTTCTTCCTGTCACTCCTTGTGCTTCCCTGTAATCTGGAACTAACTCATGTCACCCTGTGTTTAGATGTGTGTGATGCTCAACAGCCTCTCATTCTGTACACTTTCTCTTATACATCCTTCTAACCATCTCCTCATCTTCTCCATTGCTTTTTTTTTCTCTCTCCATCCCACCTGAAAGAATTCCTTCTTTGTGTTTCCACCCTCTTAAATGGCATAGATCCTTATCACAGTTGCCTTTATCTGACCTGTAATTTTCTCTGTTAGTTTCTTGCTTTTCATCTTATTTCATAAGACCAAGCCATGTCAGCTGACTGATTGCTGTATTGCTCCTTCAGCCCAAGTGCCTGCAGAGCACTGTATCAGTAATAAAGTCATGGTAAATGGGCTAGAGGAGAAAAATCTTGATATTTGTTTGTTCATTTAAACACACACACACACACACAAACACACGCCCTTAGTGATGTGACTTGCTTTCTGTACCACTTCCCTCTTTCTGCTCTTGCTCTAGTTCCTGTTTGTGCTGCAGGTGAAGGTGCCCAGAGCAGGACCCTTGGATTTGTGAAACATGCAGAGTATTGTGTACCTGGCCAGGAATAAAAATAAGGGAGCATAACTGGCCGATAGCCGCCTTGCCCTCCACGTGGCCTCTGCTCTGTGAGGAGGCCCACTGCTCTGCTATTGTCCCTGTCCTTCCCTACACTCCTTTTTTCTTCCTGAGCTGTCTCTTTGACTTTTATCCAAGGATAAAGACCTTTGAGGTGGATGATGCACAGCTCTGCACTTCCTTTGACTCACACTTTGCCACCTAGTATATTGGTCAGCTCTTACTAAACTGCAATTTGGTTTTTTTATTGCTGATGATGACAACCCTTGCAGCCCACATCTTTGATTTCACTGTCCCTTCTGCTGGGTCAGAGCTATGTTTGTTTTCTCTATGATGGTTCAAAGCTGTATCTCCCCTTTCTCCCTCTTCCTGGGTTTGATACAGTTTAGTTTTTTAAACATCCCCTGCAGATTTCAGAGTCTGGAGGCTCTTTTTTCTCTGGAGCCCAGCTGCTTGGGCTGCATTTCTAAGGGTGAAGGTGCTGGTCCCCACACAGCCTGCCCTGCCAACATGGAAAGGCAGCCTCATCCCTTGCCTCCCCATGCAGCATCCTCACCGTTCATCAGCTGCTTGACCAGAGCAGCACATTCCCCAGCTTCCAGTGGCATCCCTGGTAATCCACCTTGGGCCATGACAGAGTTGGTGTCATCACACAGGTGCTGATGATGAGGGCTTAGCAAACACTTCAGCTGGTGTAAATTAAGCACTAGAATTCAGATCTCTTTTCAGGCATTGTGTTGTCCCTGAAGGGCAGGCCTAGCATGACTGGAGTCACTGAAACCCCATTCCTGGCACTGACATCAGCAGGAATGACTGATTACACCTAGGAAACTGCTCTTGGAATATTGTGCTGGCCTTTTTTATATAAGTATGTTTCAGAGAAGTGGAGCAATGTGATCTTTGTGTCTTAATGTCTTACTAAATACGCTAGTCAGGCACATCTCCCATCCCAACATAGCAACCAGCACCCTTAGCCCCACATTCTTGTCTAACCATGTTACAGCTGGCAGAAGAAAGGGCAATATCACTGCTTTTGATGGGTTTCCAACTTCAAGCAAGAAGCAATTTGGCCTGATACTTGAAGATTATAAATCAGTAATACAAGTCATAGCCCAAACCCTAGGCAGACACTAGATCCCTTCTCAAAAGCTGCATCTAGTGTTATTAAAACATCTTGGACTGAAGCAGCCCTCTGCAGCTGGTGCTGCTTTTCACTGGAGTGAGTAGAAACAGACTCCAACACAGGCAAAACGCACTCCGACCAGGCAGATAAGCTATTACCAAGCTACTGCTTGTCTGCTAGGATTTCCTAGAGAGCAGGAAAAGAAGTGAATGGGACTATACTTGGCAGTAGGGTGCAACTTCCATCTGGGATGCAGATTCTTGACTCAGAAGCACTTCTCATAATCCCAGCTCTCATTTTACAAGGGGAAAACATAAGCCAGGCAGTTTGTTATAGAGAAGTGTGATTCCTCTAGGAAGGGCAGTTCTGTTTCCTGAGCTTTTCTTCAATCCCAGCCGGCATTGCCAGGCAGGCTTTGACTTCATTTCCAGAAGTGATGCTCTCCAAGCCTGGAATTGTCTGATTTGAACAGTCCCATTTGAAATGATTAATTTTGTTGGCACCTGGATCAGTCTGTGTAACTGCTTTTATGAGACATGGGGCACTAAGAAAAACGCAGAGAACAAACAGACCAAGAGTGTACGCAGGATGCCCATCACTGTGTAATTATGTATAACTGTACAGTTACATAAATGCTTTTCTTGGGGAATCACCAGTGACGGCAGCAAGCTTTGCCTGTCATGTTTGGGCTAGTTAAAGCACTGATTCATCATACATTGAATACTCTGTTTCCTGCTTGTTCTATGGTAAATGGATTACTGCCTGCAATTTCAATAGTAATTAATGAGGATGAGAGATAGATCCAGTGATAAAACTGGGTTGTCTGAAGAAGTGGAATGATTTACTCCACTTGTCCAATCTCACAGTGTTACTAGAATATCACTAGCTTGTTTGCAGACTGACTCTTCCTCTTCTTGACAGATGCATTTTTATCAGTTGGGGTAACAAATCTAAGCACACAAACCATGATGTGACTTTTTGTTCCTCCTCCATCTGAAGTATCCCCCTCCTTCCCTTTAAGCCACTCAGCCTGGCCTCATTTTTGCAGTTGCATATTTCTTCTTTAGCTGTCCCACCATCTGTTACGCATCAAGTTGGTCAAACCTTGAGTGCAGAAAGCAGCAAATCTGTGTTCAGCTCTTAGCAGGTGTCATTGTACCACTTCTAGTACCCCATCTAGCTTGTTAGCTAATTCATCTCTGGATGAAACCTTATTGCTTAGATGGAGAACAATCCACAAAAGGAGCAATGCCCTGAGAGAGGAGCTGGCTAGGCAGGGATCTGAGCTTCTTCCACTCAAATGGAAGTTCCAGAGGAGATGCCCACATTGATGATTTTAAAGCACAGTGTGATCCCTAGAAGAAAGGCACTATATTAGTTCAAGATGATTATTATTAGTGATATCATTACCACTGCTATAGTGACTGTTACTGTAATACCTTGTTGCAATACTTACACAAGAAGAAATATGCATTGACAGGTGGAGCAAGGGAAGGAAAGTGATGGCTTTGCTCAAGGAAAAAGTGGCTAAATTTGATATTAGATCTGAATAAAGTTGGCTCAGTTGGTTAAAACATGGTACAATAACACCAGGGTTGGGGGTTCAACTCCCCTGATGGGTCATTTACTCACGGGTTGAGTCCATTCCACCTCAGAGTATTCTATGAATCTCAAAAAAAAAGCAGATTCTTTGCTTCCTTGTAAATCTTTGTTGTTTTGAGTTAATGCAAGCACAGTCTGCACATATAAAACAGACAACCTGGATGGTAGATGGATACAAGATCTATCATTATGAAATTTATGGAGAAATTAATTTATGTACATTTCAGATGAGCAAAGAGTCAATGTGTCGGTGCACAGTGCTAGCAATAGTGCCAAATGTTTATATGGTTTTTGTAATGGGAGAATCTGAGGAAACCAGGCTTTGTGGTAGGCCTTAGCTGGCTGCCGTGTTTTTTCCTGTGTGCATCATGTTAGAGTCATTTGTTAAATATCCTTCCCAACTTTACGTAACTCTCACCTTACAGGTGAAGAGGTTGCTCCTGCCCTAGGAATTGCAAGAAGAATGATGTTTGTTGACAGAGATAGATAATATCTTCCTCTTCAGTGAGTCAGGATGTCAACAGCAACGACTTGGACAGGAATTGACAGGAAATTTACGCTTAGTCCTTGAACTCCGTGGTTTTGGCAGATATATGACTGAATGAAACAAAAAGTGACAGAGGGAGAAACCTGGATTCCCTCCCAGAGAGGGAGTTTACTTGAATTGCTTGGTCATGGACTAGCTTGTTTCATTCACAGAAAAAATTCTGGATCTTGAGAGATTACTACAGTATCCATCCTATTGTCAGGAGGGACCCTGAAAAGCAGCAATCATGTAACCATTCTCTGCAATATACTTAGGGGGGTGTAATTAATTGCTGTAAGGCTCCAGTGTGGCTTCACTGAATTAAATCAGCCCCACAAATATCACTGAAATGTGTCTGGTGAGTTTTCTAAACAGGATTTAACTATAAAATAAACCCAAGCATCAATGGTGTGCATTCAAAATGTCAGCTAATTTTATCCTGAAAAAATTTCTTTTATGCTATAGTTTAAATTTTCATTTATTCGAAAAACAAACGTTCTTTTAGGGTCATGTCTTCCAGATGTGCAGGATTGCAAGTCAATAGCCAGTCCCTGCAATAAATTTTCGTTTAGACACCTTATGACCTAGGCGAAGAGTATGTATATAAATGGGAAGAAAACTGATATACTGCTAGAAAACAAGTGTGCCTGCCTTTCCCTGGAAAGGTTAATGGAACTATTGGCCTGCAGGTATCACACTTGCTTGCAGAGTTTTCTTCTCTCATCCTCTTCAGGCCTGTTTTTGCAGTCGGCATTTAGAGAAGTACCAAATTAAATCCAAGCTAATGTATATGTTGTGAAATTCTGCTGAACTGAGTGAAGGGGCAAGAGGCTTTTGAGACCAGTCCTGGGAGATCCTGGCTGCCACTTCTGCCTGCAAAAGGTAGCAGTGGAGGGAGTTCAGGGTCTTATGAGGGGAGAGTCTAAATTAAGGCAGGCTCTGGCATGCGCAGCGGCAGGGAAATGCAATTGGGTATAAACATTGGGGCTCCGAAGTGAGTGAATGCCACCTACACTGCTCCCAGGAGGCTCCTGTTTCTCAGGAATGTTCTGGCAACATGTTGCAACCTAGATATTAGTTGTACCTCTCAGTTTGCTTTGTCATTTTCAGCAGCAGCTTTTAGTCTGTAAAAACCATACTAATATGTGGTAGTGTATTAAGGACAATGCACATTTTCATTGACTCTAAAAGAGTGGGCAGTATTCTAGCATGCACTCTTGCAGTTTCCAGACTTGATTCCAGTGAACAGTTCCTACCCTAAGCACTGAATTTCCATCACTATAAAGAAGGGATTCTCAGTAAATACAAAATTGTTAAGTGCCACAATAATGCAGCGTTTTCCCATTGGACTAAACATACAGATTGACAGAGCTCATTACTTGCTGACCAAGTTCAAAGGTAAATAAGCCAAGAAAGCAAATTTAGACAGAAAAAAAAGTCTTACTTGTGCAACAATTCCCAATGAGCATTTCTTGCCCTGTGAAATGTTCAGTGATGAGGTAGATATTTTCCCTCAATGGAACTTTCTCAACAGACACGTGTCAGAGGGCTTATTGATAGCTCTCACGCACATAAGATCTGCTCTCCTGTTAGCTCGTGCTGTGCTGCTCTCATTTGACCTCATCCCTAGAGGGCTGAAACTTTATGACTGTAATGAATCTTTGTTTCTCCTTCCTTGCACCTGGGGGATTTAAACGTGCTTGTGCCGAGACACCGTCTCCTTGCTTGGCTGTATATAATCTGGGATACATGCAAGTTGATTTCACATGGAAATTACAGAGGATGGAAGAGATTTGTCACCAGACATTTGTGACCCATGTTACATCAGCCTTTGGGAACACAGTATGTCAGCCAAAATAAAGGCTTGCCTTGCAAAATAGGTTTTTAGCACTGATAAACAAAGCTTCAATAGGAGTTGAGGGTCAGGCTAGTAGCCTGAAATACTGAAGTCATTTGGGACCTTGAATGTTTGTCCACAAACAGGTTCATGGTAGAGAAGGGCAGGGCAGCCTTTCTCACCTAGCAAACACCATGCCCCTTCTGATGCCAGCCATTGTGGGAGAACTTTGATTGTGTTTGATTGCTTGTCAGCCCTCGAACTGCCACTTATTTTTTATTAAACTGATCAGTACAGAATCCATTCATCCATTCTTGTGCTCCCTTCTGATTCCCAATAGTACCGGCCTTCAGTTTTGTAATTTGCTGATTTAATGACTCCTGACATACCTGATCCAAATCACAAAATGTGTTTCCCATGGAAGCTCTGCTCTGAAGGTCAGCAGATCCCTTTGCTTTTACACTGCTTTATCGATGTGTGTCACTTGAAGTGAGACACGAGTATTTCTGCCTCCCTTTTAGAGCTCTGCTTAAATGCTTTTCATCAACAGCCCCCGCTGGAATCAGATTTCTCCTTTGTTGTTCTGTTTCCTCCTTTTTCCTCTGGGGCCAAGGAGTTCAGCACTGTTTAATCCTGGGAAAACAAGGAAATGAGAGTTACTGGGAAGAGGGGTAGGATTCCTCTTGCCTGTCTTGAGCTGAGTGCCTGTGTGCTGCTCCAGCTCATCATCCCGGCTTCAGCTGAGCAAAGAGAGAGAGAGAAGAGTTTCCTGGGGGCCATTCACCCCATTCTTAGAGAGCTGGCTGAGAAAGGTGCGAGGAACTACATGAATTGTGCCCGAGGAGCACAACTGCAGAGCTTAGAAAGAGAGAGAAACACTTAACACCAAGAAGAACAGACTGATGGTCAAGGATACATAGGGCAAACATAGCGGACAAAGGAGATTATACAGTGTCGATTGTCTAGTATGTTATTGATGAAGAAGTTCACAAAGCTTCTATGAACATCTTCTCAGTAGTTTATTTTCAAGAGATTTATTATATTTTATTACAATATATTTTCATTTAATAGAGAATGTAAATAAATATAAATTTGTAAAATTTTAGTATAATTTTTCTTTAAGCTGGTATTTGTTTCATTTGAAACCTTTCTCTCTCTCTTTTTTTTTTTTTTCCTATAAAACTATTTTTAAAATTTTTATTTTCAAACCACAAACCAACAAACCCCAGGAAAAGCTCTTGGGTAACAGTTAAATCTGCATGACACCTTTGCATCTCAGAAGTTTTCAGCAACCAGAGGCCAAGCTTCCACCTCTACCCTGAGCACCCTTCATACCTCATTAACTCTCAAAACACATCACTGTGCATATTTAGTGTATGTAAATACAGAGTTTGATTTTTATTTACTCCACATAGTGCAGCAGAGTTAAAGAGCTTTTAAAGTGCATATATATAAAACATTGTTTCTCAGAAAACTAGTTTATATTTAAAAATCTGGACCAAACCTAGAACTTTTTACAGTGTAGATTATCTGTCACAATCATTATTTGCTATGTGACCTCAGAGTTTTTTTTATTTTATTAATCATTTATTGTGTAACACAATAAAAGTAATCCACAAATTATTCTTTACAGTGATTCTGCTTCTCTTGACTTCTAAAGCATTATATTCGTTTTATGTTTTGCTTTTAACTCACATTCCAGGAGTCACGTGCCTGGTCAATAATCTCAGTTATATTTCTGATTTGCCATTTGCAAGCAAATTCCCAGCCTTCATGATTAGATAGAAGCGTGGAAAGACTTGAAACCATGAAAGCAAATGTATCCCCATTACCTTACACTCATGACTTGTAAGCCAATCCTTGGATGTGAGGTTTGTTAGGGCAGGAGAGGTTCCTGCTGTGCTGTAAGTTATGAAACCCAGACTGCCACATGAGTAAATGAAGAAAACAGCAATCACAGTCAGGGTATGGGGTAGAGAAGGCAGATTGCTTTCTATGAAGGCTGTGAGGTTGTTTTAAATGTGGAAAAAGAAAAGTATAGGAGGAGTCAAGAAGCAGAACTGATGAAGAGAACAGGGGTTGGAACACGGTTCCTTTGTGCAGAAGGATGCTCAGGGCTTGTCAGTGGAGGAAGTACTGACCAGCACCAGTGCAGGGTAGTCCTGTATGTGTTCCAGCCTCACTGCAGGAAAGGTACTGGTATAGCAACGAGCATCCCATTGCACACTAAAGGAATATTTAAATCCTCTGATCACATCTGAAGCATCAGTAGCTGCTTTGTTATTGGAAAGAAGAACATTAAAACAATACCATTCAAGCTGTAAATTAAAAGCCCACTGCAGATGTAGATTTCATGAGCCAAGTTATTAAGAGCATTAGCATGCATATTAGAAGTAATTAAAAACAAGCAAACAGGAAGAATGCCAGGTGAGAACATACAGGTTGGAGGAGAATTCTCTACTCAGTTACACAAGTATAAATTAATATCTTGTAAATAAATCCACAATCATTTCCTTGGATGAAGTTACAGTCATGCTGCTTGTAAGTAGCTTAACCATAAGCACTGAAAACCAAAACAACAGCATACCATTTATGACAACAAGAAAACAAAAATTAAATGTAAAACAGAACCAACTTGTCTGTCTGTTCTCAGTGGTGCCCTGGAAATGAGGTTATCCTCTCTGAGGGTGCTGATAATTTGCTGGGGTGAGCCTAGTCTGATTTTTTGTGACTAATGTCATAATTAGTCAATTGCTTGGAGATATTTTTCTGAGTAACCTCTGATACTGTTACTTGTTTTAAAAATTTGTTTACAGTTGTTTACAATTTATAGTTGTTTACAATTTATAGTTACTATTTTATTGACAAACATATTTTCTGTTGTGTATGCATAATTGTCCCTGTTTTCTCTACATAAATTCCATATTTGTGAGTATTCTGTAAATAATTCAAAGAACAACTTCTCATTTCATGTGACATTCAGAAATTATTTATTCCTCATACTTTATAGTAAATCTGTAAAATACATCATTATACTTGCTTCTGACCAAAATAAGAAAAGCTTTTAAAACCAGGTATAATCAACAACAGTGCTCTTTGGATTAAAATAAGTCAAGGGTTTATAAGTATTTTCAAGATGTATTTTAATATCTGAAAGTTGTCTGACTTGTCAAATAAAAGATGACTCATAGATCCCCCTAGGAAAAAAACTATCCTTCTTGTCTGCTCAAATGCCAACCAATCTTTTAATCCTCTTCAGATTAGTTTACATGTGTGAAATCGATATTTCAAGGTACTTACAGTACCTCCCAGAGCACATAAGTTACTAACCAAACTGGGCTCCATGGAGTTTCTGCATTCCATCAGGTGTCACAAAGAGCCTCGACTGGTCTGTGCCTGGTCTGGGGGCATTAAGGCCAGGTGAAATGCCAAGCTCCTTAGCTCATCTGCTGCAGAGAACAGGTCTGCAGCGTGCCTGCTAAAGCCTTGCTACGGGAATAAATCTGACATTCCTCACTTACTAGCTCAGAGACAGTCTGCAGTGTCTCAATATGCAGCGTGCCACGATATCAGATGTATCACAGAAGTCATAAGCATGATTAGGTTGCAAAGGCAAACACTGAAAATTTAAGAAATGCTAGAATTAGGATGCTTACTCAACTGACATTTGTTTCCTGGTGGCAAATTATTTATGATACATTTATCTCTAGCCACATGATCACCCACTGGTGTTTTCCCCTGCCCCGGTGCTCAGGATGAGCCGTTTGTTTACTCTGTGCTGAGTGTGCCCAGCCCTTGTTTGCTCTACACTCTTCAAACCCTGCTTTGGAGACAGCTACTTATTCTTACCCAGGATTTTTCATGATTGTATTGCTGAAGTAGCTCAGAAAAGGAGAAGATGTGCAGAGTCCCCAGCATTTCCCATTTGCAGATGGACCGGACAATTACAATAATGCTCCCAAGCGTTAGGAGAGGGCGGGTTTTACCCACACAAGGGACTGGAGGGGAAAAACCAAGGGCAGTTCCCTCAGGTGCTACTGCAGAGAAGCTCATCCAACTCACCAGCAAATTCAAAGCCTCCTGCACAGACACGCCATCTCCATCCACAATTTCTTGCCCTGATGTAAACTCCTCTCCCCCCTCCCAGAATTTATCCCATCTATATCATATAAATCAGTCCCTACATTTCTCACAGCTCTGCGTTCATATTGGGCAACTTCTTCTTTATGGCTACATTCACAGCTCCTATTAGGGACCTAAAATTACAATCTCCCCTTGGATCTGTCATCTAGCCCTTGCTGGACTGACATTCTCACCTGTAACTGCAGGTAAGGTCATGGCCACCTTGAGCTGGAGCACACCCAGGAAATCGGATATCATGTACTGCATCTTGACTGGTTACGTTGATTTTTTTAACTGCCAAAGAACATAATTCACCAGATTTCCCTAGTTTACCTGTGAAATTGCAAAAAAGCAGATAGTTGAAAAGAAATCACGCTGTCATGATAGACTTCTGAGTACAGAGAAATTAGCCTTCCTCAAAGAAAAAGTCACCAGTGTCTTATTTTAACACAGGAAAAACAATGTCTTTTCCTCTAGCCTCTAAGCTGCACTGTTCTGCCTGAAAGGTTCCACAATAATTCAGCAGAAGACAGAGATTCAGAAAGAAGACTTTCAGTTCAAGTTTGACAAAATCATAAACAACAGAAAACAAGGCTCCTAATGGGACATGCTGAAGACCTTAATAACCCATGCTTTCAACAGCTCTACTAATAATAAGCTGTGGGAATTGATGGTGTTCGTTTTAAAATGATTTTCACATTTAAATTTTGATGGGACTCATTGGTTAGATGCTGTGTGCAGGGCAGATAAAGCAAATTGTCTTGCTAAGTCATCGGCAGCCCTGCTGGGGTGTTTAGAAAAAGCTCCCTTTCCATTTAAGAGGAGGCTGGGTCTTGTCTCCATCACAGCAGCAGATTTGGGGCATGTGGGTCTGTTCTTCTGCACGGCTGTTTTAGTGCAGAACAGCCCCTGGTGCTGTGCCACACGTGACACAGCCCTGTGCCCCATACTTGCCCTTTCAGAAATCAGTCCCTATATGGTATATAGATGTACTCTGCTCTGCAGGCTTGGGCTTTTTCAGGATGCTTGTCAGTCAGGTGCTGCTTAGGAAGCTCCAGGAGCCCAACTTGGGGTGACTGATGAGAATTTTCAGTTGCCTGGCTGGACAAACCCAGATTTCTCTTCACTGTTTAGAAGAGGGTTATAAACTATTAGGAAGTGACCTCAGCTGACGGGTATATCATGTTCTTTCATTCTATTCACTTACAGCATTTACAACATCTCCCCATTATCATTTAGACTTTTACAACTCTTAATGACCCTTTTATCAGAGCAGCAATAACCAGTAAATCCCCTTTGGCATTTATTGCCTTGTCTCTAATACATAAAAGAACCAATTTATAACATCTCATGAATGCTGGAGATTATTTTTCAAACTACTTCTTCAAATCTCACTTCAAATATAAGTGCTCTGATAAAGGCCCTGTTTCTGTGGTTTGCTCAGCATCAGTCCTAAATTAAATTCACCAACAATATACAATAAACGTTGTGGACCGGATGCTGTATGCCAGAGAGAAATCAGAAACCAGAAATCCTAAATGTCTTCTCTGTAGGGAGGTCCTTCACCTGCCCATCTCCTGCCAGCATCGGTTTTGTCCTTAGCTGCCAGGAGGAATTTCAGGCCTGGGCACAATCAGCAGGAGCTCTGGGGACAGGAGACACTACTTTGTCAACAGCCATCATAGAAAGTACAGGTGGACCTTGCACATCTGACATGGTGCACTCAGCAGTCAGATAACTAAAATCAATTTGCTGGGCTTTGTCTGAAAATGGTGGGGAGTAACAGGCACCACCAGGAGAAGCTTAATCCCATCCTACAAGCGGTGCCCAGGAGAGACAGCTCCAAGGTGCGTAGTCCCAGCTGCCCTCCTCTCTATGCCTCTGGCTGGCAAGTCATCTAACTTCAAAACACCTAGAATTAGATGTCACTAATCTCTATGCCTTTGTTTGCAGCGATAACAACGTAACTTTGAAGTTATCTCTGTTATTACATGCTGAAACAAAACTCCAAAAGTACCTTGTTTATTCATTTTTGTAACTTTTGCCCAACGTGCCGCAATGTCCTGCTCTCCCTGTAGGACATTCAATTGATTGCCATTAGTACCTTTGGAAGGTGTGTTTTGTCTTGGTTTGTCTACAGGTAGAACACATGCAGCCACAGGACTCTGCAGAGAAACTCTCCTCTGCACTTCCAAACCCCATCAGTCAGAACACAACAAAGCAGTCCTTAGGAATCATTTCAAAGTGAGCCAGTAATGAAGGCAACTTAAGGATTCTATGTGTTCCTGGCAACGATTTCAGTTTTGCTAACTCTGTATCAAGACACCAGACTTGGACTTGATTCAGAGCCCAGCACTGGAAAGACTTGACATCAGCAGATTTTGGACAGGGATGTAGCTATTTCTATGGGGTAAATGAAACACTGTGCGAAGATGCCCAGTGCTAAGTGAGCCACTGCCATGGCTGGAGGCTGGTATTGCTGTGCTGGTTAGACACCATATCCCAGCTAAGGGGCCTTGATGCGAAAGTGCCTGTTTTGACCTGGGCAGCAGTTTTGCCCCCAGCACAGGCTAGCCCAAGCACCTCTGTGCCATGTGGAGACTGTTCAGTGCCATTATAGCAGGGTCCGTGCCACAAAGACCAGACGTGCTCAGTTCATCCTATTTCCCACCTTTTCTTTGCCTGTTCATTGCTCTACTCAGGTCTACTGCCAGGTTCTCCCATTTTCTCTTTGCTCCTGCAGACCCTCTTCTCCTCTGCAGAACTACAAACCCAAGAGCTCCCAAAAGAACTTTTCATTAATATAATTTATTAGCTAAATCATTCCTCTGACCTATTTCTAGTTCAACTAGCATATCTCCCCATCCACTCAATATAATTGGCACAGCACCTGAACTCTGCTGCCGGGGTTTAAATGGCCTGACATATATCACTGAGTCACAGGATATTAAGAGAAAGGTGAGAGGATTATTGGCGCCCTGCCACTGAGATCAGCTTGGATTTCTTGTCCAACCACCGAAACATGTGGTTGTAAATAGAGGGTTTACATAGGCTTGGTTTAGTTCTTACTCAAAGCTTGACCACTTGAAAACAACATGGGACTTTCACCAAGGACTGGGGACTTGGCCATGTAAGGAAGCCTTTCTTGCATACATTGTCCTGTTGATTTTTGGAAGGGGACGATCTGTGTGAGGCTCTGCAGGATGGGGCTGGCCAGGAGTGCTGTGCTAGAGCTCTCTGGAGCTGGAGTTGCATTGACGCTCTTCTCCTGCCTGGCTGCAATGGTCCATTATGAAAGCCATTACCAGCAGCCTGCCACTCTACACATGGTCCCAGGTGCTCCCATTGCTGTGATTTCTTATTTTGCATAATGGTTCTCTCGCCACTGATCCTCTTGCTTCCAAGTTTAAGGAAGTATTAAACACTGGGCTGTAGGTTTTCACTGGTGATTAATTTTAATCCTCTCCCCGTTTTGAAATATAAAACATCAAAGGATACAAAACATGGCCACCGTCCTTGCCAAGAGACATCCATTCTGGTTTTTTGTTCTTTTTCCCGGGAAAAAAGGCCTGCTGACGTCATCTGCCTTGCTCAGGATCTTTGTAATTGGCCCCTGTCTTTTTTTTTTGGCTCCTCCTTCCCTCCCCTCATCTCTCATCCCCTACTCCAGACTGCGAGGTAACCAGGGAAACCAGGAACCATGGCAACCCAAAGCAGCATAATTTTTCTCTGAGGAAAAAAATATAAGCATGCAAAATCCCTTTAATGTTTATACCAGGCGACTGGGTCTAACTCTTCTGTTTCCCTCCTCTTTGGAGCGAGGAAACCATGGGCCTGCCTCCTCTTTCTGGGGCTGCCCTTGCCACGAGCCACGGGCAAAGCTCACATCCAACCCCTGGCTTTACCCAGCCAAAGCCCTCTGCTCCCCATGCCCCCACAAAGCCAGTGTGGCAGCAGGGCCTCAGTTTCCAGCAGTGTGGGTGATCCTGACCCACCAAGAGCCATCAGACAGGCTAAGGCAGTAATCCTCAGGTTACAGGGAGCATCTGTCCCCATCACTAAGTGCTCCTCAGTTTTGAATACATTTCTCTATGGGACACAGGGAAGTGCTTCCATCACTAACTGGAGATGGAGAGCTTGGGCACAGAAGCTTCTGTGACGGAGAACAAAAAACTGTGTCTTCCCAGTCCCACTGAATTGTTCATCCTCAAATTCCAAACTGTCTGGATGAGAGACAAGGCTTCTACCCTGCCAGACAAGGCCAAGAACGTAGGATTCCAGAACACAGAATATACGTTTTTATTACTATGTAGTATAAGGACAGCATCCGAGTGGTACTATCATCACTGCTTCTTCAAAATGTGGGAAAGAAGGGCAGCTGTGGAGGGGGGAACATGATGGTTCCCTTCTCTCTCTCCCTTGCCATGATGCTTTCCCTTCTCCCTCAAAATGGGGCACAGGGTGACACTGCCTCACTGCTGCTCAGTGCCCACCAGCAGGGTTGTGCACACAAATAGGAAACAACAGCCTTGGGCAAAGCTCTCAGGGCTCAGCCCCTGCTCTCTGTCCCTCACCCTTCAGCCAGGCCAGTCTCCTTGGGGGACGGTAGTGAGATCCCAGCCCCTTGGAAACCCCAAGGTCACTCCTCCTACAAAGAGCTACTGCAAATACTGTTCTTGGTGGGGTACAGGAGGTTTTGGGATCAGCTGTGGAAGCTTCAGGCAGTGTGCCCAGCTCTGCTCGAAGGCTAAATCAGCAAAGAAATAACTAGCAAGTTTTGCTGCTCTAAAAGTGTACAAGAGACAAACTGCTTGACTTCTAGCTTATTTCCAAAATAGAATGCTGACTGTAAGTTGCCTTCTTTAGGAGAAGAATGATGACAGAAGTAATAAATTGTACAAGTTTATTTTTGAGTTTGCAGATGAGGGAATGTCAAGCAATGGTTGCAAAGAAAGCAAACAAACCCTGGCAAGCGGCTATTTTTATAGAATAGTTTTGTGTTGAAATTTCTATAAGTTGGCAACGGAGTCATCATGAGACCTTTTATCCAGATAAGACTAAGCCAAAATCTTCAGGAAACATCTTGCATGTTTAATTTTTTACTAACAAAAAAGGGGAGAGGGAGGGAAATGAAGGCTTAGGGAAATGTTTGCAGAAATACAGTGTCTGCTCTATAAGGCACCAAATACTTTTTATTCTGTGGATGTAAATGGGACTCTTCCCAAACCTGCCACATGCTAAATTCAAAGCCAGGGTAGCTCCAAATCAGTCCTTGCAGCAGATTTGCTTGCAGCCTGGGGAGGGAGATGTCACTAGGCCGAGTAAGCAAAGTTCATGAACCCTAAGGACCCGTCTGGGATATCTCACCTTAAAGGTCATGGAGCCTGTTGAAAGAAGAACGGCTCTCCAGTCCCCCCAAGCAGAGTTGTTTTAAAGAGACATTGTCAAAACCCTGCTGATTATGTTTTCACTGCCTCCTGCTTCCCAGCCAGCACCCAAACAAAGTCTGTGCAGGAGAAGCATTGAGCCAAGAGGACATCTGCTGCATCCGTGTCTGCAGCTCCAGGCCCAGTCCTCTGGGGAGTGGCTTCTTTATCGATGTTTGCTGTTTGTGTTTGATGTCTAGGAAATGCCCGGACTTTCTTAGACTTCATGCCATGAAAGCATTGCTGTGTGCATGCATGAATGTGTCTGTCCCTAAAATCTGTACTCTGAAGAAAATATTTTAGATTTAAATGTTGGCTCATAAAGAAAAACTATTTTGAGCTAAAAAATAATCTAGAGCCCTTGCCATTGCCCCAGGTAGTTTCTGGCTAATAGGATGTGCCAAAATTCTGTTTATTAGAGCTGTTCTGTTGAAATGTGTCATTTATTGGAATCTGCCGGCAGAGGGGAGGAAAGGGTTACCTACTATGTGAGAACAGAAATCTAAGACGGGAGCTTTATAACTGGCTCTGTGATGTGAACATTAGATAGTAATGTCTCAAAAGTGAACTATTTAAACAGCTCCAGTTTCTATGCTAAATTGACTCTAGTGTGTTAGTAACCAAAGGGACAGCTGCTTCCTGAAGAGCCTCTCTTAACGCTTATAAGGATTAACTGGTTTTGTGTTGAGATTATTGAGATCATCTTAATGCACTTACTTTATTCTGATTTGTTTTCTCATTTTATTTATTGTTAACAACTTTACTTTAGAAGCATCTTTTCATTGATTTTACTCCCTTTGTTTAAACTCGATTTCTTTTAGTAAATAGAGCCAGACAGGGGTCAGAAATGGATGCCACCTAAAAGCTTGGCCAACTCCTCCAAATTTGGCTATAGTTCCCTCTCTAAAAATTCATAGTGAATTTTTCAGTTTTCACATTTTCATGCATGTGTGCTGTTTCAAGTAGTTGAGCACTGAGGGAAGTTTTCAAAGCAGTGTGTGAGTAGCACACAGTAAGTCTTCTAAGTATTTCAGAGGTTTTTTGCAGAGGTCACATCTGGCCTGAGCAGAAGGTTGGTATCCACTGAAGTGCTCTCAAAGGACCCCAGGTGTTTACCCAAAAGCATGTGCCTTATTTACATTCAAGGCATGGCTGCACCATGAGGTTAAATTCAAAACCCTGCTGCATCAGTCACTGATTACCTTCTGTGCCCATTGCATACCTATGGAGCCCACTCCAGGCAGGTGAAAAACACATGCCAAGCACTTTGGAGACTAAGGGAGAGGGAGAGAAAATAGAACAAAAGTTGGGGCAAGATGTGAAGAAGGAACATCATTTATAGTTGTGTCCAGGATGGGGAAGGGTCAGAAACATTGAGGGAGCTAAAAAGTCTGTCTGAAATAATCACCAGTGATCAGCAACCACCATAACACTGCCCAGTGTGAAGGGCCATAGAGAGCAGGCGTGGAAAAAGACAAGGACAAGACAAAGAGCCTTAGGAGGTGCCCATGTGTGCCACCAAGGAGCCAAAGATGGTCCTGCTTGCCTGTTGCTGGAGAGTCTTGCAGTACGGCTGCCTTCCAGATGACAAGGTTCATGCAGATGGCACTGGGCTGGCATTCATCCTGCGTCTTTCTTCTCAGGACAAGTCCTTTGACAACAAGACTGCCAGCCTTCACGGTGGATCTTCAGGTGAATCTGCTTTGCTCTTGTAGAATGATAAGAGATGATCTTATTCTGTGATGGGGGACTCAGCTGCCTGTGATAGATTTGTGTTTAAGCATAATATGCATCCTCTTAAGTACCTCTGCTTTGTGTCTACAGGGTGTCTGAACTTCTTCCTTTGAGGTTCCATTTCCCTTACAATCTTTTTATTCCATTATAAAATATATCTAATAATTCCTTGGGCTCCTGATAGTGTTTGCAACTGGGGGTAATATACCTTCATTCTGTACCTAGGTACAACTGGCTGGGATACGTGTCCATCCATTTGCTGATGTGTATAATCATTGGCTGGGTGTTTCTGCCACATGGAGAAGATATGTGTATTTCCCACGCAGAGGGCTCACATACACGCTCCTGATGAAGATGAGAAGGAGAAATTAATCCCCTGATGAGAACCGTTGGAGGTTTGATGCTGGAGCTGGAAGGCGTGAGCAATGATAAGACATTGAGTCTCTGAGTCAGTGTTGGACGCACCCTTGCCACACTACCAACTGGTCTATTTGCTGTCCCACTTGTTTGTTACCTAACTTATCTTCTTGACTCATCCCAAACCCAGCTGATACCAGAGATAGGCAGACTACACACCACTGCCCCTTCAGCAGCCTGGGGTACACCATCTGCTGCCCGTGAGGATTAACAACTTTTCTTTGCCAAACAGGAAAAAAAAAGGATAAAAACATTGTAAGTGTAACAGCGAGAGGGGATCCTGGAGAGCAAAAGTGAGCTAGGATTGCTCCTGGGAGAGGAAGAGAGTTTTTTAAAAAGAGATAATTCCCTTTTGTTCACTTCTGGTAAAAATGTGTCATGTTGGCCCCAGTCCCATGTTCCAGTGATGATGATGTGCTCACCATGAATGAAGCAGCAATCTTTGTACCAGCAAGGCACAGGTAATATGCAGTACAGTCTTTCATCTCTCTCTGGATATGACAGGGTTCTGGCAATACTTAATTCATTTGTTTTGTTTTAAAGACAGGTTGACATTTCACAGTGCAGGATTAGAGCTAAAGGACCAGCATGGGGGTCATAGGCACCCCAGTCCTGGAGGTCTGTGAGCATCACCATGACAGCCACTCTCTGCTCCTCACTGGTTCTGAGCTCATTTGGACTCAAAACTGTCTCCTAAGCTCCTATGCAAATTCCTATGCTATTCCTTTTTAGCTAATATGCTCTAAGTTTGGTGCAGCAGTAATGGGCATGGAGATAAAGAGGAAAATGGGAAAGGGCACAGAACACTTGCATCTTCTTCCCTGGGATCAGGTAGCCTCAGACAGTCCTGGGCACTTTTGAAGAAAACAATTAATTTTCCTCTTTCTCTGAATTTGCAAGGGCAAAACAAGAGACACTGTGTGCTGCTGGTTGAGAACAGCACAGGGAGCAGATCTCACCTTCCAGCACATACTGTGGGAGCCCAGTGAGCATCCAGTCAGGCTTAAGGACACTGCAAAAGCTGATTGCATGGTGGGACTTGACAGCAGGTGGAGTTGGGGATGGACTGGATCCAGGTTTGATGGGCATGGTCTCCTCTGCCTTCAGACAAGTGAGTCCATTCTCCAGGAGGGGGACAGGTTCTGCTGGAGTGGGCTGCATTATCCCCTAAATGCATCTCTGGCCTGGAGATCTGGATTATATTTACTCTGCCTTTTCAATGTCCAGGTGAGTCTTGCTGGTTGTTGTAAATTCAGCAGCTCCAGGTTTTAATTCTTGGTGCAGTATTGCCACCTGCTTTGTGAAGTCCCAGTAGCCTGTCTGAGAAAGGCATCTGCACATCTTCAAAATGGTGTCCCAATGCTTACAAGGAATTTTGTTGGTGACCAAGGTGTTCTCAGAAGCAAGAAGGACTGCCAGAGCAGACCTCCCTGCTCTAATTAGCAACAGTCAGAATTTCATACCAGGTTCATTCTGATCATAATTTTTCTTGCCTGGGACAGATGTCCACAAGTGTCCTTTCGTGTTTGAGTTCTGACAAGGAGATCCTCAGCAGCCTCTGTCTGAGGCAGCTCCCCTTTCCTGTCTCTTGGGTGGCTGCAGTGCTGATTCAAAGTGGATGTCAAAGGCTTAGCCTGAGAGTATGTGCTGCTGCTACTGCACATATGAAAGCTGAATTCATTGCAAAGGAGAGACACTTATGGGGAAAGAGACTCACTTTCAGGTTTGCCCCACACCGCTGCTCTTCTGGGCAGGGACATTCACATGAGTTGAATCAGCTGCAGGAGGTGTAGCTGGAAGTCTGCAAATTATCCTGCTTATCAACTCACAAACATGGGGATGTGATTTCATGTCACAGGCTCTGCCTGGGCTGGCAGAAGCTGGTGCTGGCTGGGCACAGGTGAAATTTCAACTTCACCTGCTATTAAGCCACATGAAGTCTGCTCCATCTTCTGGAGCTTCTAAAATCTAATGGAAATCTCTTGTTGTTCAATGTCTTTTCTGCTGCAGTCATTGGAGGCTGGACATCCCCGACTAAATGCTGGGAGGGTATTGTAGGTATGTGATCCTAGACCCTTGAGTTTTCCATCCTGGATTTGCAAACTTTGTCTTTGCCCTTTTTTTGGCCCACATTTTTTCCACTCTCTCTACAGCTGAAGTGACATGGAAATTCTTAAGGATAAATATTCAGGACACTATTTAAATAAGCAGCTATACCTCGCAGATCATTTGCTTTACTCTGTTGCACATGTTGCATTTTGTATTGTGTAGTGTGAATTATGGATATGTGTTGCATATAGTCTGGGATAGGCCCATACTTGTCAATAGATGGCAAGATATAACCAAACTGGACCAGATTCACAGTTCTCCCAATTCTTCATCAGGGCTTATTTCTTTGTGAAAGCAATATATTTGCACATTATTCCCAATTATGGGGTTATCTGACCTTGAAAGAGAAACACTTAGATGGCTGTAGCATACCCTATTCCTTATCACTTGCTCAGCTGTACTGGTAAATTAACTAGATAGATCCAAACTATCCTACAGCCTACTGTGAAGGAATATGCAAAACTCCAAATCCAGATTCCAATCTGCTAGCAAACAACAAGTTTATGTAGTAAAATGCCAAACTAAACCCTTGTCTTCAAAACACTCTTCCACACAGATGTTCCAAATCCTGGGCCAAGCTGGGGCTGAGTGCTGGGACACTGAGCAGCACTGTGGTGTTTCCAGAAGCTGCTCATGGAAGCTTCCTCCAGAGACTGAACCCACTAGACAGACAATGCTGGGATCTGCATCCGTTTGGCCAACTCTGGGTGTAAACCCCTGTGTGGTGGGATAAATTAGGCCCTTAATGGCTACAGAAAGACATTGGAAATAAGAGTTTATATTTACATAGTACATTTCATCCCAAAGGACCCTAAATCATACTGCACAAACTTTACATAAACAGCAGAACTGAAATGCAGCCGCGTCAGGAATGGAGGGTGGCAGCCAGCTGGCATGTGTTAGCAGGACAAAAATAAGCCACTATTTTTGGCCAAGGACATCAGGGCAAATCCCTCTATTGCGAAAGTGCCTTCAAAACTTCAAAGTGCAGTTTTACTCTAAATAGTGATTGTGGATAGATAGATCTTTTGTAGTCAGTTGACTTGTTCCCAGGCACATCTGGGGAATTCACCCACTAAAATAAGGATTTGCTACATTTTATGCCAGCTGAGGCTGCAGAACTTCCTCACCCAAGATAGCACATTTCTACTCCAGCTCTCATTTGCTGAATTGCAAGCCTTTTTTACACAGCCCTTACTACTGAGGGTGGGACACTGTAAACGCTGCTCTGGCTTTCTCAGCTGAACTTACCCTGAACTGGCACATCTGGAAATTAATGTTTTCAATTGTTAGCTGGGAAAATTTGTTGATTAGAAAGACAAATTTTCACCATGTCTATCAAGGTAACTTTTCAGAATACAACTGACCTTTAAATATCAGCGTGGAGAGGCCAGGACATTTGAAGCTCTTGCCACAAAGCCCCTCACAGAGCAGGCTGTGCAGCATCTCTCAGGTCTCTGGGCTATCCAAAACCCGCACAACACTGTAAGGCATGGTTCCTTACAGCAATGTCACCTATGAAATGCACAGTATTTTTATAGATACATATTTACTTTGGGAACAGCAGGGTATCTGTAGTTATAGGGTGCACTGCATCTCAGAGAACCCTGAATAACCCTCCAGGATAACTTATGCTGTGGCAACTGGTGGTTCCCTCTGGGCCTCCTCCCATATCTCCATGTTGTGTTGCAGCTGAATCCTAAGCTCTGGCATCCATCCTCCCGAGCCATCTCATTGCCCTGTCATGCCATTTAATTGTTACTAGAGCACTCTCCAGCATGACTTTGGTCCCATACTACAGTCCAGTCCAGTTTGGGGGATATGAAAAATCCAGGGACCATTCCCCAGGAGGCAGGATGGATGAGGAGAGTTGAGCAGTGCCACCTGCCCTTGGGCCAAGGAAGAAGCCCCCAGCCATTTGATTTATTAACGTGCCTGTGTCCTTTGAGAACTGAGCACCACTTTGGCACTGCACATCAAATGGACAAGGAAGGAAAACTCAGCCAGAAGCCTGATATCTTTCAAGGACCCTTCCAAGCTGCGACACAACCTTGCCAGACCTGCATTTGGCATAATTTGGGGCTCCAGCCACCCTCACTGTCTATCACCCCCGGCACTAACACTGGCACCAGTGCAATGACACAATGACTGGGTAGGGGAGCTTGTTTTTCTGAAGATAAATAGTGTTAGCTTTCAGCCAGCTCAGCTCCCTGCAGCCCCAGGTGTGCTAGGCCAGTACAGACAGCTGTGGCTGGACAGGAGGATGCACCCCATGGCAGCTCCATCTGAGACTGGTTTATGGCACTGAAGAACAATTCCACATTACAGTCTCCCTCCCTACAAACATGGAATGCAAGAGGGAGCCTGCACGCCTCAGAGCCAGCCTTCATCTTCTTCCCAGCCTCTCTCCCAGCACCTCATCACCATGCACAATCCTCATACAGTCCATTTTCCTGTCAGCCAGCACACCTTGGTCAGTGCAAAACCATATGAAACTCACACAAGCATTTCCTATTGCTAACAATTTTTAAGTGACATTTTTCTCTCAGAAGTATAGAGAGTCCAAGTAGGACATACACTGCAGAGTCCTGTTACTAAGGCTTTTAGTTAGTAAGGTTACTTCCACAAGCCTTCAGATTCATCAAAAAGCAGCATTAAAGACTGTTTGGACTCAGAGCGGGGCTGCAAGGGAGGTAGGCAGGATTTCAGGTGCCCAAAGCACACTGCCTCCTCTGGGATCCCAAATTTTTTACTATCATCTCCTACCAGCCGAGGCAGAACATCAGCCTGTCTTCGTAGTAGAGCTACTCCATTCCTCTGACCATATTCATGGCCCTCCTCTAGACCCACCCTAACAGGTCCATGACTTTCCTGTACTAAAGCCTCCAGAGCTGGACACAGTACTCCAGGCTGTGAGCTCATGGGACACGGTGGAGGGGGAGAACCACCTCCCTTGATGTGCTGGCCACACCTCTTTTGATGTAGCCCACGGTGTGGTTGGCCTTCTGGGCTGTGAGCACACACTCTTGGCTCATGCCCAGCTTTTCATCCATGAGACTATCCTGGTCCTTTGCTGCAGGACTGATCTCAATGACTTCTTCTCCCAATCTGTGCTTACATCTGGCATTGCTCTGAACCAGGTGCAGCGCTTTGCTCTTGGACTTGTTGAACTTCAGGAGGTTCTCATGGGCCACTTCTCGAGCCTGTCCAGGTCCCTCCGAAAGGCATCCTTCTGGTCATGTCAACTGTACCTCTCAGCTTTGGGTCATCTGCAAACATGATGAAGGTGCACTTGATCTCATTGTCTGTGTCACTGATGAAGATGTTGAAGAGCACTGGTCCCAAGACAGGGCTCTGAGGGACACAACTCCTTGCTGGCCTCCACTTGGACATAAAGCCATTGATCACAACTCTCCGGCTACATTCATTCAGCCAATTCCTTATCCACTGAATGGTCCACCCATCAAATCCATGTCTCTTTAATTTGGAGAAAGGATATCATGTTGGACCATACTGAAGGCCTAACAGAAGACTAGATAACTGTTGTCCTTGGTCATCTCTTATCAACTCTTGCCATCACTCCAACACAGGCCACTGGGTTGCTCAGGCATGATTTGCTCTCAGTAGAGCTGTGCTAGCTGCCATGGTTCACCTCCTTCTCTTTTATGTGCTTTAGCATATCTTCTAGGGAGTTCTGCTCCATGGTGCTCCCAGGCTCAGCTGGTCTGTAATTCCCTGGATCTTCCTTTTTCCTGTTTTCAAAAATGGGAGTGATGTCTCCTGTTTTCCAGTCATCAAGGACTTCACCTGACCACCATGACTTTTCAAATATGATGGAGAGTGGCTTAGCAACAACATTGACCTGTTCCCTCAGGACCCTGGGATGCATCTCCCCAGGTCCCATAGACTTGTGGCTATTCACATTCATCAAGTGATCCTGAACCTGCTCTTCACTTATAGAGGGAGGGGCTTCACTCCCCCCACATCCACCCAGAGGATCAGGGACTTGAGAGAAGTGGGAAACCTGGTTGCCAGTGAAGATTGAGACAGAACTCATGGACTACCTCAGCCTTCTCCTTATCAGTGTCGCCCTTCTTATCACGGAGGCTACACATTCCTTGGCCTTTTCTTTTCTGACCTATGTCCATATAAATCCTTTCTTGAAATTCCTTACATCTCTTGCCAAGTCCTGTCTCAGCTTTGCTTTGGCTTTCTTGACCCCATTCCTAGACATATGAACGGTGTCCCTGTACTCTCCCCAGGTCACCTGTCTCTGCTTCCACTGGGTGTGCATTTCTTTCTTACTCCTCAGTTTGAGGAGCAAATCCATGTCAGTTTCTGGCCTGCCTTGCTTGATTTCCTACACACTGGAAGAGCACTCTTGCACTCTAAGTAAAGGGGCCTTACAGAGCTGCCAGTGCTGGTCATCAGCATCTGTCCTTAAGGGCAGTTTCCCAGTGAATCTTATTCACCAACTCCTTAAAGAGCTGGAAGTTTGATCTTGCAAAATTCAAGGTTTTGACTTTTCTCCTTTCCAGACTCACACTCCTTGAGATGAGAGATCGCAAGATCTGGGCCTGAGAGGATCTGAGAGTGAAGAAAGGGGAAAATAAAGAAGGAAATATTTGCTGACCTTATTTGAGCCCTGAGAAATGTGGAAATATGAAGGACAGGGGCGTGATGCTCAAGAAGGAGCAGAGGCCAGGGAATGCAAGACAGGTCTCTTCCTTATCAAAGAACCAGTGCAAAAATGGTTCATGGAGGTGGATCCACCCTTGATGTTGTGAGCAGATTACAGAGCCATGTCACACCATTTCCCAAGATTCCTGGATAGGAAAGCTGGTCACACACACTGGAAGACTCTCTGCAACATGCCAAGAGCATTCAGCTCTGTATACCAGAATCTCCCTTGTCCTTTTTTAAGGCCCTTGCCTTTTCTCTGTTTGCACAGCATTAAAACACTGCACTTTCCAGGGAGAAAAATCTTTTGTCTAATATTTGTAATTTTAAAGCTGAATTTTACTTTTTTTTAATGCACCGGCATTATCCAACAAGTAGTCCAATACATAAAATTGATCATGACCTAGAAAAGAACTTAAGCTTTTGTAATGGTGCTGCAGGCAGGGAGAGAGGCCCCACAGGCCAGCACTCAGGCACCCAAACTGATTATGCACAAGTTGCACAGTTTTATACACTCATGAGTGTACTCAGGCATTTTGAAAATCTCACTGAGCAGTAACAGAGAGCGTCCCCCTCTTCTCCACCCCCTGCCTCCCAGCATAGGACCCTGCAGGGAAATGCACTGTGTATGACTGGTATTTCCCCCAAGCAGACTTGCATCCATGGCAGTATGAAAAATTAATAGAGGAGTACAGAGTGCATTAACAAATGCTGACATGGTTCCCACGGTTAATTGACATCCCCCATTTTATTTAAAATTAATAAAAGCTTGCCAAGCATGCAGAACTTGCACATCATAGCAAAGGAGATGTCTCACACAGCTCATCAGGCCATGCCACAGTATCGGTGATACTGCATACCATAAATCATGACAAATATTCCTAGTATTATGTCAGGCCTGTATCCAAGGCGTTGCTCTCAGCATCAGTGTAGGAGGGCTGTCTGACACAAGCTCTGGAAATTGTCCCTCTGATGGGTGAACAACACAGGCTGCTAAGCCAGCCTTATAACATCTAAACCCTGGTCTCCAGCTGAGGCTAGACCCTCCCTCTCTGGTGCAGTGAGGGGACTGATTGCCCTTAGCTCATGGAGCCTGGCTGGTGCCTCCACACAGCTTGTGGTGATGGGGAACTGCACCGCACTGCTGGCCTGCCACTGCTCCTACAGTCATTAAATGGATTTTTCTATGGTCCAGATGTCCCACCAATACCTTACTGAGCCACACACAGAGGGTGCTCACAGAACCTTTTAGAAACTAGAGAGGAAACCCTGGCAGTGCTAATGACACTCTTAAGTGGGATGGCAGTCCTCTTTTTTTCAGCAGTGGAGTCAGGTGACAATCTTGTGAATTGCATACACTGTAAAGCTAAGACTTCTGTAAGGTTTTCAGAAAGCCTGAAGTGGAGCAGACAACTCCCAGATGAAGTTTTACTGTAAAACTGTGGGGCTTGAGGTACCATCAGTGGCATAGCCCAAGATGGGACTGGTCCAGGTAAGCAGGGGTCATCCTGTTCTTGGGTGGTCTGCCCCATGGAGGCCAGGGCTGCACCCAGTTCCCCGTACCTGGTTGTATTCATTAAGTGCAAGCCTTGGCTCAGGGATAACAACAGCAAGGGCTGTGCCAAGCCAGTGAAATTAGGGACCCTTACAGGTGGCGCTAGCAACACCCCCAAGTCCTGGGGATTTCCACGTGCTGCCCTGACAACACCTTTCTGGATGGTGATGACTGTGTCCTTTTGAGTAGGCAGCCTGATGCAATGACTCTCAGGTCATGTGCAAAAGTGCCTTTTCACACCTTGATGTTTGTTCTGGGGGCGAGTGGTGGCCTTCAGCATACCCTCTCCACTCTCCCAGGCTCATGACAAGAAGGAAGACGTATGAAATGCAGTTCTACCAGAAGAGCACCATTTTGAGCTCCTGCTTCTCCTCTGCATCCATGTACTTGTGGCACTGCTGGTGGTGAGGAAGATGAAGCTGGGAAAATGGCAGCCAAAATTACATGGAAGACTTGTGCTTGGCTGGAAAACTTGCAGCTGTCTGACCCTGGTATGCCAACTATCCACACCTGGTGATGGCCACCTCAGCCCAGTTACCAGCCCAGTTACTGGGGAGAGCTGGTTTCTTCATAGTGATTTGTTGGTAACTTGAACAACGATAACGTGCAAAAGATGAATCACAGAGATTTGATGGTGTGAATATCTCAGTGGAAATTCGTGACTTGTGGCTATGCTCTGTCACCTGCCCCACTGGGTGCCACTGGAGCCTAGCAACTCCACCAGGTAGCCTGGTGTCCAGCTCACCATACGGACTGAAGCATCCTCACTCTTTTTCTCCAAGCAGAAACAATGACTTGGGAAATAGAAGCCCTGTGTTCATTTGGAGACTGCTCCTGCATGCTAGGTTATATGAAGCAATTACACCACACAGCACCACACATTTCAAAAAGTAAACTTCTTTGTGTAGCCAGCTCTGAAAAGAAAAAAGAGCTTCTCACATCTCAGCTGAGAATTGTACCTGCACTTCTGTGGGAGCTACTAACTCTTTTCATTTAGGCTGTGGTGAATTGGCTCCTTTAAAAAGGTACCAAGTTCCACTTTGATTTTCAGTTTCTAGTCTCTACACAGGGGCTAAATCAAAGTAACTTAAACAGTGGCTTTGATTCGTGTTCCCAGAGCTGGCTTAAGATGTATTTTCATGGGCTTCCTGCTATTTGTTATCATCTGCTTGCTGGAGATTCATACCTGCCTGGCAGAGCTGGTGGACCTGGATGTGCATGTGTGTGTGTATCTCTGGGCTTTGATGTTCACAGCTTCCCAAGACAGTATTGAAACACAAGCACTTCTGATCAAGAATAATGGTGAGAGCTGATGAATTAACATATGCCTTGAAATGCTCCCATTCTGTTCTCCAGGGTATCATGCTCAGTATACTGGCTTAGCAGTGTTTTTACCCATACCCTGATCCAGTTGTTTGCCTCATACTTGGTAATTACCTTGATGGGGCTATTTGGTTGTTTCTGGCAATGATGTAATCTTTGCTTGTACTGCTTGCCTACATAGTTTGCTGTATTGAAGGGTTTTGGAGTGATTTTATTTCACCGGCTCTTTAGAAAAAGCTGTAGCTATTTTCTCATCTAGCTGTGCCCGGAACTTTTGTCTCGGGGAAGAATATGAGCACAGCCAACTTCCTCCCATTATAACAGCCTCTCATTGTACAACTGGAGTTGAGATAGATTAATTCAATCTACACTTGCTACAAAATAGGCTGGATCTTCAGCTGTGCTCATGCACTACTTAGACTGAAAAACTGAGGGGACAAAGGTTTAAACAAAGCTTTAGGCCCCTCTTCAGCCATGTTATTTCCCAGAGGGTTTTTTGTTGTAGCCCATGTGTAATATCTCATCAGTTTAATCAAAAATGCAGGTTGGTTTGGGATGGATAAACTGGTGTGTCTCAAAGCATGAATATGTCCCATCCCATTCCTCCAGGGTATATGGGGGCAAGTGCAGTCCTGTAAGGCCCCTTGTGTGTGATCTGGGTGGAAGGGGCCCTAGGAAGGGATAGGACAGATTTGGTTCAAATCTGATGCCTGGACAGGAGAAAGATGCAAGCATTTAACTACGGTCTGTCTCTGCCAGAAGAGTTCATTGTTGGAAGCACTGTGAAGTAAGTGAGTTACTGGAAAGGGTCTAAAGTAACATTTTTTCCCAGTTATGTCATTTGCTTGATGGCCTTCATGAGATCAACCACATACTCAATGCTATTGGTGCAGTGTCTATGCAATGGGTTTAAAACTACCTACTTCCAAACCCCTTTGAGATCCACCAGTGGGAAGTGATACCTAAAGCCTCACTTTGCTCCTCCTGCCTGAATTTTGACTGCTTTCTTTTCAACAGTTAAAAATTCATGGGACAAGACAGAGAGCGTTCCCTTCCTCTCCAGCTATCCCACAGTCGTGTGGCTTGGGCATAATGCTGGGGTGTGGGAGAGGAAGGGTTTGAACTCCCTGGGGCTGTGGAGCAGCTGTGCTGACTGATGAAGTCTGACAGCCCTCACTGCTACATTGGAGGTGTCCCCTCCTCAGCTGTTTACTCAGCTCTTGTGCTGATCTACATCATCCTGCTATGAGCTGGCAGAAACAAGCCTCCCTGTGCCCTAGTCCCCCCAGGGCAAAAGTCCAGTGCCCTCCCACAAGTGGCTGATGAAGGCAGGTGTGTGGGAAGGTGTGTGGGGTTTTTTGCACAAAACCAGCTGAGATGACCAGCCAAGGCAAGGGCCACCAGCTCTGCTGGGAGAGACAGACCTCTGGCGAGGGGGTGGGAACAGAGACCTAGGAACCTGTGAAACCACACCTTGAACTGGCTCTGGGAATGCAGATCAAAGCCATGATATAAGTTAAATTGTTGTAGCTTCTCTGTTCAGCTGAGCACTCTAATCTTTGAATTGCCAAAGGCCTTGAGGATCATTATGTTAGGTAAAGCCTACCAAAGGGCCGGTTGCTCCAGCCTCTTCTTGTCCTCAGCAGGTGTGGAGACACTGTGTGTAGGGTAGGTAGCAGGGATGTCTCTGGTTCCCTATTCAGAGGGGTGCTTTCAGATGAACCATAGAGGCAGCTTTCTGATCCTTTTCTTTTATCAAAATGGCACAGAGGAACTCCATGGGAACCAAAATCTCACCTGGGTTTTTTTGTTGTTTGTTGGTTTGGTTGGTTGGGTTTTTTAGCTTTTAGAAGGATTAACACAGATTTACGTTCGAGAAAGCAGGCTAGTTCCAATCTAAAGCGCAGGACAATTCCCCCCAGTTCCCAGGGGGTAACGTTATAATCCATTATTAGCTGTGCCAGTTACAGTTATTTCCTCCCCACATTTCCTTTCAGGTGTCAGACTAGAATGCAATTGCTTTTCTTCCTAAGAGCACTATTTTTAAATCTGAAGAATTGAATGTTATTAATATAGTAGGTGTTGTACTGTGCAGCCCATTCTGTAATGGGATGTTTATAGCACCAATGCTCTTACCCAGTCCATTTGTAATCAGAAGTAATAGCACCACTTCACCACTTGCTCCACTTGAAGACGCTGCAATAAATTCCAATGAGCCATAGCTTGGCTGCAGCTGGTGACTGATGTAGAAGCTTTGTGCATTTTTACTTCTTTAATGTTTATAGCTCTTTTACATTACATGAATATTGCCAGTCCTGAGGATTCAGCTGTCATGAATCAAGCCTCAAAAGCTAATGAGATTTTACAAAATGTGTTCATTTGAAGTGTGTTTTATGGGCCTTCAAATGTTTCAGGCTTCGTGCCATGCTGTCAGGCTTCCCTCGCTTTCTTGCCACAAGCTTGCTTTAAGAAAGGAAAAAGAAAGATGGGATTAACATATGATCATCTGATTCCAACAGCTGGCCCCTTCCAACATCACCTGATATCACAAAACTCAAGATAATGCTGTAAGAGCAGTCAGCACAGCCAAAACACACTCTCATCTGTGTGATGGGCCAACACAACTCAGCTAAAACAATGTCACCTCGAGCTTATACACCCTGGTTTTCTGTGGGAATAAAAACTTTCAACTCCATCTGCCATGAACTCCCCACGCAGAGGGAGGAAGGAAGGGTTCATTTTGGAGAAGTGGAACAGAAGCCACCAGCCGGCATGGCATGGGCTGAGCAGGCCAGAGCACATGCATATGCCACCCTTGTCTTTTTGGCAAGGAATGTTCAGCAGCACAGATCCCCCAACCACAGTTTCATTGCCTGCTCCCCTGTGAGGCTACAGCATGAAGTGGGCAGGGGAATCAATTTAAATTGATTTAAATTGTTTAAAAATGGCCATGCTTCTCCCTCCCCCTCTCCCAGTCTGCTCCCAGTTTTAGAGTATTACTTTACTCCTGGATCAGTTTCCCATGCCTGCTTGATGGTTGGCACTGCAGCAGTGGCGATGACTCCTCTGAAGTGGTAGTGGGGTTGCAGAGTGATCCAAGTAGGAGGCTGAGTACCAAAGAGCTTTCTTGGGCAGACCAAAGGGTGCATGTGCATAGGAAATGGAGAGAAAGGAGAAAAATCAGAGAGAAGGATGGTGTGTAATTTCTAGTGGAAGTAAGGAAGAAACTAAGATTTGGGAGTGATGTTTTCTGGAAGGACAGGCCTGGTTTGCACTGTTCAGGGAGAAATGGCTTTGGGGAGCTGTTTAGTAAGTGAGAAAAGAAAACAGCACCTAAGACATGCCTGTCCCTGGCATCAGTTCCTCTTAAAACTCAAACATAGACCCAGATTTGGTTTGGGACTTCACTGGGGTAAAGGACAAATGCAAATGGATTTTCTCTGCATTTTGCACATTTCTCAGCACAGTGATGCAGGACTGCTTGGATCAAGACAGGTGGTCTTAGGAGCAACTACTCTAAGAACAGACTTAACAATAGGGTGCCGCTGATGGGAAGGAGTGTGGGAGGGGGCAGCAGCATCCTCTTCTGTCCTTACTCACGTAGTGTCCCTGTCTTAGTCCCCATGGTCACCAGTTTCTTTCTGATGCCTCTAGAGCTCATGAAGCCAACATTTACACATGTTTAAAAATCCGGATATTTTTCATTCTTTTGCTAAACTACCAATGGCAATTATCCCTGCTTTACACTGCACTTCTCCCAACTCTGTATTCTGTAATCTCTCCATGCTAGTTCTCAAATGATAAGCTTTTCTATTCCTCTTGCACTCATCCTCTTTCTTTCTGTTCCTTCTTTATTACCATCTCCTTATTTTCTTATCCCCTTACCGATTAGCCCTTCCCCTCGTTCTCATTTCCATTCTGATGAGCTTTTTCTGATTCAAAAACTGGATTTCTAAACAAAACACAATCAAGCAGGAAAGCCAAGATTAACAATTCTGCTACAAGTGTATTTTTCTGGGTGAGATCTATGAGCATGTGCAAGAACTCTCATCATTACCTTGATACATATTTGTAAGACATAGTATTACCTTTCCCCAGATTCCACCTCTTTTATCTTTTAAAAATATTCCCTAGTGACAAAGACTATATTACCCTCTCAGTTTGTACAATTTCTAGCACATCAGATCACTCCTGCAATATAAATGCCTTATAATCATCAAAATAATACCTAAAGCACTTATTGCCTGCAGTCTTAGGATGTCTGGAGTTGTGCATCTCTCATACTTCCTAAGCATCTCTCCCTGTGATCATCCACCTACCTAGCTCTAAGGAGCTTCGAGGATCCTCCAGAGGTGACAAGGTGCTCTTACCCTCACACCACCCATGAGCAAGAGTGATGTGACACAGGACACATAACATGTCCCTACAGACATGAGAACCAACATTGCTGAACCCTTGCGCTGTGCCTCGATGTTTGGTCCCCTGCTTTCCGCACAGCGGTGGGAAGCAGGACATAACCCCAGTGGAGGCAAAGCCTCTGTGGGCCGGATGGTTTTGTGAGTCCCCATGAGTGCAGCCATGGAACTTGGTGGACAGTAAGGGGGAAAATGAGAAGGGAATAATGCAAAGTCCACCTCTGTTTCCTGACATCTTTTATTTCTTTTTTAAATAATGCTTTGATCCAGTGTTTCCCAGGGAAGATCTGGAGGGAATCACCATCTCCACATGGACTCATGTAAGAAAGGAAGCAGCTGGTCCCCGATATTTATTGCTGTATATCATCTTGAAAACCCTGGCTGAAACACCGCACAAATCCCCATTTCTCTGGGTTATTTTCATCATCTCATGTTTTGTTCAATTGAATAATTAATACTTCAAGGAAAAAGAAATCCTCTGGAAGTTCATTTCACTCAGGACAGGGAGCGCTGGAGCATAACCGGATAAAGACTGAAGTGCTGTTGGACACAGGTTTATTCCTGTTCTTATTTTAGCTGAACCAGTTCACCCTTCCCAACAAACAGGTGATAAGGCAGTGTGTTTATAGTGAGTATCCCGTGTGGCACAGCTGTACTATGGATTAGGTAACGTTACTGACTCACTGCAGAATTATTGGGCCACCTCATTCCTTCCTTTCTCAGGGCAATAGACTTCAGCATGTACACACTGAAGGGCTTTGTACACACTAATCAAGCCTTAGAGCTTTTCTGTTAGTTAGGTATAATTGTAGGCATTTTTCAGATATAGGGACTGCAAAACAAATCTTCCTGCCAGAGACATCAAGTTGTTTCCTCTGATCATTTTCTAGGGGTGCTTGAAACCTCTTTACAAAGAGCCAAGTCCTCACAGGTTCATGCAGGAATTATCATTTGGTATCTCCACGCCTAGGGTGTTCCTGGCCAAAGCTTTGATAATTGCACTGGGTAGTGGGCACCTAGATTCAAAACAAGTCAAAAATAAATGAGGTTTTAGTAATCCTGCTGTAGACAAGAGCTACACACCTAAAGGGCCCATTGTATTAACACCCACGTGTTAATACACACTCCTCCTTTTGATGGATTTGGAGAGTTGTTCTTCATTTTGGTTTAATGCAAGAAGCTTTTTAATGGATGTACTGACCTACTCAGATGGTCAAGTCCGTGATGGCTTTTAGGGACCCAGCATGGGACTTTCTCTGCACAACTGCTAAAACAACATGATTACAGAGTATGTGGCCTAGCATGAGGAAGAAGAGGAGTGGATGATCTCTTTCAGTGGACATGTCCCAGGCATCAGGTGCTTTTTATTCCAGCATGTGTTCTCAGCTGAACTGGATGCATAGAAGCCTCCCTCAGACATGTTTTTTAATTTCCCCTGTGGTTCAGATTGAAGGAACTTGCTTTCATATGATTTTACATCATCCCTAGTCACAACAGAGACCATGGGAATAAGCCAGGAAATGGGATAAAAATCTAGGGGTTGCTACCCAAATGGTCTTTTAGTACCCACTCCAAATGCCCTCAGAGGGGACCTTCATAGATTACATCAAAACTCCAGTGAGTTTTTTACTCTAACTGCAAATCAGTTAAAATCATGGGGAAAAGAATTGTTTGCTGATTTCAGTCTTACCAGGATTTGGGGTTGCAATAGAGGGACTAAGTGTTATTCACTGAAGCCAGTGGAAAGGACTGTAAATAACTTGAGCCCATGGTTTGGCTTCTGGTCTCACTACTGCTTTGGAACTGGCTATAGCAGTTGCTGTTTACCATGTCCCCATCAGCTGATCAGTTGTGGCTCCCTGCAGCCCCCCTGAGCTGCACCAGCCTGACTGTTTGTGTAACCATGCAGTAAACTGCCTTAGTAAACAGCCCAGCATAGGGCTGTTCCCTGGCACTGCCTGGCTGCACAAACAGCTGTGCCAGCCCCACAGACAGGTGGGACAGGGTCCAGGACAAGGAAGTGGAAACAGCTGCTCAACACTGCTAGCAACAAAATGTCCCCCTTGGAAGATGCTCCCAGGTTGGTGATGCAAAGGGACTGAGCTACATCAGCAGGTGCTGCCCAGAGGGTCTTTGCTTAAGCCATTTCACTTGTGTTAGGTCTAGCATTTGGAGGCTTCACCAGAGTAACCAAGCTCACTAACCTGGCAGAAACTAGGCAGGCTGGGTAAAAAAGAGGCTAGTTTTCTACCAGGCTGTTAGATGGTTTAGTTGTCTTGTATGATGTCAGGCTCAGCAATCAGATCCTTGATATTTGTCACTTACACAAGGACACATGGTCGTATCCATGGTTCCCCCTATGCTTGATGAAAGGAGTCCATGTTTGCAATGGAAATACCAGGGAGCACAAGTCAAGAATGCAGTGACTAATTATATTCCTTCAGCATTACTATATTGGTATTTTGTTTATTGAGCTCTTCCATTCTAGTTCAAGATTCAACACACAGGCTCATTCCCTGGCCTTTTCCAGGACACTTGCCTCATGGAGGACATCTGCAGAGATGGCTTTGTACATCCTCCACTTGTTAATCCAAAGCTTTTATTGAGATGGACATACCCATCCCATGCAATACTCCCAGCAGTTTCATTTTTATATCATTCAAAAGCAGAGTAGTCGGGTGTGGTTTTTATCTTGTTTCTCCATTTAAATTCCAAGTTTGAGCCTGAAAAAATATTTACAGCTGTGTTATATCAACTAATGAAAAACAATGTTTAAAATGAAAGTGCTGGCACAACTTTATGGAGAACAGCAGTGGAAATGGCCATGTGGTAATAAGCAGGCTACCTGATATGATTTATTTTTTAACTCCTTGCTTACTTTTAGAAACTTAAGCTTACGTTCTTAAATGCCTGAGTCCTCTGAGATGCGTACATGTGTTGGGTTAATCACCAAACCCATGTCCGGGTTCCCCTGTGAATACACAGCCTAGGAGTAGATCAGTGAGTGAGGAGCCTTCTCAGGCAGGGGCTGCCTGTATTTCCATGTGCTTCACAGCACAGACCACACTGTAAACAAAGCCTTAATTTCTAAGGTAAACAAGAAGAAATTCTGATTTTTAAAAAAGGGCAAGAAAATGTCTGGACATTAACAAGTTTTTCTTCTTGCAACAATCCACCAGGAAAACAGAAGAGAGTGAAAGATTTTATGTCACTGCAGTGTTGCCTTTCTCATGCATAGCCGTGATCTTTTCCTAGCCTGTGACTGTAATGGCATGATGAGATATTTATAACATGCTAGGAAAAATGCTTCCTTTTTAAAGCCCATCACAGTAGCATAATAACAAGCCTTGAAATCTGTCTTTCCTATATCCCCAAATCACTCAATGGAAATGATTTTTATGTGCTGACTGTTGGTGTGTATATTAAAGCCATTTCTGAGGAAAAGCTGTAAAACACACACCCGTACGCTGCTCTCTGCACACATGACTGCACAACCAGATTAGGCCACACGGCAGTAAAAGTGCCCCCGCCTAGTCGAACAAGGGCTCCTGCAATTGTTACCACAAGTGAAGCCATGCTGGTACCAGAGCAAGGGTGGGAACAGCTCGAGTGCAGATAAGCCTTTACAGTAAATCGGCCATAACATGGTTTGGCTCCACACCCAAGTAATAACTAACCAGTTTTATGTTAATTATTTGCTATCCTTCTACGTATAGCAATAGTTACAAGCTTTACTAAGCATAAATGACTGCAGTGCATAGTTGGCTTTCATAAAGTCTCCACTTTTTTGACATACTGCATCACTTTCTAACTGACAGTTGTGAATTATTCCAGTTTTTCCTTTTTCTCTGGCTTCTTTCTTGCAGCCTCTCACGAAGTAATATTTTAGAGTGTGTTTGTAAGGATGAACAGAGGCAGCCATACATTTGGATATTTCATTTTGAAGTTTCTGTGCATATTATATGGTAACTCACCCTTACACACTGACTGCAAAACAGTCATTCTCTCTTGAGCACCCCAGTAAATCTGTTTCAGTCAGAATATGTTCCCATATCTGGAACATAACCACCAAGAAGATGGGTTGCAAAACCAGAGAGCCCCTCTCTATCTTTCTCTATCCCTCTTGACCACAAGTCTCCAGTCCCCAAATCACAATGCAACACTCCATCGGGGAAGACAACCCAACTCTTTGTGGGAGTCATTGAAAAACTGGTCCAGCTCTGAAAAGTCAGCACATTATTTTCCCCCAGGATTACTTTTTTAAGCTGATATACCAAAGTGCCAGCCTGCAGCAGCACTGGAAGGGGCAGAGACAAATGTCAGAGAAGCAAATACCTACAGTTACTAGTGTTATGATGATTCCCTTAATGGAGCCGTGGTCTGAAACCTGTTTCCATCACAAAAACTTCCTGGTAGGAACCCACTGACTATGATGTGTGCTCACTCCCACACAATTCCACCAAGGGACTCTCTGTCCCCTTCAAAATCTCAGACACAAAAGTCCTTTTAGGGACCGAAGCACATAAACTTCTCCGAAGTGCTTGTGGAAGTGTTGCTCTAGGTCTTACCAGTTTGGTCTCCACCAGTAAGGACTTTGATTCTCTGTCATGACTTGTCTATTCCTGCAGGGCTGGTGTACATCTGGAAGGGTCCCTGGCATAGCTCTGCACCGCAGGTATGCCAGTCACCCCTGCAAGTGGGACACACCAAAAGACAGCTTTGGCCAGAAGTACAGTATTGCTAGCATGACTTTTGGGTCACTGGAGGTTTTTGTGGATGAAGGTAAAATGCCACTGAATCCCAAACATATATACTCCTCCTGTGGTGGATATACACTGTGCACAAGGATGAATGGCTAACAAGAAACCAAGATAGAAGAGAATTAGGGCAAGGAACATAATTTTTATTAAATCTGGAGCCTCCCCATGGAGATAATTTGCCCAGCCATTAAATAAAGCAAACACTATTAAAATTTCACAAATAAATGATAGGAGTAACCATTCTCCCTTACCTGAGTGGAACACACATCCCTTCAATGATATTGCTACAGTGCAGATAGATTGAAAAAAATCAAGTTTTAGTTAAAATAAAATGTTACAGATGGAAGGCAAAGGAATCATGAAGTTTCTTCCAGATTATTTCAGAAAGTGCTGCTTTATAATGACGGGCAGAACTCATTGTGGAAAAATTAAGTTGGGCAATTCAGAGGACATAAATATAAAAATTGAATGGAAAAGGTTTGAGTCAGGCTGACAGCTTGGTGAATAAAGTTATGTGCTAACAAATATTAGCACATATGTGGGCCCACCTGATTGTGGAGTGATGGTTGACAGCTTTGCTGCTGCCACAATGTTCCCTGTGAGCCTGGGTTCCCAATTAACAGCAGACACTGCTGTAGTATTAGAACACCAGCAAAACAGGAACAAAACAGGACTTTGCAGAAATTATTCTAGAATACACTTTGATTGTTTCTCTTTGGAAAAACATGGAGCAGTGGTGAATGCTCCAAGTTCTTACAAGTTTCAATGACAGAGCAGCTCTCAGGTTATGAAAATGAATCCCCTGGTGCACAACTGGCAGATGACCACTGAGGCATACCAAACACACTTGAAAAATTGCCGTGTCCTGACTCAACCAGCCACTTTGTTATGAACTTTAACAACTATGGACAGAGAATTGAGCACTTGTTGTGCTGTGGAAAGGGCAGCACCAAGATCTAGAACTTGTATTACCCTACAAATGAAATTAAGACTTTTGTAAAGAAAAATAGGAAGAGTGTTTGGAAAGAGCCCAGTTCTTGCAGCCCTCATTTTTCTGAATGTTTTTATTTGCTTTATTCTACTTACAGTCTCTAGTTCTCAAGTGTGTTCAATAATGTTTCACCTTAGAGCTTCCCAGCTCTCAAATGCTGGAGCCAGGCACTGGCTGCTGCCCAGCTGGCCTCTGCCCTAGTTACACTCAGTAACGCAGCGAGGGCTGTAATATCAGTCCTTTTCAGGGCTAAACCGTGCCACGGACTTTTGATCATTAAAGGAAATGAACTTGGGATGACATTAAAAAAAGTAAATAAGACTTGTGTACAAGGACATTAAGATTACAAAGCAGCAGTCTCAAAGGTTGGAAGACACAGAGTGCAAAGCCACTGATTCAGTGATGTTCTTTGGCAGGAATTGAAACAACAGCAAGAGGTGTGAGGCAATGAGAATAAAATCCTGAGCATCTGGCTTTCAAGGAAATTTGCAAAAAACACTGTCTCAACAACCAAGATTTACACACTTCTTCTGAGAAAGAATTACTTTTTTATGAGAAAGTAATCGTCCTCTGCACTGCTGAGCTAATGATGTATAAAACACAAGCCCAAGCCCCACAGTGACACTAGACAACAGACAAGAAAAAAGGGAATCAAAACAAACTACTGGTGACCAGAAAACAACTCGAAGCAGAGCACTAGCAATAAATCATAACATGACGTTGAAGCTGGGCTCATCTTACAAAGAGCAAAGAGTAGAGAGAGAATTGCTAAGGGCAGATGGCAGTGCCTTTCCTGGTGATATAAACACAGATGAATGCATATCATTTCTGAGTACTGTATATGGCTCTGCCCATCTCAACAGCATAAATAACTGGAAAGAACTTTAACACATTTCAAGGGATTGAGTTCTAATTGTTCTGTGGTATACAACCATTGGTTGCATCTAATTCTATTTAACATGGCTATGGCTTCAAATATTCCACATTACAGAAATTGTGAACTTCAACGGGAAGTGTTTTACCAGCCAAGATCTGAATTTCACGTTATCCTGCTGTAGCTGGTGGCAAAACAAACCTACTGCAGCGTAACAGGAGGTTACGTTCTTTACACGGTTATATTTAATCTCTCCTGATGCTTATCTGAGCTGTAGCTGAGTACAAGGAAAAACAGATTCAACATTCAAATTCTTGTAAGTACAAAGAGTAATGGTAACAGCATAATGCATAACTCCTGCATCTGCCAAGGAGGAACCAAGGATTTTTTTATATTTTACATGTAGTTTATCCTTTGTTCAAATATTTTTCACAAAAGTTGTGTGGGAAAATCCATGAAAATCAGGAAATTTGCCTCTTTTTAAGACGTACTGGAAGAAATGTGAGCTTGATGATACTGAACGTATGATCACATGCGTAAAATAAACAAGCTGAAAACTACAATGTAAATTCTTTCTCTTATATAATTTCCTTACAATTCCTTTTGGGATATCTGTAGCAATAAGGTCTAAAAAAAATTCAGACAGTAGAGTGACTTGCCAAAAAAGTATGTCCACACCATTATGCATGAATAAAACTTTCATTTTTCTATATTATTTATGGGTGCATTTGTTTGTAAACCTTTTAAAATGTTCTTTCCACTTCTTGAGATTTACTTACACCATTTCATACTTCTGTTGCACAAAGCTGACATATCCAGATGGCAAATATAAACATCAAAAGATGGACTGCCACTCAAAGACACGTGGGAAACATTTGCCAAAGCTAAATATGGTCTTAAAAGAATTTCAATATTAGTGTAAAAGTTCTTCTGAATATGCCATTAAGAGTTGTGCAATAGATCTAGCTGACACATTGGAGGTGGTGAGCTGCACTCAAATACTTTGCTACCCACAAAATGGCACTTAGTTCAGGATTGTTCCATACTCAGGAAATAATACAGTAAATCAAAGTAACAAATTACACAAACTATGCTATAAAAAGCAGTACACACTAAATAACATACAAGAGACATGCATATGTACACGGTGAAGGAAAAGTCTACAGCATTCAGCTTTTTTGCTGAATAAATATTTGAGAGTTTTACAGTTCTTCAGCATTTCTTTTTATGCAATCAGATGACTGCAACTACAAATTCAACCTGAGGACTGACATTTTTATATTACAATGGCATCTTTGCTGCTGCAAACAGTAATATATATACAACAAATCAGTTCAGAGTGAAAATGCTTTCCATCATACTTGGCTTTGCCTTATTATCCGAATGAGAAACTATGTGCATGAAGTTCTTAATAATTTTTTTTACAAGCAGTATTAGCCTCCTTTACATATTGGCAGGGGTGGGAGGGGATCTGCAAAAATCCATTACACATTTTGTCTTGGCTGTAATAAGAGAAGGCATCCATTGTGAGCTGGGCAATTCAAACAGCCAAGGATGAAAGAAAGAGTTCACTCAAAATAGTGGACAATCAGTTTGAACTTTGACACACTTTCCAAGCAGAGAATGTATTATAAGGAAAATATTTTACAATGTTTTCTCAGACACAGAAGTCCAAAAAGTTTACTCATCCCTTACACCAGCCACAACGGAGATAGATCTTTACAGTGACTGGTCTTTGACACCATTTCTGCAAGTCATATGATTGCATATAGAATCACTCTTATTTTGGAGACTTGACTGCATGCAAACTCCCCGTGGGACACTGAGACTACCCATGAAGACCATGCACTTTGGTCCAACTCTAAATATAGGCACTCTTAAGGTGCTTTTTATCCCCTACATAAACCTACGGTTTGTTGCCAACATGGAAGAAATTTGATTTATTTTTATTCCTAAATCATGGTAAAAGCAATGGATTTTGAAGGTCTGTAACATGAGCTAATGAGTCTCTATTGAGCAGATCTGTGTGGCTCCTTTCTGCAAAGGAGATCTGTGGCCCCAGGAAGCCCTGGTAACTGCACTGCTGTTGTAGTAGTGTCCTCTCTGCCATGCCTGTCTATGCTGCAAGACTGAATTATGTGTAACCATCGTGTCATATACAAGCCCACAAAGCCATGCTACAATTGCTATATGTTAATTTGTTCCCTCAGCAGATTGTTTTCTGTGGAAGACACTGAATCCACTACTGTAGCTGCCACACACAGCATCTTCTTTAACTGAAAAGCACAGAGAAATTGCAGGTGCTAATAAGTTCATTGAAAATGATCCACTGAGACTCTGACTGTAGTTTCATGAGAGACTGGCTCCAGCAACCACGTGGGTAAAGTTCCTGCCCTATGACCTCCAGCTACTCACTCCTGGTGTTTCACCACAGCTCATCACCTCTGCTGTTGCGTCAGAAGTTGTGTACGTTGAGCCACAGCCCAGTTTATAGTCTAGCTCTACAGAGACTGATTTCACAGACCACCTGAAGAGGTGGTGAATTTCAGCACAAAGGCAGGAACAGTCAGCCAGGCCTGGAGCATGGCAGGCACTGTTTGAGAGAGCTTCACTACCAAAGTCAGTGTACTGGGGAGACTTCACCTGCAGGTTTGTGATTCAGTTAAACCAGACTTAATAGCTGAAAGAAGTCCCACTTCCTCTCCTGCCTGCTAGCCATGCTTTCTGCAAGCTCTTTGCTAGGGATGTACATCAAGCCATAAACAATCCAGAGCAGAAAGCTAAACTGATCTATAACCAAATGCTTCTTGCAGGCCTAGTTTTCTACTGTCTGGATGCTCTGATCTGACTGCCTGTGCCTCCAAAGAGCATCAGGGACAGCACAAGGGATGTGTTGGAAACACAGAAAGGGGAGCAGGTAGGGAAGGGCTTTCAAAGGCAGCTTGGCATCAGGTTGGCTTAGTCAGGTTTGGTCATTATCAAATGCCTTCTCCACGATGAGGTGCCATCCAGACTACCCACAAGTTACACAAGTCACCTTACAACACCCCTGTGAAAGCTGGGATACCTCAGCACAGGAAATATTCATGTGGTCACTCCCTTCTGCTTGTCATTTTCAAGGGGTTTCTTATTGAGCAATGCAATCAACTTCCTCGTTTGGTATCTTAGAAGAGGTTTTCTTTTGGGATTTTGGGACTGCACTGTTTTTTCAGAATTACTTTGTGAAGGAAGATTAATTTAGATTCACATTATTTTCAAGAAATTATTTCAGTTTCAGTATATCCTACTTACTTAGTTGCAGAGCCTTCAATGAGCACAGCACAGAGAGTGAATGATGGCAGCAGTGATAATGAGTGCATATGAGAATCCCAGGAAAACTTTAATCGTCATCATTAACATTTTATTTTCTGCAGTGCAATTCCTACTCCGACGTACCACAATTTGCTGTAGCAGACTGCAATACCCAGTGCTGATAAATATGAAGAGTAGGAAAGCCATGAGGAAGAAAGTAATCACTAAGCTGGAACTGCCGTGGTTCTTTACTGTTTTGATATATTTAAAATTTTTTTTATTGCTCTGTGGTGTCTTTCAAGTCAGGTATGATTTTGAAGTAGAAGAAAGGTAGGTTCCAGCATGTAGACAGATGATATCTAGTTTCCCTGGTTCCTGGCTTTGTTGCTCATTTATAAGTTTGTGTCTTCACAAACCATGTTGCAACTTCGGGTTTTAGTACTCTTTTGCCCAATTCACTATCTTATTCAAATGAACGTTAAAGGAAAGTAATAAAACCCACCAGGCTGCAACATCAACGAATTCTGGTAAATGCGGTGGACAGTTGTCTTATTGCAGCTTGACATTCAGTAAGAAACACAAACTTAAAGTTGGGACCATTCGGAAATGGACCATGAAGGTAAATTTGTGAAAATAGTAAGGAAGGGAACTACTAAAATATATGAACTTCTAATGCCAATGGTATATAATTTAAGTCATGACTTTCTAGCTGAAGATATATTTTAGAGGAAAGTTATATGAAAGCTAATAACATTAAGTTCTTTATAAAGTGGTTCATTAACTGAAAAGAGGTTTCTTTCTTAGAAAAATGGCCTTAGAAATGTTGGCCTTTGGGGTCCTGTCTTCCTTGCTAAAATAGAATAGTGCCAACAGAACTACTTTACTCAGTTTAAAATAAATTTTGCAATCAAGCATTCTGTTTATAAGCTCTTTGAGCTCAATTTCAGTGCGAAGTTAACCTGAGTTGTAAGTTATTCCAGGTATAACTGGAACCCTTTCTACACAAAAAATATGAAACCCAGATCTGCGGTTGCTTTTGATTTGAGGCAGCCGGTTGAACAGGAGGATAAAGGCTGATATTGAAGTGTTTGTCTTTTCAGCTACTCTGTACTATGAGGACATTTTTCCACCACTTGAATGATATTATTCTTCCAATGCCTTCCCATTCCTCCTTCCTTATTGCCAGAGGCTTCCTGCTCGTGCCTGCAACAGAATGAATAGCACCACCAGCTTGTGGTAGTGCTAAGAACCTTTAAGGCTGGCAGAAAGCCCGGGGCATGGTTTTATGGTGTGAAGGTTTTTTATGGGTAAAACCTACTTTTAGTGCTCCCATTTCAATATCATTTCTTAGTCCTGCCCTCCTCTGCCCCTACATTGCTAATTTCTGCTGAGCCAGTGATTTTCGAGTCCTGAAAAAGATGCATTTCCAAAGAACAGCTCAGTGGCTCCTAGTGTGGCACAACACGTATCTCCTAGCACAACGAGGGCTCCAACAAGGGCATGGCAGTGGGCATGCAGGGTCAAAAAACTTAAAGCAATATTGTTACTAAACCTGTGAAGGCTGCAAGTACCCCTTCATAAACCAGCAGGAGGCTTGAGGCAGCTACTGCAAGAGCACACAGAACACTTCTAAATCCCCCAAAAATGCAGTCAGTGCTAAGGGAGTATTGGAGGGGGGCTAGTTGTAATTTTCCTGACAAAAAACTTGAATCCCCGTGACTTGCTTCTTTGAAATACAGTCACATCTTTCAGCAAAAAGGATGTAAGGCAGGAACCAAAATGTCCAGTGGCAATGGTAGTTGCGTTGTAGCAGGCAGTGCGGGGAAGCGGAAACACAGAGTGAGACAGGAAAGTTATTTGGCGCTAAAGTGTAGAAAAACTTTCTTCACAATTGGCAGGAATTTTGGTTTGCTGCTCTTAGTTTGAGATGCTATACAGAAGAAAGAGGGGGAATTATTCCAAAGTGTTGAATGTTTTCAAAGGTAGAAGAGAACATTTATCTAAAACAACTGTGAGAGTCCAGTAAGAAAAATTCAGATCATGCAAAAAAGCAGCGGTTCCCCTAAGGATTTACCTGTAAATCTTCATTCCAGAGGTCTCCACTCAATCTGAGCACAGCCCTCCAACCCCAAGTGGGAAGGCAAAGCTCTCACTGAGATGGGTGAAAGAGCTTCTCCACACCTCTTCTGCACTGCACAGTTTTCCTCAACCCAGTCTGCTCCTCTGCAGCTCCAGAACTGCCACAAATCCAAGTCTTGCTATAAAGGAAAATGAAAATTTGGCTTAATTGTGTGCTTCTGAGTCTTCTCAAATCTACAAGAAATGGTTCTTCAGGTATGTTAACAACAAGCAGAAAGAGAAAGAAAATACTGTCCCACTGATAAGAGGTGAATTTGTCGCTGACAATGCTGAAAAGACAAAGGTTCTTAACACTTCCTTTACCTCTGTCTGCATCAGCACTGCTGGGCCTCCAGCCATGGGGACAGAAAATCCAGGCTGATGCATCCACAAGGGCATCACCAGCAGAGATCCAGAAGTCATTATCCCACTCTGCTCAGCGCTTATCAGGCCACATTGGAACATTTTGTTCAGTTTTGGTCCCTGCTGTGCAGGAAAGATGTGGACAGGCTGGAAAAGGTCCAGCGAACAGCCACAGACTGGGAAGCCTGTCACAGGGGCAAAGGCTGAGAGAACTGGGTTTGCTCTGCCTTGAGAAAAGAAGGCTTAGGGGAGACCTTATCACCATGTTCCACTACTTAATGGGTGGCTACAGAGAAGATGGAGACTCCCTTTTTACAACGACTCACAACAAAAACACAAGGGGTAATGGGTACAAATTTCTCCTGGGGAAGTTTCAACTACTCACACAAGGAAAACTTTTCACAGTGAGAACAATCAGCCATTGGAATAATCTCCCTAGGGAAGTGGTGGATTTCCCAATACTGTACACTCCTGAGATTTGGCTGTCAGTATGCTGGGCCATCTTGTCTAGACTATGGTTTACCAAGTAAGTTTGGATTAAATGTCCCTTGAGGTCAGTTCTTTCCAACCTGTATTCTATGATTGTATAATTTAAAATCATGATCAGTTTGTGTGCATGCCCCTGACTCTGAACTGTGGTGGTTCAGCAGGACCCTGGAGAGAGGAAAATTGAATGAGGCGGGAACATTCTCCATGACTCTTATTGTGAGCCAAAGACTTTTTTTATACAAAAGTCTTAAGAACACTACACCAGAAAGAAGTAAGTGACATGACCTGTGATACTTGCTCTAAATTATGCATGTACAATAGCACCCAAGGATATCATGAAATCTGTTATGATGAACATTATATGCTGAACGGTTTGCAACATAAAGGGCTGTTTTTCATTATCCACTGAGGGTGAATTTAGTCCTAAACAAAATATGCAGGAAAACACAGTTGTTAATGTGATGGGAATTATTACTGTGTAATAATTTATGGGTGTTGTTTGTTGACTTTGCCATTGGGAAATTTGCTGTCTAAATATTTAGGCTTGATTTTAAAAAGGGAAAATCAGGCTAACCTAATAGATGGTTGGAAGATAAAATAAGCAGATAGAGTAACAAAAACTCCCAAACCCCTCAAAATAAGCCATTTTTTCACACTCTGATCAGCAAGTTGAGGAAGGTGATTCTGCCCCTCTACTCCACTCTTGTGAGACCCCATCTAGAGTACGACATCCAGATCTGGGTTCCCGCAACACAAGAAAGATGTAGACCTGTTGAAGAGAGTCCAGAGGAGGGTCACAAACATGACTGGAGGTCTGGAGTACCTCTCCTGTGAGGACAGGCTGAGAGTTGCCTTCCACTACCTCAAGGGAGCCTAAAAGAAGGCTGGAGAGGGATCTTTGACCAGGGTACGTAGTGACAGGACAAAGGGAATGGCTTTAAACTGAAACAGGGTAGGTTTAGATTGGATACTAGAAAGAAATTCTTTACTGTGAAGGTGGTGGGGCATTGGCACAAGTTTGCCAGAGAAGCTGTGGATACCCCATCCCTGGAAGTGTTGAAGGCCAGGTTGCATGGAACCCTGAGCAACCAGGTCTAGTGGAAGGTGGTCCTGCCCACAGTAGGGGGGTCAGAACTAGATGATCTTTAAGGTCCATTCCAAACCAAACCATTACATGATTCTATGAAAAGCGTTTGGATATTTAGAAGTTACTGGAGAAAAAAAAAAAGAAAAAAAGAAAAAAAAAAGGACCGTAAGCAGATCAAAAGGACTATTTTAGGTATGACGGAAAGGAGCATGTGCAGTGGAATCGTGCTGTCATGGACATAATGTTTTTAAAGAGAAGAAGGAAAGGTGTTTCAAGAACCTAGATCTACCTGTCTTGTTCTAAAGGGCTAATAAAAATGGATATGAAGTCTGTTGGTTTTAAAATCTTTTACTAATCTCTCTCACAGAGAAAAATGGCAGAGGTTAAATATCATACTGAGTACCACAAGTGAACATCACAGTGCTCTGCAGGATTAGATTAAGAAGGAAAACTGAGGAATTCACACTGAGATGAGTAATAAAAAAAAAAAGCGCTGTGGTCAGGGAGCAAAAAAGGAAATGTGACCACATCTATAACCACAGTAGCTGTCCTGAGAGGTTTCTTACCTGAAGGTTGATCACGCTTCTGTGAGGAGCAAATCCAGGGCCTAAGTTGTGCAAACAGTACAGTTCAGACTCAAAACAAGAAGGAGCTGCCAGCTCTCAGGTGGTACCTGGTTTTTGTTTTTCTTTTTAAGTTACATCTGTTTCTAATGGCTTAATGTCAAAAGTATGTTTGAAGGAGGAATTTCAATGAGGAAAGCTGGCAATCCTGCCCAGGTTCCATTGATTCAGTGGAATTGGCTGCAGTCCTTGTGGGACAAGTGCTCCCTTAATTTTAGACAAGTCTACTTCAAACATAATTAGACAGGAGGCTTTTTTTTCTTTTTTTGCCCTACATGCTGAGTGAGAGGCATTACTTGTAATCATTATATACTAGTTTATTGATTGTGGCTTTTCAGTATTCACTGTAGATAGGTTTGTTTTAACAGAACTGTCAAGAGACATGTCTGGTTAACAAACAATTACCGGTTGAAGGTATAGAAACAAGAACAGGGATTTTGTCAGGACATACAGAAATGTGCAGGGTATTTTGAAAAAAGGTGAAAGGGCTTTTCTCTTGAATCTGATTTTTAAAGAGATGTTCCTAAAGTTCATTTAATGACATTTTAGGAGTGGTTCAATATATTGTTTTCACCTCTGCTTCCTATATTTCAATATTTGAAAAGATTGAACAAATGGAAATTATTCTCAGGAATTGCCTATACGCAAAACCTATGAGAGCCCACATGATGGATTACATTGGCTCACTACTTATAATATAGGTTACCACTGAAACGTATTCCAGTTATTAGGAAAGATGGAAGTGAGTCAATTATTTGAATAAACAAACAAAGACTTGGTTGCCCCGTAGTTTAGTGCATCCCTGAGACATCTGTAGGCTCCTTTCCCACGCCTCCTGTCTCATTCCTAAACTAGCAGAGGCTGTTGTGCAAGGCAACCTGGCAGCTCCTAATGAGCAGGTAGCTCAGTGCGCTCCTCGGCAGCAATTCCTGCACACTGTCCACTTCTACACGTTTGCGGCAGCCACGGGCCATCAACTGCATCTGGTGTGTATCGGAGGAGGAAGAAGAGGTTTTGCAGCTTAGGGAAAGAGAAGGATCAGCTTATCAGGCCAAAGGAATGCTACTGTGGTGCATTCCTTTAAAGGGATCATGTGTTCTGATTGCTTGGACAAGCTGAAATACAGCAGTTTGGTGTGTCAGACACTAGAAGAAAGTGAGAAGATAGAAGAAGGTGACAACTTTTTGCTTTCCCTAAAAGACTGGAGAGGGGTTTTTGTGTCTAAAATATGTAAGAAACAGTGATAACTTCATCAAAAAGAAGTAGCTCAGCCTCACAACTGACAGCATAGTTCCCAGCCTTGTTAGGAAGCAGTATGCCTACATGCAAATTCTTAGGTAATTGAATGAGGACAAACAGAAATAATACCTGAAAGAAACAAATCCCAAACATCCATTGGAACAAAGTATGCATATTTCAATTCCTTAAGACTGAAAGTCTGTATTTTCTAAAACAGCTAATGTTTCCTGTTTCCATTAAGGTCTCAGACTAGGCATTCAAAACCATGTAAAGCAGTTGGCCAACAGGTTTATGTTTACCCTGGGAGTCAAGGTGAGATTCATGACACTGCTGCTTATTAAATCTGTTGTTTTAATGTGCTTGGCTTTTGCAAGTTATGACACAGTAAATACATTTGTGTCACTTAGCAACCTCAGCTGTTTCTAAAGGAATGTCTTTTGTACTTGGAAATTTATTATAAATGCAGATTACAAAACAATTATTGGGGAACCTAAACTTGTCTTATTTGGATGGTGTTCCAGCCTTTCCCCACTCTGCATTTGAAGTGTGCACAGGAAATTAATTTACTTTGCACAAGCATCCTTCATTGACACTACTGTTATGAAGGGAAGATCTGCTTATTTAACATATATGACAGAAGTTTCTGTAGAAAATGAAGGACATGAGAAACGCCTGGAGAAAGAAAGGACTGGAAAGGACCTCCTAGTCACTGGGTTCACCCAGTTCCAAGCTGTCTTACTGTTTTGTAAACACTATAAATACTTTAACACTGTGATGCAACACTATACAGTCTCTATAATGAATTTATCAACCTGATTCATTTCTACACATGCCAAAGTCTGAGATCACAGATCATGCAGCTCCGTCAAAAGGGCTTGAAATGTAAACACATGCATAAATGAAGTATTATTTATAATTTTCACATTGACTGGGTTACAGGGTCTCCATAACAGATTAGAACATGTGCCTGATCCTGAACACTTGTATGTAGTCAAAGGACTAAGATTACACTGGATTGCAGACTTCTAGGGATTTAAGTGTTTTCTTCCTTTGTCTTTAATAGGTTTAAAGCTCAGAATTCACATCCAGTTCTCCATGTTGTCAGGATCAGTACAAAAGATAACATATATAAATTGACCTTTATAATCTGAAATTAAAGTGTATCCTTAGGATACACAAGAAAATTATGTCAAATTTGTATAGATGGACAAATAATGAATATAATTAGTAGTTGTTTATGAAACTCAGATTTTGTCCTCTGCTAGGAATATCTGAAAGACAAGTATTACTTAAAGATTGTTTTCCAAACATTTAAACAGAGAAAGTGAGAGTGCAAGTTAACAATAATCATAAAAAGGGACCAATCACTGTTCTCAACTGTAATGTCTAGCTAATAGAATAACTTAGACAACAAGTTACCATGAGAATTTTGGCAATCCCAGAAGAGAAACAGACCATACACAGAAATGCATCTGGGGAAAAAAAAAAAAAAAAAAGAATAGCAGCAGTGGTCATTATCAAATTTCTGCTCAGAAAATACTGTCAGAGGTCAGAAAAATTTTGCCTACAGTTTTGCAACTCTTTTATACTTTCATTTAAAAAAGAACCTCCCCCTATCCTTAATGTTCTATGCTTTGGGGTTTTGGGGATTTTTTTAATTGCAATTACTGTGGTAAACTGCTAAAGTAAAAGCAGTGCTGCAGAACTCATCTCCCGCAGTAGAAGACCAAGTATGATAACCAGGCTGTGATTCTCCCAATTTAAAAGAGAATACACTGAGTAAGTTATAGCTTACTCAGGACTCGGCCAAATGACCTGATGGTTGCAACTGATGAGGCCTCAGCTTCTTTGAGGCTGACCTGGCAGCCAAACCTGTCACTTATGCTCACAAACTCTGCATCAGGACACCTCTGACAGCCCCCTTATTGCAACATCCACTGTTGAAGTTCTCATTTCTACAGAGAGGCACTAGCAAACAGCTACCTGTTCATGAACTGCTGTAGAATTTCTGCCAGGAGCACCTGATAATGGCTGCAGACAGTTTAGACCTGCCCCTCAGATGGATTGGAGTGTAATCCCAGAAAGGTCTCTGGGTGTTGACATACTGAAATCCAGTCCACAGATATGATTATGATGTAAATTCATATCGAGTGCTCTTTGATACAGTTTTCCCACAAAAATAAATCTTTGAGGGAGAACCGCAGATATAGGATATACTGTCTTCTCCAACATTTTAGGTTTTCTCTCAGCATGCAGTGAAAAGAGCAGATAGTACCAAAGTAATGGCTGAGATTTCCAATTCCTCTAGGAGAACATAATCTGAAACACTCTTCTCCTGAAGGTCCACAAATCTCACTTTGTTCAGCTGGTAAATCGATTAATCCTGATCAGTAGCAATCAGTGTAAACATTTTCAGTGTGTTTAGGCCTAAAATCCTCAGCAGATACTCACTCCATTGTCAACCAGTCATCACTAAAATTTTGCATTTAAAAAGATCTGAGGACATCAGGATTCTGCTAATGACTACGCTCTGAGCTCTCTGTCTGTGGCACTGATCTGCACGATCCTGCAAGGTTTTCCCAGCACTGCCGTTGGTTAGGGATGCAGTGAAGCACGACTTGCCATTACCATTGCCGGGCTCATGAAAGCCCCAGGTGTAGATGTAATCACAAGCAGCACTGAGCTTTTGCTGGTATAGCTTATTTTACTTTTGTGGGAGAAGAAAAGGCTGGAATAAGCTGTACTGGTTTATTGCAGTTTTGCTTGTATAGAATACCAGATTACCTACTCAGAAGTGATCTGAATATAGATCTCCCCTGGACTTGAAGTGGATCTATCCACTGCATCTCTGTAGGCCTGCTTCTATTGCTTTTGAATAGATGCTGCATAAATAAGGAATAAAGGTTGAAGAGTTTTCTTAAAAATACTTTGGGGGGGAGGGGGCAACAAAACCTCATTTTTTCATCATCTGTAGAAAAATGTGATCTGAGTTTTAATTGCCAGTTACCAAGAAGGTGCTGAAAATAAGAATATATCCATATGCACATGAATAAATATATATGCAATTAGGTAGCATGATTTATGCCCAGCTCATATAAATCCAGCAGGGGATGTAGCCATGGGCTTGGACACCTAGGCTGGAGTGACCAGTAACATGTGCAGATAGCAGGCATGTCCACAAACACGTGCGCTTACGCACAGGGTCTCTTGCTCTGTACAGCAAGTGGAAGTAGCTCAGGAGAACATGGACAAACGGACCAAAGGACATGCCCTCTCCTTTGCCAACCGCTTACTGATTAATCAAGGGCACAGTGGTGATAGCAGTTATGCGTATGAGCAACTTCCACTTTACAAGCTGTTCCCAGCGGAGCCGACCGCATGCCACGTCACGTGAATGAGCGTGCTCTGGACTATGTTCCCAGAGTTCCAACACCCAGAAAACCTTATTTAAGGCGCATCATAGAAACTTCAGCACCTGCTTGAATGATGCAGTGAAGGCAACAAGGGAAGGAATGGGACTGGGACATGAAGAGACAGGGCAGAGCCTTGGTGCAGGGGATGAAGCAAACTGCTGGTTGAGAGAAATCCCGACAGAACACCTGCACAGAGTTGCTTCACGTCTGCTAATTCTAGTGGTGAAAAATAAGGCTCCCAAGGCATTTCTGTATCAAGGCATTAAACCCCAAACCAAAGCGCTGCCGGGTGTGGGCACAGAGCGGGCACAGCAATCAGGGCAAAGACAACCACCGAGCGCGAACCAAGCGCTCGGAGCCGGGGGCTGCGGTACGAACGCGCCGCGATCCCAGCGCGGAACCTTGCGGGAGGCTACGCTGGGTAACGGGGATCGCAGCGCCGCGGCCGCTCCCGAAGAGGCCGGTGCGGGCCGGCCGCGCTCCTTTGGGAAGTGCCAGCTCCCGCTTCCCAGTGCGCCGTGCTGCGGGAGAGCCGCACGCGCGCAACCGCCGGGCGCTCACGGGGGCACCGGCGCCCCGCGGGCCGTTAACGGCGGGGAGGGAGCGGCACCGGCCGGGCGGTCACCGGGCGGTCACCGGGCGCCGCTCGCCCTCCCCGCTGCCCCACGTGCCCCCTCCAAGCGATCGTCCCGAGGCGACGGGGCGGTGCGGGACCCTCCGCC
>WEKY01002147.1:73146-100560 GCA_013390045.1 Picathartes gymnocephalus
GGCCGCGCACGCCGCCCGCCCCGAGCTGTTGTTGTGCCACCCTCCCTCCTCTGCCTTCCCCAGGAGCTCCTCCTTCTCCTCCCCCCGCCGGGGCAGCCCGGCCGGGGCCGCGGACCCCCCCCGCCGCCGGTCCCCCGCTGCCGCGGAGCTCCTCCGTCTCCCAGGAGCCATTTGCAATAATCCTCGCTGACCCCGGCGGGAGGTGTTTCCTTTCCCCTCCCGGGATGGTTTGGTTTTTGTTGGGGGTTTATTTGTTGTTATTTTAACGTTTATTGTTATTATTTCTCATTGTGACTGTATGAAGCAGTTTTTAAAAATGTGAATATCAAAGCTGGAAGGCAGCCGGACTTATAACAAATGAGTGAATGGAGCCTGAGATGCATTGTTCACATAAGGTAGCCGAAACAAGTTTTTTCTACCAAAAAGAAAAACCCTGAATCCACCCTTCCCCGACAAACTCAATGGCTCAAGTACAAGATGCAGCTGTTGGTTTTAAATATATGCACTTCGTACCGGAGCGTTTGAAATGTGTTCCTGATTTACAGGACTTACTGTCTTAATTAACCTGTCTGTATTGAATAAACGTGGTCTTGTTTTTATTTTTGGGTCTGTGTCTCATTGTGAAGGGGAAATGAATTCTGGTTCATGAGAACAAAACTGTGTGGATGATGCTCCGGCAGGCACGTTTCCCCTTGATCTTCTTTCAGTTGTAAGATCTCCATTTTGCAAGCAAAAAAAAAAAAAATCCCCACAACAATCCGCATAGTCTGATGCAGTGGGACACCGGTTATTAGTGCATGGAGATGCAACTGAGCCCCTTTGTTTGCCAGCAGCATTCGTTCGGAAGCAGTGAGACGCCCCTTCGAGCAGCCGAGAACGTGGCTGTTGGAATTTATAAGTCAAATCATATTGAAACGAAAATTAGGTATTTTGTACTGGGGAAGGATCCTGGCTTGTGTTGGTCACTTGTTCGGGGTGTTTTGGTTTTTTTTCTTTCTCAAGGATAGAGGGGGAGAAAGACTCTAGAAAGGAGAGAAGAGGTCTAGGCAGAAATCAAAAAAGATTTTTAAAAAATCTCTTGACCAGAATTTGATAATTTGGTGCTGGTCATTAAGTTCCAATACCTATTTTGAATAGCTTCCTTTGTAAAATCCTATGTTGGGTTTTTAGGAGTCATTGAGCTTCAAGATCAGAACCGCGCACATCAGACAGACTGGAGCTTAACAATCTCCCAACCCCCACTCAATTTGAGGTAAAAGCTTCTCCTTTGAAGAAGGTAGCAATCCCACATGAAAGAAAATGGAAGATGTTTGCCTTTGTCCAAGAGAGCAATTTGAGCAGCTATGTTTACTTGTGTGATTAGTTCTTTCATGAATACATTAAATCCACAAAATATTTTAGATTTCTTTCTCTGACACAGCTGCTACTAGAAACTGATGCTGAAGGTTTTTATGATGTCTCGCTGAATTCCTCCTGCATGAGGGCCAGTATGTGATGTTATTATTAGCTTTATCTTGACTAACTTATAAGTCAAATGCAGTTTTTCCATATCAAAGCATGTAGAATGCAAAAAAGAAGTTCAGCGCATTGTAGAACCTCCTTAATTACAAACATCTGAAGTCCTTTTTGTCAAACTTGGGCTGCCTTTGTGGCATTTTGCACAACTTGGAAAAGGTTCGGATCTGCTGTTAGTTCTTACCCTCTAACACAATGATGTACTGCGTAGGTTGTCCTTCAAATGAATTTTTATTTGCAATTTTCTTGTTTCTTTCTTTCTTAAGGAAAAAAGTTCAATAGCAGATACAAAGAATATAACCAGTAGCCACAACTGAAGACCTAGTTATTCTTGTATTTGTCCTTTAAGATGCTCAGGGAGGTAGGTATTTGCTATGCAGACGCTGAATTTGAACCCTACAGTGAGTAGTTTAATTACCAGAAAAGCTGGAGGAAACGACCTAAAAGCTGGGCACAGCTGATGGAGCCTGAATAGTTAACTACAGTTAAAAGTATATGGGTGGGGGTCAGCTGGAATTCTGAAAGGTGGCAAGTTTGACTTGAACTTTTTGGCACTGATGTATCGATTTGCATCTCCTTTCCCTCCCCCCCTTCCTCCTCCCCAGGCCCTAGCCCCTGTATACTAATGAGAACAGCTAACTTTACAAGTGTCCTTTGTAGTCATTGAAAGCCTCGAGACATTCCTTTTAAGGATTTTACTAGAATAACACTTTTCAATAAAGTGGCAGTTGAAGTGAGGCGTAGAAAAGATGCTAATAAATTTCACTGTGACTGGCTGGTTTTTAAGCTTCCTAAATTACTTCTAAAATAGCTTTTACTTTCTCCTTTGTGCAACGCTGGGAGATGCATATATGAACAGGGTTAGAGTAAGCTAAGTGTTATGCAGAATGCATGATGATAAAAGGAATTTTGGCCCTTGTTTCAGATAACTTGCATAACTCCCCGACACATCTTTGTCACTTACAACGTGAATGTCCTAAGCTCATGCCAGCAGCCTTTCTCATCACATCTTCCATATAAGTCTTTGTCTTCTTCAAAATATAGAACATGTCACTCCTGGATAAGGCAACGGATCGAACATGGCTCATTTTGGCTTTGGAAGATGCATTTTAAAACAAGTGGGACCAACTGAAGTATTGCCAGAAGATTTCTGTTGATTTGTTGCAAATTCTCCTTTGCCTTGTGCTATGCTATGCAAGCATATTAACTGAAATAAAAGTCATAATCTGCTTTGTTTCCTAAACAAGATTAAAAGTGTTGACCTGGGAAATAATAAATTTTCTAAGTTTTACATATCTGTGTTTCAGAGGTTGGGTTCTTTACTATATTAAATCTGTGCCAGTCCTCAAATACCAGTTGTTGGTTTCTAGAGAAGCAAAATGGAAATACTTTTGGCCTTCACAACATGCTTGAAGTTTCTTCATTAGTAAGTGAAAATATAAGTTTACTTACAGGTTTATATTTGGAAAATATTGTATTTTCATGATAGGCATTTAGCTAGGTTTTAGCTCTTTTTTTTTTCATATTGTGAAGAAAAAAAATGTTCAAAACACACAGATTTTGCAGTGGGTGACATGAGCTGTAGAACCAAAAGTAAACCATTTAGATTTTTGTAACAAGTGACATTTCAATGCATTGGGGAAGAAATTTAATTTCATTATATCTACAGGGGGCTACAGGTTTTGAGGGCAAACTTGATTTTAAATAACGTTGTAAACAAATGCACTGGAGGCTCACAACCTCATCTTTCAATGTGCCTCTCTGTGGTGTTGCATTAGCATGGCACTGGGCTGCCACAGATTTTTCATTCATAGTCTACATTGCTGCTTAACTCCTCCTGAGTTTTCTCTGTATGACTGGAGAACTGTTTTCCTGACTCTTTTCCCAAAACTCAGCTTTGCATCCTAGTTATATCTTGTTCTTTGTACTCCCATGTTCCCTGAGCTCTTAAAAGTAACTCAATTTAGCCAGAAGTCTGGCAGGTAGAATGATTTTTGTCTGCTATTTCCCTCGTGTGACCCATCTCCCTTGAAGCTCCCTATTGTGTATTGTACCAGCACTTAGAATCTGCTGCAAAAATTATGTTGGCATGGTCTTGACATGATAAACATGGTGGGAAAGTAGGGACTCTACCCTAAGTCCTTAAAATGTGGTTTAAAGGAAGCCTTTCAAGAAAATAGCAAGCACATCTCATGAAAGGCATAAGGGAGTAGAAGGATTTATGCTGGTTAATGCACAATTTAAGTTCTGGTCAGCTGGGGCCAGCCCCAGTGTTGGTGACTTCTCCTACATCTCCGTATAAAAAACATTTCTCATTCCCTCCTAGTCCCTGGCCCCATGATTTTCATCTCTTCACCCCGCGTTCCCTGCCTTACCCAGGCCATTTTTTCAGCTTGTGGTTGAAGTATTTCACTTTTACATGTCTTTTGTCCATGTCATATTACTCTTCCCAAATATTAAGTAGCTTTGTTCTTTTCAGTTGCTTTTTGGTGGGTGCTTTTGATATGCTTGTTCACTTGACTTTCAAATCTTTCAAGTATTGTAGCTCGGTCACTTCTTGGTGGCCACGATCTGGCTTACAAACGATCTGGCCCCTTACAAACCTTGCAGTGTGGGTTGGAGGTCAAGTTACGTGTCCTTCATGTTCAGTTTGTACAGCATAGGGCAGAAATCAGAGAAATCCAAACTGCAATGAAATTAATAAATGAAGTTAACAGAAAAATTATTTTCAACTTTTGTGGGAATTTCCTCCTGTGGGTTTGTTGTTGTTTGTTTGTTTGTAAGTTATTATTTTTATTATTTTTTAAATTTTTTTTTGTTGGTTTCTTGTTTTTGTTTTTGTTTTTTAAGAAGTAGCTGGGAAATACCCCTTAAAGATGTACAATGGCTACATAAATGCCTTTGGGGGAACACAAAAATGACATCAGCAAACTCATTTCCCGAGTCAATGAGTTTGGTTCTCTTTTTCTCTTCCAAAAATTATGTTTTAGCTATGTGACTACCCTCGGTCACCTTTGTCAATGCTGCAGAACTGCCATTATGCAATTTCCTTGGCAAAAGGCAGCTGCTGGAAAGAATTGGTGCCCACAGAGAGAGGAAGGCTGCAGTGTGCCCAAGCCACGTTAGTAAACACTGTAAACTCCACAGCAGAGGAAGCTACAGGAAATCAGGCACCATAAATTCAGAGGCGTGCAGCACTAGCTGTTCCTTATGCAATATCCTGTATTTAAATTGTATTATTTTTGCTTCCCATTATATAATATGGTGGTGTCTGGTGGAGTAATACAGCCAGCTAAGGGTGCTCTTCATTGTTGCAGGCATTAGGTAGGACATGAGCAATCAGAAGAAATTGTAAAAAACACCTTGTCTCTGTGTCCTCCTTGTAATTACTGACTTGGCAGGACTTCATTCATGAAGAGGTGCTAAGGATAGGCTGAAAGCTCCTGAGCTATATGAAGAAGTTGAATATGTTCAATTCTGACCCCAAGTACATATTTTATAGCAGCAACAATTTTAAAGCTAGGGGGAAAGAAATCCTGCTGGAACTTTGAGCATGGAAGCCAAGTGGTAAATTCGAGAATAAATGGACCTGCTTTCATTTTCCTCCCGTGTAGATACTTCAGTCCTCATCCAAGGAACTTTGCTGCTCCCTGGCACACTATGGGGCTTGTGTCATCTGCTGCCTCTCAGGAGATGATCTCTGATTGATTTTACAGTCCAGGGAAGTTGTAGTCTTCCAGCTCAATGGGATCACTTTCAGGAGCAGCACTGACTTAAATACATTTTTCACTTGGTGGTAAGGGATGAAACAGCACCAGGATAAAAATGTTTTAATTAGAGGAAATGGATCCTGGCTGGCTTAATAGTAAATATTTACTGCTCTAAGCATTTTACCATAAGAGATTGGGGCTTACTCTGCCCGCATCACAACAATTGTCCTAGTTTCAAGGCTTAAATCTACAGAAGGATGGGCTCGCAGTTAAAGTGCAAATTTGGTTTATTAGTGTTCTTAAATCCACATTGCAATGCCTTTTCTTGTTTACAAGACCAACTTAGTGTTCCAGAGAAAACCACACAGGGCTGGAGCAGGTGACTGAATGCATGTACGTACATCCCCAGCTTCTCCTGAAAAATGGAAAATAAGGGGAACACAAAATCCACTCCTGTTGTCAGCAGGCAGCATTGGCATTTGCTATTCTGGCAATACCTATCTGTCAGTGCACGGGTATGTCCCACTGGTGTGATATCTCATCTCTACATTGTTTTGGAAGGTAAAAAACCAGACATTTATGTTTTCCATCTTGCTGTTCTGCTCTGTTGCTAGTTTTCACCAGGCTGCTTTGACAGCTGCTCTCCTCCAATGCCTCTGATGCAAACTTCCTCAGCTGCTGTCAGCTCTGAACTGTGGCTGGATTCTGGATCCCAGGACACAGAAGACTTATTCCCATAAAAAAGGAGTAAGTCAACCTGGAATGTGCCAGACTGGTAGCAGGATGGAAATAAGAAACATAAATTTCCACATCTGCATTTGTATAGATCTGTTCTTCTGTTCTTCTCCCACCTTTTCATTTTTTAACTTTTATGAGAGGCCACAGATGTCAAGAATCTCTGGAAATCAAACTTCCTCCCTCAGTAGAGGTTTAGAAGTGATCCACAGCCCCTGTGTTCAATTTACCCCTAGTTTTCCTGGAGAGCCTTTCAGGGCACATTTGGTTTGTGCTGATCCTGTTCTCCAATCTGCAGTGAAACAGAGATGCTTTGGGGCTAAAGAGCAAACATGCTCAGCCTGGGTGCTGTGCATGTGCACACACAAGCGTGGATCAGATGTGTTTTCCTGAAACAGTACTTGTGTTCAGGGTCAAATGTGCAGATGTTTTATGGATACTAAGAATAAATATAGACTTATACAAAGGCCATGTGCTATTAATTAGATTTAAAACTAAATTTTTAGGAAAAAGATATAGTAAAGTCTATGAAAGAATATAGTTTAGCTTTTTGTAAAAGTTAAGGCCAATGTGTTTTAGTGTAATATTGCCTATGTCCTGCATGTGTGTTGCCTTGATAGCTGCTCCTGAACAGGCCTTATCTTAGAAAAAGCAGATCAGACCCTACCAGAACTAAAAATTATTGTAAGAAATAGAATTTCAAATGGGTTTTGGTTTACCTGCTTCTTCCTAAACAAAAGAAAAATCCTTATTGAAAGGTATATATCAAGGCTGAATAACTCTTTGAAGGTGTCTTCATGCAGGAGTGACTTAAGTTTGTAGACAGCATAATACAGATCTGCCTTGTTATTGCAATGGCTTTAGCTTATCTGTTATTAAAAGTCTCAATTATTTTGGCTTCAGTAATTTTAAATATGGTTGCAGACACATAGAAGTTGAAATTATGTTATCCAGGAGGCACTACTTTTAAGTTCATAAACTTTAGAAAGTTTTAAATTGGAGAGGGGAAGTTAACTTGAATGGTAAAACTAAACAGAGCACTGATTTTCCATGGGTGATTCAACTTCACAAGTCGTTTAGTTTATTTGAGCTCTTGTGAATCAGAAGAGGAGATTAATAGATTGACACCAAATGTGATCTTTTACAAGTGATAGTCATAGACTCAGAGAATAGTTTGAGTTGGAAGGGGCCTTAAAGATCAACCAGTTCCAACTCTCCTGCCATGGGGAGGGACACTTTCCACTAGACCAGACTGCTCAAAGCTCCCTCAAACCTGGCCTGGAACACTTCTGGGAATGGGGCATCCACAGCTTCCCTGGGTAACCTGTTCCAGCGCCTCACCACCCTCACAGCAAAGAAAAAGCCATTCCCCCTTGTCTTGTCATTACGTACCTGGTCAAAAGTCCCTCTCCAGCCTTCTTGTAGGCCCCCTTTAGTACTCCAGGTCTCAGGAGAGCAGAGTAGAGGGAGAATCACTTCCCACATAAGCAAACCTTTAAAACTGTGGGGACTGTCATACTGGGTCAGACCTGAGCTCTGGGTAGCTCAATATCTTGGGTGCCAGTCAGCTGCTTTGTATCACCTGCTGTGTGGTGGAATAGTCCCCAGCAGCTCTCATCCTGATGTCTGGCAGTCTGGTTCCTTCTTGGAGAAGGAGGGAGTTTAAAGCCTCTTCCATGCTGTGGGGTTTTGGAGCTTTAGCCATGGTTACAGCTGATTTTCCTGATAGCCCTGCATGACGTTATGGGTGTTGCAGTGCTTTCTGAGCCAGGAGAGCTGCCCTACTCTATGGCCTGTGTCTGCTCAGAGTCAAAGCTGCCCTCTGAGGGTGGTGGTGGGAGGGTGATCAGCATGACCAGGGAGCAAGGTTCTCCCTGTGAGAAGCAGAGGGGCTGGCCAGTCCATCAGACCTGATTGCCTTGACTTCTGTGTTTAATGCTGAGGGGTGATGATCAAAGAGTAGGAATGGATGTTTCCTGTGGAAGCTGCCTCTGGAGGGGGATGTGAGACTGCAGGTCAGGCTCTACACAAAAGATTCCTCAGGACATATTGGAGCTGACCAGGAAGAGAAACAGAAGAGAAAACACTGCATAGAGGTGAGATTTGAACCAACACAAGGGTGGGAACAACTCAGGGAAAAAACAGTTTTAGACACTCTAGATCAAAGGATGTACACTGAAACCCAAAAGGGTACATAAGCTTCAATTCCTCTTACTAACTCCTACAGAAGGAGGCTACTGAAACTTTGAGAGCAGATTATGGAGCCCCATCATGAGAGGAAAGATTGTTAGAGACCCATCTGGAGAACTGTGGGTAGAAACAAACTTCCTGATGGGAAAAAGCAGTTTCATGACAGAGAAAACTAAGACAGGCTTGACTCGCTGTCCTTGACTACATACAAAAGTCTGTGGAAATGTGGACACTGACTGTGGGCAGCACTGACTGTTCCTTCTGTCTGGTGTGCTCTTGGCCTGGGTCTTCCTGGGGTTTTACCCTTTTGCTGTCATGGATTGACTCTGGGATTGTGGTTTTGCAGGACAGATGGCAGGACAGACATAGTCTGGGGGCTTGCCCTGCATCAGTGCTTCTCAACACCCCAGCACCTGAGATTTGAACATTTTGTCTAATGCTCCACTTAGAAGTCTCAGCCTCTATGGGGAAGTGGGAGAAGTACAGCACTGCCCAGTCTGATTTCCACAGTTGTGGCTATAAAACAGAACCTGCATGGTTATTTACTCCTTGGTTGTTGCAAAGTGATTTTGAAAGCACTTCAACTTGCCTTTTTTTTTTAAAGTTAGTTAGTTGCTTCTGCACTTTGGCCCATATCACAGTGAAGGAAATTAAGTATAAGTAGTATCTATTGGCTTGCTGCTCTTCTGACTGTACATTCAGCAACGATGACAAAATTTTGCCAGTACCAAAGACTTCAGCACTTACATTGCCATTAATAGCTCACAGCTGAAATTCATGGCCCTGGGTGTTCTTGGCATCAACAGCTTCCCCTCAACAACTGCTGTTACTCAGTTGTTAACACTCACGCTGTATTTGGTGATGTCTCTGGGGCACAGCAAAGCTGATTATATAATTTACCACATCCTTATGTCCTGGATATAAGGATAAGAAAAGTCCCAAGGAGCTGGGTTTACTGAGACAAGAGCTGTCACCATGGACACAATCCTAAGAACATGGGGAATCGGGTCCTTCAGATCCAGGAAAGGGCTTTTTTCTTGGCAAGAACATTAGGAAATTCAGAAGAAAGCTCACATGTATGATATTAACAGGGCATGGCCAGCCAAGGCAGTTCAGCTGTCCGGATCTCCTGAAGCTCTCACTTTAATTTCCAACAGCATGGGCAAGTTGTTCAGTTCTTCTGAATGACAGCATCTCTAAATCTCACCTGGAATATTGGTTGGCTAGCTTCCACAGGGATGGTTTCTTCGAAGTCAAACCAAACTCCCCCAAGGTTTCAGTTATATAAGGTCAAATATTAAGCAAAAAGAAATTGTGTGTATGTGGAGTTTTGTGTGGTGGCAGAACACTATGGCATTTCTTAGCAGAGTCTGACATTTGTAACAGATGCACGTATACTCCCAGAGCAGAGTGTATATAGCCAACACATCACCAAGAGCCAGCTCTGAGGAACTAACCATCCTTTCCCAATTAAATATCAAAAATGGGGAATGATGGATGATTTAATCAGGCCCCTTTGCATAATTTACTCTGGGCTAGACCGTTCACATTTTTTCCATATGTGTCTCGGCACAAGGGCTTTTCTTGATCCTTAATTCTTCTCCTCTCTCTTATCTGAAATGCCATTATTCTGTTTCTCTCTGCGGGAGGTGTGACCAGAGCCTCACACGACAGTGCAGGCAGGAGCACTTGTGCCTGCTCTGAACCACCACAGTCCTCTCTCTTGTCTCCATCCCTGCCTTTCAGAAACTAGAAGAGCTTGTTTGGTTTTTTAACAAAACTGCTGAACTGTCTCCCGTAATACCCTACTATCCTATCCGGCTGCAATGTACTGCTTTTGATTTTTGCTTGGCTGGTTTGCTAGCAAACCCCTTTTGCATATATATGCACTGCACTGGCCTGCCAAGAAGCGAGCAGAGATATGTCTGTCCTGCTACGTGTTTGGCAAAAACAAACCGATCCTTTTATCACCAAACGAGATGTCATTATAGCCACCCTCTGGCCTCTCCCTCAGCAAAATGAAGCTATATATATATATATGTATATGTAAAAGCAGGTCTCCAGCCTGTCCTATTAGAGTTAATGAGGAAAGCTGGGTGAAGCGAGCGGTGCAGGGACCTTTCCGTTGCTGAGCTGGCTGCCGTGGTGAGTCAGCACGGGGGACGCGCCGCGCCGCCGGCAGCCAGCGCTCCGCGGCTTGGCACCGCAGCGGCTGCGCTGTGTCACGGCTCGGCAGGGATTCACACCTCGCCCGAGCTGGGGACTTCCCTGCGCGGTTATCCTCGCACCTCCCTCCAGTGAGAAGTAGAAGGAGAGCGCTTACCAACTCCGTCTCTGCGTGTGGGGATTCAGGATCTGTGCCAGCAGCTCGTGACAGCTTTGAGCCTCCGTTTTCCTGTGTCGTGGGGATCTGACAGGCTAGATGAGTGCTTCCCATTAGATACTCACAGACGCCAAAAATAGACGCTCCATTACTGCAGCATGCTAGCTGACAGTAATGATAGGGCTCTGCTTACTAGTTCAGTTACATACTAGCAATCTGGCCCCTTTGCATGCTTTATTGATCAGGTATTAATTGCGACTTCCACTTATCATCCCCAGCTTAAATCACTGCATTGTCTGTTGCAGGGGCCAGACATTTACTTATTTTTGCTTTTATTATTAGCATGAAAAAAGTCAATTACAGGCGAGCAGGCATGCATACACAAACACACAGTAGTAGGTCTGTGCTGATGTTCTTAAAGACACACATCTGCTGATACTAAAAATAGGTTCTTGTCAGCAGCTTGGTAATTTTAGGCTCAATGAGAATTCATCCCCATGGTAACTGTACAGTTGTTGAATCATTTATTATTTGAGCTTCAAAATCACAACAGTGCCGGCAATTTTCATCCTCCAAACATTTTTAAGGACTTTTTGCAGTGTTGCAAAACTGCTTGCTCCACACCATCAATATTTATCAAGCAAACAGCTCTAGCCCTTGAACTGACTACTTGCTTCTCCTTGGACACAGCGGGGCTGGGATACCTGATAGCAGGATGACAGTTTAAATAGGTTTCACTTCTGTGATAACAGCAGCCCTGTGATGTGGCTGTTTGGCCAGGGATGGTACACAAGAAGCCCTGCAAACTCCCAACTGGCAAAATGAAACTTTAAAGTGTCAACCTAAGCCTCGGTCTTTGTCTTGAGAGCCAGAAAACAAGATATCTCAGTTCTCTGTGTTGCAAGAGGTTTTGTAGATAAGAAGCTGGTAGTTTTTAACCTCTCAGATAGACGCTGTTGACCCCAAGCCGGTGAGGGGACACTCTGCCTGACTTTGTGAAGATAAAAGCTGTTTGCACTTTCCCTCTCTTAGAGATAATGCTCATTAGCCATCTTGTGCTAAACCCAAGAGAAGTCAGACCACTAGGCTAGCAAAGAGCAAGGTGAAACTCAGGTTCCCTGAGACCAGGCTGATCAGACTCTGCTGTCATGGAGTCTCCAGAGAGTGGGACCAGGGTAAGCTCTGCACGGTGGGGCAGGTGGGACAGAGTGAGCACTGTCAGGTTTGAAACAACAGAAATCACTCAGCAGCAGAAACACTTCTATAGCACACAAATTGCAGTGACATGGGGTGCCAGAGACTGATTTCAGGATGGTCTGAATCACAGACGCCAGCTCTGTCACCAGCTGCATGTGTGACTTTAGTTGCACTCTTGCTGGCCATTAGATTTACTGGAGTGCACAGTACAGAGAGAGCTGTTACATTTTACGTAGAAGAAGTTCAGTCCCTTTTAGTCTGACAAACTGGGATCTGAAAGACTGACCCAGAAACACAGACGCTATTCCCAGGTGCCAGCAGTTGTAAAGTGATACACTTAGCAGAACTCATTCTCCTGGGTTAAAACATTATAGCTATTACACACTGTCACAACTGATGCCATATTTTTAGCTCAAATGCATTTTAATTGTGTGAGCTTTTAGGAAGCTCTTGGACAACGTAATCTGCAAGGTGCTTTGAAATTGCCTCTCGTCTTATTAGTTCAGTTGAGTTGAACACAACAAAGTAAGAATGTGCAGGCGCCTTTTACAGCTGCTGTGCAGCTGCCTTCTACCTTAAGCAGCCTTCTGTAAATCTGTCAGTACCCAAAGTGTGTTGTGCATCACCCTGGTGGGATTTGTCAGGTGATCCTGGTGTGCACTGCGGGGAGAGCCAGCATCTGCCATCAAGCAAAGCTCAGTTTCCCCTCCAGTGCAAGTGTATGATCACCACTGATGTCAGTTCAAGTCACCTATATGCCAAAAAACAATACAGTGGTTTTCTCACAGACAGGATCAGGAGAAAGTGGCCCATCCACAAACCAGCCCCCAGCTTTGAAGTTGTCTCCTGGAGAAGTGGCAGCTACTCTATGTTCTTTATTCTTTATTCTTGCATCTGGTTCCTCAGTTTGCTCATTTAATTAAACCAGAAACATCCGTCCTTCCAGTTGGTTCAGTGGCTACACATTTATCCCAGAGCACATACAGAGAGAGGTTTGGAAGACACTGCCTTTTTGTATTTCCACCTACCAGGCTCCATGTTCTCAGGCTGGGAAGTGCTCTCTGTGGCTGCAGCCTCAGCTGGTGGAGGCAATGCCAGGTCTCACTGTGCCACAGACAGACACATCAATAGCAGAATTGCTTGTAGCAACAACAAAGCTGGTCACAGATCATAGGTTTTATAATGAGTTGGGAGGTGGAGAAAATCACCTGCACAATAGACCAGGAGTGGAGTTTATTCTCAAACCCTTTGTGGCCAAGAGCTTGGTTTCAAGCAGTTTTTCCCATTTGCCACACAGTGCTGGGTGTGTGGTTTGATTCTGCCCAGCCGGGTGCTGCCCATGAAGATAGGGTGGCTGTGCCAGAGGCTCCCAGCTTTTCCCAAACATTGTTTTCCTCTTTTTTCTTGACAAAGGGTAAAGATCTGAGTAATGATCCCAAATATGCTGTTACTGCCCTGAGGTGTACAGCTAAGCACAGCACCCAGTTTTACATTGTCACTATTTATTTATTTTTTAGCTCAATACATCTGTTTGATCCTGCTTGGAGAGCAGCAGGAGGAAGAACATCCACAGTGATGTTGTGCGATGCTTCAGTGGCATTGCAGAGCAAGGGCCCCCACAACCCGTGAGCTCCCTGGGTGGTTGTAACCCAGGGTACCTGCACAGCTGCCACCCAAGGTACCTGCACAGTCAGAAGCCTTCACCAGGCACCAGTGAAGGTGTTATTGAACCTGCAGAGCAGCTGCAATTGGTGACCATGCACGGAAAGGAGACCCAGCCTTCCTGAGACTTCGAGATCAGGTTGAGTTTGAAACTTTGGGTGCAGACTCCTTGAACATGGGCTGCTTTTTCATCTGAAGTCAGAAAGAAATAATGAACATGTCATGCCATTCTATACTATTTTTGCAGTCACTATCAGAAAAAGAATCAAGTGTTAAAGCTTGTGTCTCAACTCTACCTTACTAGTTTTCCCACCTGGTTGTAACTGTATTTCAGGGATGGCTCACAAGCAGTGGAGTGTTCTAGTAATGTCACTCTGTCACTTTGTGCTTACTTTGTGATAGCTTCTAAGTGACATTTTTCCATGTTATATCCCTTCCCACTTCACCTGAAGGCAGACTTGCATGGGCTGAAACTTTTTAACACATGGGCTGTTTTGTTCTGTATTTGGCCTGAATCTTGCACTCCAAGTTGCATATTAGTCTCCTAAAAAATGCAGGTGAAGCGCTGCTGTGCCTTTTCATGTGGTGAGCATGTGCCAGATTCTGCTGCTGCCTGCAGAAAACTGGGACTACTGAGGAACTTGCAGAACAGACACCTTTCTCTGTAACCTGATGCTAGATTTGATGTAAGGGCTGAGACTTGAAGCTAAGCAAAACCATGGGTGATCCTTTTTTTTCCTGGAAGCCAGAAGAACAGGTGGAGGGACACACGGACAGCACAGACAGAGCCAGCAGCCTCTGGATTGCAGCAGCCCATGCAAATGCCCATGTGCATGGATGGACACAAGACATGGGGCTTAGTGTTAGAGATCTCAGAGCAAGTACTCACAAAGTCCCATTCTGCGGCTGATGCTTCTTTATACAAGGATGGATAGATTCTCTCTGCAGGCACCAATGCATAGCAGCTGTCTAAAAAGCAAACCAGGCTTTCTGATTAATGTAGGCCATCTTTAATTTTCTCTGCCCTCATTTCTGTACACTCTCATTTAATTCCTGTGCTATTATGGTGGGCTCTCACTGCTAAGTGCATTTAAATGTGACTGCAGCCATGTGAGAGAGGACTCTCCTCTGTCCCTCCTCATCAAGAATCTGGCTGCAGCAGAACTCATATAGCCTCAGCTCCTGCCCAAACCCCTCAAACAGCAGTAGCAATTCACAGCAGGGTCTCAGCACTCCCCCTCCAGGCTCCCTGAGTGTGGTGAGCCCAGGTCCATTTTTTATTACCAGTCAGGCTCACAAATCAGCATGAGATTAGTCATTAACTGCTTGGGCATCCAGACAAGGCTTGTAGCTTTTGAGGTCCAAACCATTCCTGCATCTGATTTCTCTTCTGTGGTGCAACAAGACTGGGTGGGATAAGCTTCTTCCCCTCATTTGCCTATCATGTGAATTCTTGACTGAGTGTGGGTTGATTTGGTATGCTGGTGCTATCATCAGGGTGATGCCTCCAGCTGGCCTGTCCTAAATTTCCCGTGGGTCTTCTCAGGCTGTTTCATTGCCTGTGATCCTGTGATGCTCTAGTGACAGACCTGTGTTGTTGATGGTGCTCCTTGGTTCTGCACTGCTCAGTCCTGGCTTGGCACTGGGGGCTCCCTTGTCTATGCAGCTACCTCTGTTGATCTAGCTCCAGTAATAGCCAACTGTAGAGTAGTTAAAGAACTCCATTGCTTCTCTATGCCCAAGAATGCCATGGACCCTCAGAGCTATGCCCAGTACCCAAGGTGGTGTGTGCTGGCACAGGGCTGGGTGCAAGCATGGCTGGTGAGAAGGAGGGGGTTTTCAAATGGAGTTGCTCTCATACTATGAAATCATGGTCCTAGGATATGATTAGGGACATAGCTTGTAGGCAAAAGTGATATCTTTCATTAATTGAAGAGATAAAGTTGAAAGAAAACCCCCAAGTTTGGGTGTGAGATGGTATGATATTTCAGTGTTTCAGACAGTTTGTCATAGGCAGTGAGAGCCAGTCAGGCTAGGACTTACTGAAGTTCATGTGGGCTCCTTGCTCAGCTGTGGCCACTAAATCAGTCATCTTGCTCGGGCCCAACCAGGCTGATGTGTGCAGCCACATTTCTCACAGGAGTAAACGAAGGAGAGGGGTTGGTATTTAGTAACTTTTCTCACTGCAGTCACAGTTTGCTTTTTCAGTTATTTTCCAGCTTGCTTCTGTAGGCAGTGCTTTGGCTGGATATCCTTCCAGCAGGTTTTGCTGCGACTGCTGCTTCAGTGCCTCATTGCAGGAGCTCCCAGAGCAGACCAGAACTACATTGCCAAGGGAGATGCAGGTACTACACCAAGGAACTGCCACGCGACATGCAAGAGCCACAGGAGAAGAGTTTTTATCACCACGCTCCATTTACACCATGAAAACAATTTTTTTCCTTTGTTTCCTTTAGTACAGCATGCCCTTCCATCAGCTTCACAAACGAAGCAGGGCAGAGGTGGCAAAGGTGGGTGAAAGCAAACTCATCTTGCTTACGCTCACTCTGACTGCCCAGACTTGTTTGCCAAGTAGCCCATCTGTGACTTAGGGTGTGTAAAAGGATCACTTGGCTCCTTTCTGGTTGAGGATACAAGAGAGTTGTTTACATCTCCATTCAAGTGATCAACGATTAAACAACAAAACACGAGGAGTTCCTGTGGCTCCAGGAGCTGACCATGCCTGTCTGAGCACATGCTGAAATAACCAGTTGTTTTGAGGGGGTGGCAAGCCCAGAAAACACAGGCTCCTGCCCTGAGCCCAGCACCAGAAAGGGACAGGGTCTGGATGGGGGATGCTGGTAAGTGGACCGTGCCTGCCCTTTGTCGTCCTCTCTCCTGGGGCAGCACTTCGACATTCACACAGGATGCTTGGTGCTTTGGGTCTCCTTTCATCCTCTTCCCTCCCCTCCAGCACTGCCCCCCCTCCAGCCCTTCTTCCACAGTGAGGGGCACAGCCCAACTCTATTCCCAGCTCCAGAGAGGCCAAGGAGGTGACTGGGAAAAACAGAAGGGGACAGAGGTGGGAGCATAGAAAAGGAGAAGAAAGTTTTTCTTTCTCTATGTAATGCAATAAATTTAAATATAGTCTTTATGAAAGTATAATACATATATGAATATATATATATGAATTAATATATGTATTAATTCCAGTTACTACCACATTACAAGTTCCTTACACATTCAACCACGAGTGATAGATTCACATCCCAAGTTCAATCAATACTCTTAACCTCAAGAAAGCTACATCGTGGAACTGGACTATCATCTTTACTGATAGATAGTCTCAAGCTTTCCTCCTTAAATAAATAAAATTGCCTCTAGCTGAGAACCTGCATAATAGAGATAATGGAGATATTAGGGGATACCAAAGCTGTGAGTTTCACCAACTAATTTTGCAAAAAGGAAACAAAACACACACATTTCCCCATTTTGTAGGAAACACCTCATTCCTAGCTTTTTTTCTAAAATATACACACATTATAATGGGAATAATATTCTATTCATCTTTAGGTTAAATGATATTTAATGTTGTAATCAATTTAAACAAATACACATTGAAAAGGAATAGAAAGGATTTAGTTCTGAAATTATAGAATCCAAAAATTCCTAAACATGAAAGAGCTTGGGAAAAATCGCAAAATATATATGATCTGAGTTGGGGGCTAATATGTATAGCTAGCTTTATAGCCTCTGAGGTCAGGGTCCTAAGAAAAATGCAGTATCACCACAAAGATGAACATCTAAAGAGGACATCTTGTCCACATCTGTGCTTGACAGTGAGACCAGTTACACCGGTGCTATCTCTGATGAGTGTAGTCCCAAAAGATTACCAGGGTGGAGACTGTGCAGCCTCCCCAGGCAGTTCAGATCAGTATTTAAGTACTCCTGGGAAGAGAAGGTTTGTTCTGAACCCTTAATCCATACCTGTAACTCCATTCCTCTCTCCTGGTCCTATGCACCATGGGAAGAATTCATTCCTCTGCTCTTCATAGCCACATTTTTTAATATACTGTTCTCATACCTCTTCCCAGCCTCCTTTCACCAAAATAAGCAATGCTAATGCCTTCAACAGGCCTGGGGGAGCTGTTTTCACACTGCCTCTGTTCACTCTGCAGTTTGTGGGCAAACTGTTAGTCATAAGTTTTCGCTGAAGTTTTATAGTTACACTGTAGAGAATACTTGGAAAAAGACAAAGGCATCCCAAACAAGAAGCCCATTTGTGCAACCCAAGACAAAGTTTGTTATTGAAAAAGCATTTAATTGTTTTTGTATTCAGTTTGTGATTTATATTTCCCAACCTTTTCTGGCCTACTGCTTTCATTGTCTGTCCCTATTTGCACACTTGAGATATTCCTCCACAGTGAATAGGCAAAAAGTGTATTCCCCCCTCGTTTCCCTAGTGGCTTATATGGGCTAATTTTCCTTATGCATAACTACTAATTTGTAATTGTGCTATATAATTAAAGGCAGAACCATTTTCTCAGAAGGAAAAGTTGGAAATACCATTTAGAAGGATTTTGCATTAATTAATCATGTTTAATGTACTCATATTTACAGAACAGTGATTTGAAAAAAAGGCCCTGTCAAATACTTTACACTGTAACAGTATGAAGTTTTCCAGGATAAAATGTAAATCTAGATCACTGTGGCTATAGTGAGTGGGAGAGGGTTGCACCAAGGAAAGAAGAGCAAAAAAGGAAGAACAATTAAAGGGGGGGAAGGTTGAGGTTTTTTAATTAGATACTAGAAGTGAAATTATCACTTGCCTGGTCTGGAATACTTTTTCTAATTTGCCACCCTGCCATCCTCTTTTGTTCTTTCTTCCCTTGTGCTTACTTTCAGGGATACCAAGGCACTGGTATGGATTTGGGTTCATGGTAACTAAATACTCCTACAGCACCACCTACCTAAAGTGCTTGGATTCCTCAGTTCTGCAATGTTCATTTTGAACATGCCAAAGAACTTATCCAATTTGTCACTTTTAGCCTCATATCTCTTTATTTCAGGGTTTCCTTCCCCCTTTTCTTCAGCACAAATGAAGACTATAAGTGCCATGGAAAGGTGTAATGATGTAATCCTTTGCCTGAAGCCCTGTCCCAGGGTAGGCAGGGAGACCCAGGGCTGCTAAAAGGCATTTATTTATCAGTTATTTAAAAGCAAGTACAACATCTGATTTCTCTGGTAAGAGTGACAGTTGTGGTGCTGGGTCACTGGCTATAGTCCAGAGGGACCAAGCTCAAACAACCAGCCCTGACTAGCCCTCCCTTAAAGCAGGCAAGGCACTGGGTCTTAACTACAGGTCACATTACTTTTCTTGCATAGAAGACAGTCAAACACCAAGCAGGGTAGGGAGCGCATGAAGTGGAAATATAAAAGTAGGACCACAGGAGAAAAGTGAACTGCGTTTCTCATTTTCTGAGTGCACAGAGTGATCAAAGTTTGAAAATGCCTACTCCTGTAAGCTTTTTAAAATTTAAATACCTGAGAGCATAGGAAAAGCATACAAGATAAGAATCAGAGACAAAGCATTTAACATCCCACATATATTATTACAAAGTTACAGCATTTTTTTTCTTTAGATAATCCATTTTACATTCCTAATTATTTCTGCACTGTGTAAAATATGCCTGCATATAAAGTTTACAGTGTCTTCTTTTGCAGAGATTAGACAAATATATACAAGACAAAAGATTTTTTTATTAAAATGTCAAATGCAAAATTAGAGGTCGTAAAACACTAATTAAAAAGAACAATTTGTGTGCAAAATTATGTAAAAGACTTTTTTGCCATTTCAAAGAACAGAAGAGATCAGACTTGGTAGGTTCATGCTAAATTATTTTTGTGTTAAGAGCAGCTTAATACTTTCTTTATCAAGCAGAAACCCTCAAAGATTTGCATGATTTCAGCACCTCTGCTCTCAGTGAAGGGCTTAGCGGTCTGTGTGCGCATGAAAACTGTGCATGAACTTTAGAACAGTAAGAGATCCATCTGGCCACTTCCAGAGTTCTGGTGGTTTATCTCTTGAGCACAATTGGCTTGAGAAGTGGTAAAGCTGGAAACATAATCAAGATCTCCATCTAGGCTCGCTGTGTTTGTTCAAAACTTCAGAAAGAGTAGAGGAATCTGCATGAAAGAGTTGTGCAGGTCACTCGACACCATGATAAAAGCAAATATTGATTTCTCGATTTCCTAAATATAAAATCTTTACAGAAGAACCAAAAGCTTTAGTTTTCACCTTACACACACACAGTTTAAATGACATTTTCTACTACAGCTAAGAGTACTTCACTAAGAGTATACCAGAATTTATTCACGATTACATGACCTTTTACATTTGGAGGTGGAGCTTTACAATCAAGTCCAACATAGCAATGCCATTACTATCTCTCAGTGCCTGCTTTGGCTACTTCTACCTTCCTGTCTCAGGGCCAACACAGGTACTCACACTGTTAAGCTGTAAACTGGCTGAAAAGAAAGACAAATCCCATGAGTTTTTCCAGCTGGATCGACTTCCTGACCTAGTCACTGGATGGCCACACCATAGATGGATGGGAAGTGATGTAGCATAGTTTAGGCCAGGAGTCTACTTAGCAGCTAATTATGGCTCCAACTGTCCATGCAGGGATGGGATTTGGCTTTATCAATCCAGCCAAAGGCCAGCTTGTTAGCCAATGAGCTGAGATGGTCACTTTTACACATCCAAAAGTAGCACACTTGGAACAGATGACAATGAGGTGATGCTGCAGGTAAAGATTTTGACCAGAAGTAGATTACACCCTGGGCTAAGTTTTCTGAGTCAAAAGCAGAAGAAAGTAGAAAAACTGGACAGTTTCATTGCTATTTTTAAGAGGGGAAGCTGAAAAAAGGAATAGAGGAAAGAAAGGGGCATAAAAGAAACCTTATCACTTCTTTGATTATGTATTTTACAAAGACTAGAGATTACTGAAACATTCTTTACCAATATATTTCTACATCTTCCTCTGACACTGCAACATAAGTCACACAGACCAGCCATCAATACACTGCTTTGCAGTTCAATTTGCATTTTTTTGCTCAAATGTTTTCTAGGTGACTCACCCTTTGACTGTTCCTACACAGAAGATCAAGTAAACCAAACTTGAAAGGTTGAAGGGACCTGATCAGAAAGCTCACAAAAGCAAGAAAGTAGCTGCCATTATACAAATTATTTCATTGCTGCAATTTTACATCAGTGTGAAGCTTAGACATTGGATTCTGTAGTTACCTAAGAATCTCATTCTGTCTAACCAACAGCTCATCCTAGTGCATCTCTAGGAGAGTAACATCGTCTCCACACTTTGCTCCACAGAGAAAACTGACTCTGAGGAGCTTTCTGCAGGCTCTCAGTACTGGTATTAAAGCTTGAAGTAGCATGCATTTGAAGCCCTGGGAAACATGCAAAGCAGCAGCCCTTAAGATGACTGGAGTAGTTAAAATCCTTCAAATCATGACTTCCATAGGGTTTTATATATTGCAGTATGACATTCTGGACACAGCAAAGAGCAGTCACGTTCTCAGGGCAGCAAATGACAAACTATATTGAGTATGGTAGTTATCTGTCTCAAACATTATGATACCCCCAAACCCTATCTCCTGGGGTTTGTTATCCTTACCTTCTCTAAGGAAGTCTAACTGCTGGGGCCTTTAAATGTAAATCCATTCTTTGGACACTGTCCTGGCTGCATCATTTGTGTGTACAAGTCCATCCTCTGCTGCATACTACAAACACAAGTTAAGATAGAAGCAATCAGAAACCAAAGTAGTGCAGGAGAGAGCCAGCAGTTGGCTCTACAGCCTTAACCTTTCTTAAAACACTGAGCAGATATCCAAGTTTGGGCTGTAGAATTAGACATTCATAATGCTCCCATCACCATGGCATTAAGAACAATTCAACAACAGAAGCCACACCAGGGTAATCAGCTTTCCCTAACAGCACAACACATGGCTACACACAGAATCTTGTTGAAGACCACTGTCTCCAGACCCTGGCAGCCCCAACTGACTGGTCTCAAGAGAGTGTCTCTGGAGACAAACATCTCCTGCACAGCCCCACATACCTAAAGTCTCTAAAGGACAAGTTAACAAGTTCACTACTAAATAGATTTGCATAGACCACTTACCCCTAAAGTTGTCCTATTACTGAAGAATGGCACTAGTCCTGCTTTGTAATTTTGTGAAAGTAAAAAAAATTAAGAACTCACTCTTCCAAGAGCTCATACTTCTTGCTCAAAAGCTACCTCAATAATTTTGCTTTATTCTCCTGAGCATGGCATCAAGCACCTACCCATTTCCATCACCATTTCAATGCTATTCCTTAGACCTGGGATAACCTCTCCAAACCACCCTAGACAGGTAGCTCCCAGACAACCACCACTTCTGTTCTCCCAGCTCAAGGCTATGAAAATACCATGAGAAAATTTCTACTGGGCTCTACCAATCTTCCCTTTGTGTCCTTACATCATTTCAATCCTTAGCAAAGCTGGTATTCATGAAGACTAAGTTTAGCCCAAAGGCTACTGTCCCAAGATGCCTTATGGAAGAGTCCTCCCCCAACATGACTCCTATAGTGTTAGCCTATATTCCTTCTCTCTAAATTAAAACTCATCTTCTTGAGTGCCTCTGTAGCTTCCAAGTCCAGTAGGCACATTTGCCCCCAAGCATACATTATCACCAGTTTTCAGTCTTGCCCTTCCTATTATTTGCAAAGCCCTGAGTCATCTTTATGCAGCAGACAATGGAAGGGAATAGTTTCATCACAGCAGGTAACAAGCAAGTACAGCAGACAAGCCATTCCTGGACACAACATATAGATATTTATAGACTCCCTTCAGAAACCTCTTCAAGCTCTTTCAGGAAGTAAGTGAAAATGACTGAGGTTTACCACTGCTTCTTCTACAGTGAACAGCTGTTTTTCTAGAAAGAGAGCTGCTTTTCCTTTTTCCATACGAGCTGCTTACAATGCTTGTTTATCCCCAAAACTGCATTCCTGGGTATCTTTGTGACAACATCTTCACTGGTGGTTCCCCTAGATAGAGATAGTCTAGTGCCAAGGACAACACTTGTAAAAATTTTTGTCAATTTTGAGCCTATTGTCAGAAAAAAAACAGCTGTAGGAAGGTAAGACTTTATGCTGTAGGCTAGCATCTTCATACAAATTTGTCACACTTCCTAATAATTATTTCCTGCATGCCTTTTCTATTATTTCAATAGTCATACTGATCCCTGAAAAAATACTACCACCTTTGTACTACTCAGATTCTCAAACATAAGATCCAGAGGTCAGTTTATGACACTAATGAAGCTGAAAATAAGTCTTCCCTCACCAGTGCCCTATTCAGCTTTAGAACTTATAGCCATCACATGCTGTCTCCAACCATTTCTTTTTTTAAAGGTAGTTATAGAATAAGGATATGAATCCATGGCAGATATGCCTATCCACAGTTTGGATGCAAGCTCCAGTATCTGCCAAATACATCTGGGGATGGAATTCTCCACAGCTGCTGGCAAGGCAGTATTTGTTTCCATTTTCTTATGTTTCAGGGACTGTTTAGACACAACATCCTTTGTGGCCAATGGCAACTGCCAGATATTAAAGGTTAGTGCCATGAAGGGACAAGCTTGTCTTGCTTAAAAGCAATATTAATGACACAATAATATCATTTATTTAGGAGTAATAAAGAAAAATCTTTTCTTATGCCTGAAATAGTCAATCTGTAGATGTTAGAAGCTTTGATATTCTTTTTCAGGTCTTTCATAGCTTTTCTCAAAGGTTAAGAGTGCTACCTGCTCTGACTCCCTAAGAGAAGATAACATATGGACTGTTCACAGCCAATTCTATGTTTGCCCAGTCTGAGGGGTAACAACCTCCTACAAGAACAGCAGCAAGTGACTTAGAGTGGTCATGGCTCCAGATGGAATAGAAGTCAACAGAAGATGCGTGAAAATGCAGTGAAAGTTGTCCAGGCAGGCATACAAGACAGGTATTCCAGCCTATATTCTCTAATCAAACAAACCTCAGGAACAAATGCTTGCATGTTTTACACCAGGCCAGACAGAATTTTTAGTTGTTCTTAGTAGTGTAGTAGGTGTATATCACTGTATAAGGATGACAAGCAAGAGCTTAAACACTTTTTATATCCATCTAGTTCTTGAAATCAAATATGATTTGAAGCATTTCCCAATGCAAATCTTTTTTCCTTATGAATTGATCCCTCGTGGATCTCATCAACAGGCAGATTGGATTTTGTCCCATCAGTATTTCTGAGATGGTTATATTCTCCAAAGAATCTCAAAATAAAACAGTTAAGTTTCAGAAATCAGTTTTGGATGCAAGAACAAGTTTTCACACATTCTAGAGGTTGATGTGGGCATTCAGGAAGCACTTATACACCTCAAGCAATCCCAAACATTCATCACTAATGTTATGTAGAAACATTGGAGGATCACCGTCTCTCCTGATTTCCTAACAAGTTTTTCAATTACACATTTTCTTAACAGATACCAATATCCAGAAGGAAGCTGTGGTTTATATTATAAGTGGGTGTGAGTTGGGAGCAGTCAGCATATACAACCAAGCAGGTTTTCAGATCTCTGCCAAGTATCCACCCGGTCAATCAAAAGAACCACAAACATACCCAGCACTATTTATATGTAGGAACAAATATGTGCATAGACACCATCTACAGGTTTCAATTCTTTCCCTGAAGACTTTCTATTCCTATTTTTCCTATGACTTTTTAAATTTGTAGTCCTGAAAGGTTTTTTTGTGTTGTGAAGTGTTAACTATTTTCTGCTTTGTGACAGATATTGGCACTAGCCTTTCCTCATGCTACTGATTAACAACTTGTATTAATTTCAGGACTGTGAGACAGGTCCTGATTGCAGGTTAGTCTTACTTCATATCCCTTACTCTAATACTCAGAGGAGCACTAGCAGTGAAAGAGAACTTGTCAGACTCATCCACTTGTGTTTCAAGATTAAGTTATTGCCCCTCTTTTCCAGGTCTAGGAAGCTCAGTAGACCCCGAGCATCTCTGTAGCACCCTAAAGTCAGGCCCTCTGACTGAAGCCAGCAGGAACAGAAAAAGTAAAGGGTGCACCCTACCAAGCAGCCTTCAGAAAAACTCAAATTTGACAGATGAGCCCAGGCTTTATGAACAGCAGATTTTTTCAGGAACTGGTAGGGATTTTCAAATACCCCTTGGGCTGGCACAGGACATGACTGTAATATGCACATATACACAAGCTTACAGCATAATACCTATAATGTTCACTACTGGAAAGCATACCCTTGAGGAAGTGCAGCTTCAATATACAGCTTTTCTACACATGGTTCATACAAAAGTTAATAGCAAATTTTGTGGTATAACCAAAGTTGAAAGTTTTGTCATAGTACTTTGATCACAAAAACTAACAAGACACTTTATTAGCAAAAGTATTTACATAGCCAGAATATTTTTCCTGTTCCAAGACTGGAATATTTATCCACATTCAAAGAAAGAAAGGCTGCATAATTTGACAAATAGAAGTAGGAGCACTAAACCATCAGGTCACCTGTTAATCAAACAAACATTTAGATCCCTATGATTACATAATCATAGACAAATATCACAGACTGTGTTCTCAACAAGGAAGACTTTTAATTAAAAAAAATAGTTTTCAGCTCTAAGTAACCTTAATCTAAGATCAACCCAGCTCTATCCCTGGAAACACCAAAAGCTCCTTCAATACAGTTGCCTTCCCCACATTTAACCAGATAAACTGCTGCCCACCCTGTCTGCCCACTGATATCAACTTCCCAGCTGTATTAGGTCATGGTAGCATGACAACAATAAGCAGGGGGAATGGATCCAGAAACTCTGCCACAGAAGACTGCAATAGTCTGCCCAGGGTAGTGCTGGGACTTTCAACACACCCCTCTAGAAGGCTGCTTCTGAATAAAGTGAAGCATCCAGCAGTGTACCTTGGTGCCCTGAATAACCTGAGATGATTGCAAATGTTTTAAAAAGCCACCTACATGGATGACACACACACCTTCAGGCACAACAGGCAGATCTTCTCTCCCACCACTGAACTGTGTTGTAAATAGGCAAAAGGCAAAAACTATGCTCAAACTGATCTCTGCAGCAAGCTTGCACAATGTTTTACTAGCAATTAATCCGTCATACAAATCTAAGTGTTTTACTGGTTAGCAGAGGAACAGTCAGAAGATAAACAGTAAGAGCTGCTACCCAAAAATCAAGTCATTGAGTGTATTATGTAAACAAAAGGAAGAAGTCTCCACCAGACTCCATGGCAGCATTTTGTATGGTGGGCTAAATAAAACTTAGGCACTGCCACCAGCAACAATATTTTAACAGGCTTACCAGCTTTGAAGAAAGGTGGGGTTTTTTTGGTTTGGTTTTTTAATTTAAATAATTTTACTATCCAAATAGCTGTTGATCAGAGCATTACCATTCTGCTGCTAATTAAAATCTACAAATGAAGGGATAACAGCTTATGTAGGCATGCAACAATTAGTCTTCCCTCTAATGCACTCCTCCTCCAATGAAATACAGTAGTAGTTACAGGCATCCCTGCTGTTCTAATGCTTGGCAAACTACATTCATTTAGAGAAGTGGATCATTAAGTGTCCCCCCAAACAATCATTTTGGTGACAAGTTTATGACATTAACTAAAGAGTTGAGGTTATTTTGACAAATTCATGATAGAGCAGCTCAACAGAGCAAGGAGAGGTAACGAAGACCCTCAGATTCTGACACTTGATTTAAAACGTTTGAACTCCATTTGTTGGACAGCAGCTAAAAGCCACCAATAAGCTTTTATATCCACAGAGCCTACCACTGCAGATGTGATTTCATGCAATCCAAACCAACATACTTCGTATAAAAATAATAATAAAAACAAAATCACAAGAGTTTAAGAGCTGTGGTCCAGAGTGTTGATGTGATGCTGTGGGTACAACTAAAAGTGGTTTTGTTTCTGGCTGCTGCTGTTCTCCATCTGTGACAGAGCTCCCAGGCTAAATACACATATGGTTTTTTCCTAACCCAGTTCTGTCAAGTGATGCTGGTTAGCCAGACACAGAGATATGTAAACAAAGCTGCTGGCAGCAGCTCTGAATGGTATCACTCCTAAACCAGCCCACTTGTTCCTAGGTTTGCCAGTTTTAAACTCCCTGTAGCTTAATTGTGCTTCAATAAGGATCTGAGCAATAATCAAGGTTAGAAAAAAGACTCACTTGTTTTCCATGATGATCATTATGGAGAATTTGATTAATCATGGAGAACAAGTGAGACTTTTTTCTAACCTTGATTGTTGCTCAGATTGGTAATTTTATACACGCATACTTCTGCATGTACGCATACATAAATATTAATGTTATACGTATGTTGCACATGTATATACTTCTACAAGGTGATTAGTGTATAATGAGAAAACCCATACCTTATCCAAAGCAGGAAGAGACATAAGAAAACAGATGAGAACACTAAGAGATTACACTGTATTTCCTCGTGCAGCAAGTATCAGAATCATACCTTTGTCATATAAAAAGACCTTTCAACTCAAACCACTCCAATAGAGAACTGTGCACACACTGGCACAACAGGGAGATAACCCCAACTTAGCCACTATTAGACAAAAACGTTGAAACAGACCCATGCTCTCAACCAATACCTGTATCTCTGTAGTAGACAAGTCCCACAAAGGTGCGAACAAAAGTTTACCTACCCACCTTGGTTCAACAGCACAAGAATTTACCATAGGACACAGAACACAAGAACACTCTTCCAGATATTTTGAGTTCAAGGACTTCCTGAGCCAGGTGTGGTTTCTGTGTATTCACTAACTCACAATGAATTTCCTGCCATAGAATTTATCCAGTTTGTTTGAACACACATCAGATTTCAGTTTCCATATTATGTTTTAGCTATGAGTCCTGCAATTAAAAAGCTCCTCTGTCCACTACGCTATTTAAAATATTTTTTTAAAAAGTGAAAAGCATAAATGTATTACTATATGT
>WEKY01002151.1:5819-24986 GCA_013390045.1 Picathartes gymnocephalus
TAGCAGTTATTTTCAGTTGACTGAAGGGCATTACTTTGTTGCACTTTGTAACAGCCCAGGAAAGTAGAGAGTATAATTGTATTATTATCACACCTAGGAACCCTAACCAAGGACTTTGTGCCAGTACTGTTCATTTACAAAATAAAGTGACTCCTAGTTGACAGAATTTTGAATCTCAGAAAAAAAAAAAAACCAACCCAAAAAAAACCCAAAAAAACAAACAACCAAGACAGGAGAAAGAAAGAAGTCTGATGAAACAATAAAGCTATTTACTTAATTTTGTTGTTCACCCTTGTCAGGTGCTTGACTCCCTATAGCGCCATAAGACATAGTGAGTGAAAGCAACTTCAGTTTGAAATAGCTGAATTGAGGCATCTGCATGAAGGTGTCACCAGTGAACTGAGTGTCCATGCTCTCACTATAGCTAGGGATATGGAGCATGTCCCCAGTGGCCTCCAGCTGCCTCTGTGGATGTAGATGACCCTCAGCATAGGTACACATGTGGGGCAAAGCTCACCTTTCCCTGACACTGTAGCTTGCTGAGGCTGGAAGAAACACATCAGTGTGAAACAGATAATGAGGAAACAAAAGTCAAACCTAAAAGATCCAGAGCAGATTTCTGATTTATTGTTGTAAATGGCATCTTTACTAATTCACAATACATTTATGACCACTCAGAAATGCTCTTTTACAACATACAACATGAAGCAAATGGAGAAATGGTGTCTTGTACAGAATACATGACTCACTTTGGAACTGTCAAAGAGGATTTCTTCCAGATTTCCTGCAAAGCATCAATTACCTCAGACAATTTGCTGCCAAGGGCAGCAACAACTGCATCTCTGGATTTGTTAAGATAAAGGAAATATGTCATGCTGTCCACTGTTGTAATGTAATGGGCCTGCTAAATGTTGCAAGGTTTTCCTAGGGAAGAAAAAACCAAAACAGGCACAAAATGAAAAGAGCAAATGATGGCCTTCTTTCTGTCAACCCTTTTATATACTTTTAGGATATATGTTTCAAAAGACCAGAAAGAGCCTATTAATGAAGTAAGATCCTAATAAAAAGAATTGAAGATATTTTTCTAGAACTTCACCAAAGTGTCTCCCACTTTTTCAGCATCAAACTAGCAACAGAAGAGTTAAGAATGGAGGTAGAAATAATTTTGCAATAGCTACTATATAAAATGCCTATGAATCCTCAAATGGGAATTATTTTTCTGCACTAGGATTCTGCTAGTTAGACGTGGAAACAATCAGTGAAAATGTAGAGAGAAATATGGTAAAGAATCATTAAAAATTGTAATTTTCAAATTTAAGGTGTACTTTCAGTTCATCAATACTTATATTTCTAAAAGCTTTTTAGCTCAATGCAAAAAGTAATAAAAATCTCAAGTACCAGGATCAGAACCTGCCTACCCCCATTTCTAACCTCTTCATCCATCATCTGAAAAAAAAAAGAAAGAAAACTATGATGGAAATGAAATCTAGCTTCATAGATTTCCCAAATAACAAGTTTGATCCTGTGATGATCTGTGCTAAAGACTGGTGTGGGAAAGGAAGTTGCAACAAGAATGCGACAGAAGCTAAAAGATCTGCATTTAGAAATTTGATCATGCTATGACTTGACGTAATGACTAACTAGTAAAAAATCAGAAGGAAATACCTAAGTAGCAATCTACAATTGCAGTGCACACTACAGCTGGAACAGGATTGTATAGATACCTCATTTAAGAGTGAAATGCAGTCAAATTTGTACAAAAATCAGAAAAAAATTTGTGTTGAAGCATCATTACTTCTTGATGCTTCTTCCCATACTTCCTATATTAAAATATTTGCAAGTTTTCTGAGCTCAATGAAACTTGAGTTACAGAAACTTTAAAATACATTTTTAAATGGTTTTCATCAGGGTTCATATCAAACATGAAGTGCAAAGGGTTTCATAATAAAAGATTTTGTACCCTTGAAGAGCTAGGGGTTAATAATTTCAGTTATTTTTAGAAGAATCTAGGGAATATTTTGAATCAACAAGAGAGATATAGCTGAAAGTGGGGTAAAAAAAGGACATAGCAGAGGTATTTTAATAAAAGCCTTTCAAAATGCAGTTTATAAATGATCTAGTACTGCAGTGTACCTGGATATCTTAATATATTAGGTGAATTTTGTGCCCACAGGTTGGTTTTGGTTTCCAGACTGGAAATCAGCATGGTTTGTGACATAGTAAAATCTTCCATATTCTCACTGCAATGCTTCTAGATCATGGTGTCCTGTAACTTACAGACTCTCAGCTGATACATGCTGGTATCATGTTCACACCCATGACTATTTGCATTGATATTTGTTGCACAAAGGGAGGTGAGACTGGACTACATGCATGAAAATGTGTGAGCAGGGTCCTTGTCACATCACACACATCCCCTCCAATGTTGGAAGTTTCGTTTGGGGAAAAGGAAGGAGAGCGATCAAGAGAGAGAGAGAAGGGAACACGAAAGGCCATGAGAAAAGGAAGAGGAAAGGGAACAGGAAAGGGGAAACTCTCCAGTGGCCAGGGAGGAGGAATAATGATGGATGCCCAGAATGAGTGTCCTTGAGTGGGTGCTCTCTTCAGTGCTGCAAGAAGCAACAGCAAAGATGAGGATAAGAATGATGACACTTTCACCATGTTTTTACCCCAGCATCATAATACTTTTAATCAGGGATGGCTGAAGCTTCCTATTCCTTTTTTCTGCCTTTGAAACCCTTAGCCCTGGCTGGAGCACGCTAAGCAGGCACATCCATTGCTGAGACTCTGCTCATGTAGCCCTGGATAGTACTTGTCAAATATATAACTGGCTGTTACCTACTGTGCTGCTTTTCTTGTTTCTCTTTTGTATGAACTGAAATCTGAAAAGCAAGAAGTGAAGCCAGGTGTTTCTGATGCTAGCAGCAGTCACTTCCCATGAGAACCCGTGAGAACAGCAACATCAGGGTGTCACAGGCACAAGGCTGTGAGGGCAATAGCACCTGAACTTAAGCAAGGCAGAAACAAGGGTAAAGTGCCACTGAGACTTTGGAACACCACTGGTATGGCACCTTAGGTGAAAGGGTACAAAACTGCAAATTCCAGGCCCTGAGCACTACTGATGTTAAGACACAAAGGCATCTCTGCCACTGGGCTTCACTGTTGACCCAAAATTCCTATATTTTCACCACTTTGTGTAATGCAAATAGTCTGACAGATATTCCTCCGGGTCCTGGTCCATAAAGGTGCTTTTACCTAAATTCAGTGTCAACTCTGGAGAAGTCTCAGTCATTACCCTGCAGGTGGACATGATAGCCCCAAGAGTTGAGATGTGACAGATGTTTGTAGGAACATGTTTGGTCTACTTCAGTCCAAATATAAACTAGGTCAGCAACCCATCTTCGCCTGAGGAGTTGTGATTAGCAGCCCAGGGCAATGTTTCCCAGCTGTCCCACCACAGTCCTCATGAGCTGGTCTGTTAGTCTCACAGATGTAGCATGAGAGAAGTAGAAGAAAGGAGAACTGAGCTGTTTTCAGAGTGCCTACTGCAGGCATCTGTCCCTCCAGGGAATCTGAGGGAGATCTGACACTTCTCTATCAAACTCTCGCTCTCTGCCGTTACACAGTTTAGAAAGAAGCAAGCACTACTGAAATTTGGGAACAGGAAAGGGCCCTATGCCTAGCTATTGAGTGGTCTTGTTAACCAAAAATGATCAGATAATATTTGCTGCTTTTAGAGGTTAAGCGTTGTAGAATTTGTGGTTAGATATTTTTGTTTATTTAACTGGAATATAGAATAACTTTAATTATTCTAATGTTGTTCGGATATATTTTTGACAGCATGCATTTTAAGAAACTGAGGAAACTAAGATTGGGGAACACTACCCACTCCTTCTAGTTTTGGGGAACTGATTCCTGAAAAGCTGCTTCAGATGAAGAAATGTCTTCTAAACTCAGATTATTTTCTTTACATTTCTTTATCCAACTTCATTCTTATGTGACATCTAAAAAAAATGAAGAGTGCCACTTAGACTATATCTTCCTCCTGGAAGGTGTTTTGTTGAGGGATGACAATGGGGAGAGCTGTCCACACCGGAGAATATGACACACTTAATTAAGTCCGCTTTCACCTCCATGGGAAATCCAGTTTTACTGCCAGCTCATAAAAGGGGAGTGAAAGGCAAAAACCTGGATTTGTGTTGTGGGTCTAGGTACAGAATATTTCAAGCATGCTGCAGACATCTATTATCTTGGAGGGAAAACCAGGCTTCTGAATCCAGAGGACACTTCAAGAGCCTTTGTTATAAAATTCTAGTGGAGACTGTAGGAAAATGTGTATCTCATTGCAAATTATAAAGAGAAGTTGGATGCCTTAAGCACAGCATTTTACCTTAGACTTTGATCTAATGGCAAAGACACACTTTTAATAAACATCATTATATATTGGCCTTACCAAGTAAACTGTCAGCATATTAGAAACTGACTGAGTTATGAAACATGGAGAAATTAAACAGCACAGTAGGAAGGAGATGGCATTTTTAGTACATCAAGAATAGCAGTTCTTGCAGCGGAAACTCTTTGAGAATTCCAATTATTGAGATGTTTTCTGTGTGTTTGTTCATATGAGTTCTTCCCCAAATAAGCAGTGGTGGGAAGATAGATTTTTTCAGCACACAAAAAGAAAGCAAAGTTTGTGAAGAGTGTAACCCTAGCAGATTAAACTCTTTCTCCAGTCTGTATCAATGATTGCATTTATTGTTTATAATAGCCAAAATATTAATTCTACCTCATCTTTTGAAATTTTATTTCTATTATTACATAGTAAATCACACATTTGGGAGAAAAAAAGTAATTTCAAAAAGAAAATAAAAATATTGAACTAAAAATTTTGGAACAAAACAGATTTTTCTCAAAAGAAGATATCAAAAAACAACCTCTCAACAGAAAATTTTCCACTTGACAAACAAGATTTCTTAGTGAAATAATATAAACCACTCTGAATTAACTTCTCCTATGAATGTCAAGTTCTGAGTCAAGGGGTAGTTGAAATATGCTACACCATTAATTTGTTTAAATTCCTGATACAGGTACAGCCCTTCAGGAAAATTCCCTTTGTAACTTGCTGTGAAGTGGTGCATCATTTAAAACGTGTATGAAGGGTTAAGCAGAGAAAACTGATAATCTAAGGATTATTTTAATTTCTAGGCTGGCAACAGTCTCTTGGCAGGTAAAGTGACAGGGTGAAGTAGATTAATTTTCCTATGTATTCCTTTACTTGGAAAACTCTTTAGGTACGAGCCAACATCTGTCATTCTATCCTGTACCATCCTTCGGTAAGCAAAATTTGAGGCTCCAGAACTCAAACAGGTGAAAGGACTACTTGCAAACTAGGAGACTCAAATGCTTTAGAGCTCTGAATGTGCTTTAGAATTTAATGCATTCAAGACTGAGCATAATCCAGAGGTTTCTGGGGCTAAACTAACCATAATTACCAGCTTTTACTGAGATGCCCTATTCACATTCACATATGACGTTGCACTGCAGAAAACTGGGATACTTTGCTAAGTGTTTTGGGTTATACTGAGCACAAGAACTATTACATGAAAAGGAACTCTTTTTCTTTCAGCTGTACCTGACTATAAAGTCTCATCTATTATTGTGTTTCAACCATAAAAACTGAAGCTGACAAAGTTCTTGTCTCATCTTAACATGCTGAGATGGTTGGATTAGGGTTTAAAATCTCAGCAGAACATTTCCTAGAAATAATTTTGAATGATTCAGACAACATGCTTACTAGGATCTTCCAGGTCAGAACTGTCGCTGTTGAGATGGATGGGTGACATACATACACGGACAAATTCCAGGAAGGCAAAAGAAAAAAGCCAAGGACCCTCTTTATTGTACAAGACATCTTTTATAGAGTATTTCATACCTGTGTTATATCCCATTGGTTCTCAAATTAACACCCCTCACATTATTGGCTCTGTGCTACCACCACCCATTCAAAACCAATTCTAAGTGAATAACAGTCTCCCTAATGCAGATGTACATTCTTCATCTAGTGTTTATAACTCTTGCTTCTTGTTGATGCTAGCTTTCTCACGGGGACACAGCAATGTTGTCCAAACTGATGTGTGAGAAAGTTTCTGGGCAGTGCTGAGCTTCTCATGGGTAAACGATCCTGGTGTGCAGATTGATGTCTGACAAACTTTCTGACCAGGCTGCCAGCTTCCATACAGAACAACCAAAAGCTTATGGGTCAGGATTGAAAGGAGGGCAGGGATAGGTGACATTATAGTGCAGGCCTGCTAGGAGCCACCCAGCCAGGAAGACTGAGTGGATGAGGCCCTCTACAGACAGATAGGAGCAGCCTCATATTCACAAACCCTGCTTCCTCACGGGGGACTCCCACCTCCTCAGTATCTGCTGGAGGGACAGCACAGCAGGGCACAGGCAATCCACGAGGCTCCTGGAATGTACTGATGACAACTTCCTTCTCCAAGTGACAGTGGAGCCAACCAGGAGGGGTGCTGTGAGAGACCTTGTTCCCTCACACTACACTGGACCTTATTCTCACCAACAAGGGTGGGGAATGTGAAACTAAAGGGCAGTCTGGACTACAGCGACTATGAAATCATGGAGATGCTTAGGGCAGTGAGGAGGCCACACAGCAAGCTGACTGCCCTGGACTTCAGGAGAGTAGACTTTGATCTCTTCAGGGGATAAAATCGTGGAGGGGAAAATCCTTAAATGACCTGATATGCAGTACCAGAATGACAAAAACTGGACTCATTTTCCACTGACTTGGCCAGAAGAAGAAATCAATATATTTTATCATCTCTGTGTACTCTGGGAGAGAGGAAACTCTGTCTATTGCATTGCAATATAATAGATTGTGTCATTTTTACAAAGCTTACAGCGCATCACACACACCAAAATGTTTTGCTCAAAGACAAGCTGGATCTGGAGTTGGGAGATCAGCCTCTGAAAATTGAGGTCATCCCGAATGGGGAGAATCATCTCAGCCTCACTCAGCTGTTTTTCACCCAGGCACACAACAACAACAACTTGTCCGGGTCCTGCTGGCCACACCATTGCTGATCCAGGCCGGGATACCATTGACCTTCTTGGCCAGCTGGTCACAGGCTGGCTCATGTTCAGCCACGCTTGACCAGCACTCCCAGGTCCTCTTCTACCAGGCAGTTTTCCAGCCATTCTTCCCCCAACCTGGGGTTGTTGCACTGCCTGGGGTTGTTGTGACCCAAGTCCAGGACCTGGCACTTGGCCTTGTTGAACCTCACATAATAATGAGGTGATCAACATAGATGGTTTAAAAATGTTCCAGGAGAAGGACAGAAAATTCCACATCAATTTAGCAGACATTCTCCAGAATTCACTGAAATTGCATTTATCAATATAGTACTTCTACAACCGGCTTACATAATTCAGCAGACTTCTGCTGCTGCTTCAGCTACTTCAGAGAAAATTTACAAAAAAGTTATATATCTGAGGGAACAGAAAGTTTTTGTTACATCCCATCATGAATTTCTTCACTGTCACTGTAGCCAATAAAAGGAATATGCACCCATCAAAGAGAATGGGGAGGCTAAATAAGTAACCCTCTTTGGAAGGAAAAATTACTCATCAGCAAGTTTGCTATTTTACATTAAAAATGAATGTTTGAAGTCACACTGAAATGTGACTGTATTTCAGAAACTGATCTTACTGAAAAAGTCTCCAGAAAACAGGGAGCAATTCATAGCCCTCAATGGCAAATTGAGGGCAATATGGCAAATACTCGAGGAATTCTGTACGTGGATAAGTTGAGGTGCGTGTGATGCTGCCTTGAAACCCAGGGAGACTGGTCTCTGTAGCTAAAAAATTTTCTCATACCTAAAAGAAATAAAGATTTTTTCAACTCGGGGATTTTTCATCTCTTTGTGTTACACCAAGCATTAAAACTTATTTTCTATTCCTGAACACTTGACTAATGCTTGTCTTACAGCTTTGGGCTTCTTTTTTAAGTGGTCTGAGTGGTACACTGGTGTCCAAACAGCCCCTTTTATTGACCTTCCCTCTCCATCATCCTCTTCTAATGATAGAATGCATTAGATAAGCAACTCTTCTGCATTCCTATTGAAGCTATAATCCTTCAATCCACAAAGTTGTAGTTCTTCAAGCATTCATTTGAGATTGATTGTGAGTTATTTGCAAGGCAATACTGGTAGGAATGACTACTGAGAAGAAAGTGTTCATTCATGGATAGTGAATACTGCACAAAAATTGTTGCCTTGGCACAATTTTCCTCCCCATCTTCCTGTTCAGCTACTTCTTATTGTACTGTGTACTATAAAGATTGTGAAATCCACTCTGGAAAAGTGAATGACCAAAAGTTTTTTTCTAAACCAAGAAAAATGCAGGAAGATGGCCATAGCATGGATTAAAAATAGTCTGGTGTAAAGTTGAGAGTCATCCATGATCCATACTGAGATTCACACAGCAGTGACACAGAGATTTCCAGTTTTCTCACAATGCTGAATTCCTCCAGTTGCTCTCAGTAACTTTGACTAAAGGGCTCGTGTGTGGTCCCCCTTATGTGATTCATTCATCAGTATTTAGGGTTATAGTTTTTATGCAAGAAATATAGGTTTTTCCATTGGAATTAGAGCATGTTCCTACCAAACCATTATAAAATCTCTCCTGGGAGAGTCAGTAGCCCATTCTGGAGTTTCAGCATCTGTTTTTTATCTTAGTGGCTTGTGGTGACACATCAGCCAAGCAACCTTTCCCCAGATTTGCTGTGGACATCCACCCTTCTATGGATTCCTTGGAAAAGAATGTTACTCTGAGTACCCACATAACTGATTATAAATACTTTACCAACAGTTTAAATATGGGTACTTACAGTAGACAGAAAATTATTAATGTGAAAGTATCCCTTTTGGCTTCTGAAATAATTCCAATTCTGGGTAAACCATTTTCTACATTTTCATTTTTACTCTACCCATTTGATATCCTGAAACAAGAGATTAACATCCTTGGAGGCCCAGTTATTGTTAAACAGACTGTGTAAAGCTTCAGAGAAATGTGACCTTTATTGTTTTTCCTTTTACAACATTCTCTTCTCAAACATGCTTTTCTAAGTGAGAACACAGCCTGAAAGCTTTTGAAGTGATTTTTGGAATTTCAGTCCTTAAGCACTGTTCATTGTTCCCAGAACACTCTGAGATCAAGTGCTAATTTCATCTGGATCCTTACATTTTAGTTATATTGCTAGATGAATCATATCTGAATTTTTAAACAGCATCTTTTATACTCATTAGAATTTGTGATGAACTGGCCCTGCTATCCCATCCTCCTGAGAACACGGCAGGGTGAATAATGATTTTTTTGTTTCTGATCCATGACCAAAAAGAAAGAGTTTTATATCCACCCCAAAATTTTCAATTGTCTAAAAAATAAAAGACTGTTTGAAGTCTTAGCAACTTGAGGTATTTCTAGTTGTTATTACCTTATATGGACTCACCAAAAGAAAAATGACTTTACAGAAACAAAATTGGATCATGGGGTTTTTCTTCATTTTTTTCCCATGTTCTGAAAAATTTAGTGACTGCAGAAAGCATTCTCAATGTTTTTTGACTTCACTAAATTTTCAATTGAGATGCCACCTGCATATTCACAGTTGTACTTGCCATTAAATTGCAGTGTTAGTGGAATTAGGGTGGTACTGAAGAGAGAAAATTTTTTAAGTGTTTAAAATTACAATACATTGGACAAGCTGAAACGGAGCATTCACTAGACTCCCAGAGCAAAGACATATTCTTGTTGTGTACATTTCAAATGGCTATTAATTATTTGTTGGAGACCAGGGTTTATCACCAGTCTTGTTGTAAATTCATAAAAATCCCCTTGCAACTTCTATTACACATTGAAGNGTTACTTGAAGGTATCCTTTCAAAACACACTTGAATATATCATATGGCTTTGTTGTTATTATAACTAGTGTTGTCTGACTTCTATAATAAATTAAAAGGAATGAAAATATTTTTGGGTTTCCCACAGAAAAACCTGAGAAAAACTACCCTGCTGTCCAAGCACATATATTTTTAAACTTATCTTAATATCACGGAAAAAGAAATCTATGAAAATCATGCTTCAGCCAACTTTGCCCCAGCTTGAATTCCACTTACATCTCTGAGCCTGGTATTTCCCATTGGCTGCCTGCCCCTGAAAGCTCAGAGCCAACAAAGAGGTACTGAGGCTTATGCGGAATTTAGGCTGAATGAAGGCCTCCAGCGTTAGGTGTTGGTCATAAATTAGAGACAATACAAACTTCTCTTGCTTTATGTTCATTTTACATGGTAACATCTGTTACATTTGTACTGCTCCCCCAGCCATGCCTGAGGACTGAATCAACGTTTTCAGTGTTCTGAGTGATGTCTATTACAAAAAAAAAGTCTCTGCTTTAAATGTGTCGAGGTTGATTTCTTGGTTATTTTTTTTGTTTCATTTTGGGGTTTTTTTTGTTTGTTTGCAGTTTTTTGGGTTTGTTTGTTTGTTTGCTTTCTGTTTTTGTTGTGGTTTTGTTTGTTTGTTTGTTTGTTTTTTAAATTGGTTGGGGTTTTTTGTAGGTTTTTTTTTCTCTTTGTTTTATTTTTGTTTTAGTTATCCATTAGGTTTTCAAAATACTTCTATTTCAGGAATAGTAGACGTTTGACAAGTTTCAAAACTTCCCTCTGATTTTTAAAATTAACTATCCTCGTCCTCTACACAAGGCATAGGGTGCTTCATATCCTGCAGGATGTGCAAATTCCTAAATGAGCCGCAGGGGGTGGGAATTAGGAATCATTAGCACTGGCTCTGGCAGACTGACTAACCTCATCCGGCTGAGAAGTGGGTGGAAGGGAGTCACTCACAGCTGGTGTTGCTTGAGTACCCAGAAATTTTATCATCTGTGCTTTGCTGTATATCATCTGGTACCTTCCTCTTGGCTCCCTTGTCGTGCTACCTACACTTTTGCTGTTTTTATGGTTGAGGGAAGTGTGTTGACATACAATTGGAATGATACATAGCAGGACAAGGGTGGAATGTGACAAGGTGTGGTGGGTTGGTTGACCCTGGCTGGAAAGTAGGTGTCCACCAAAGCTGCTCTTTCACTCTCCTGCTCAGCTGGACATGGGACAGAAAATGTAATGAAAGGCTTATGGGTTGAGATAAGGACAGGGATTTGACATGGGAAAATTAGTTTACTAGCAATCAGAATTAGAGCAGGATAATGAGAAAATAAAAACCAAACCTTAAAACACCTTCCCTCTACCCAGACTCAACAGTATGTCCATCTTAGAGCCAGCTGGCCTTGGCTCTGTTGGACATGAGGGAAACTTCCAGCAGCTTCTCACAGAAATCACTCCAGGCCCTTTGCTAAAAAAACCTTGCCATGCAAACCCAATAAACCAGGTAACTGAGAGGGTGAAAATAAGTGTGGAGATGGAACTGGGCTCCCATTTTGTATGACATGTGAAGGACACATGTTAGGGTAGGAGAGAGGGGAAATAGTGACTCCCTAAGTGTATGTGAAGCCTGTTACAGAGGTGGGAAATACTGCCATTTCCATCAAGACAGAAGAGTGTTAGTGATTGAATTTCTTAAAGCAAGCCTAGACTTTTGAAACAGTTGTGATTGTGAAAACAAGCATCCACGTATTGCATATCCCTGTGCTGATACAGGCCCTTTATAAGTTTCAAACAACCACATAGATCCTATATTTAGATTTCTTCATACACCACAGTAGTTACTCTGACTCTGTCAGGGATCTGTTAGCTTCCTACTTTTTTTTCATTCTTCGGTTTCCTTTGTTCATTTTGAGGAAAATAATAGCAACCATTCTTTTAGAAATAGGACAACTTTTTTAGGAAAAATGTCTTCAAACTTTTCCCTACCTAGAAAATAATTTAGGAAAAGAATAATGGTTTCTTTCCCATTTGGGAGCATTGTTTTTATAATTACAGTTTTAGCAAGATGTTAACTAGATGAAATCTTTTTGATTCTGTATTTTTAACTTAACTGAAATTTCCAACCATCACATCCACCACATGCAGAACCTTGTCTAGGTTTTATATAAGAGGTATGGTAAAGGAGATATATTCCCTCAGACCAGAGAATGATGAACATGGTAAAAAACCTCACAGCTCTTGTTATTAACAGTTCAAGGTCAGACAGAGCAGCACCTTCCAATCCTCTGTTACTTCATACAAATATATAATTATTATTAAAAGAAGAATTTTCAGTTCAATTTCATAATTTTTGATGCCTGTGTAACCAGTTTACCACACAAGTGTTAGCAGGAAGAATTCATTGGAAGACCTAAGTGAAATGGAGACTCCTTCAGTTGAAGGGAGCATTGCTGTTCAATACAGGAAATGTGCTGCCCATTTCATCGTATGTAGCAGATAAATAGAGTACTTAAATGCCTGTTATTTTTCCATGGAAAAGCTATTTTAAAAGATCAGAGTCAAGCTTCATCTCTGACATAAGAAATCAGTCATTTCTCCACACCAATGATCACTTCCTTTCTTCCTTCACCATAATTTAAATGATGTCAGATATAAAAGAAACGAGGTCCCAGTCCTAGACATCAGCATTCTGCAAATGATACAAAACAATCTTTCACAGCACCCAACTGGGAGTTCTCAGTCATGAATAGCATTCCTGGTATTTGATAAGTTCCCTAAAATGCATATTACTTAGTATGATTGACTTAGTATGATACAAAGAATGTAAATTACATTTTCATAAACATTATTTTCATCATACCATAGTTTCTTACTATTGAATCTAGAGGAGAATTATACATATAATCTAGTACACAAAGCAGGCTCACCAATAAATATGAAAGGATGAAAATATGATTATTATTGCAAATGATACACAGAACCTCTATTAGCATTTGAGTTGATGAGAAGGCACAGTACATGTAAATAAAGTCAAAGACAATAAATAAACCAGTGAATTTTTTAAAATATATGAATAAGTGAACAGGAGCTATAATTATTTACAGGGGAAAAGCATGAGGATGACAAGAAATATGCATTATAATTCCATATTTTTACCTCTGACAGTAAAAGAGAGATTCTCTTCTACCATATTGGACTTTGATCTCCTAATCATTGTCAAGTCCTGGTGCTAATAGAGACCCTCAGACTGAAAAAAATGGTTGAACCATCACACCTTGGGGCAGATCACTATCAAGTTACAAGGCAATATGTCTGAATACTCTATTGATCTTTAGGCATAAAGAAAAGAAAGGAGGAAAAAATAAATTAAAACAGTGATGAAGCTGAAGCTTTTAAGCAACACAGAAACCCATGATCAGGCCTCTTACACTGTGCAACATGTACTGGCAAGGCAGTAGATGCAGGGGGTGAAGAAGAAGGAGAAGGGAGCAAGCAGAGGTTGTTTGGGCTGGCATGGTTGGCTGGCTCCATCAAGTTTGCCTACACTGTCCTTGTCCTATAATTTGAATGCCAGGATCCCTGCAGGTGGGCAGTCACTTCCAGTTTGTGAAGTACTCCACACCACACCATATTTCACCTCTGTTGTTATGTGGCATTTATGGTTTTGTGGCACTTGACAAGGTGAGGTGTTCAACATGCAGCTCCTGGAGCCAACAGAGCTGCCCATCTCTGAAACATAAATCTGTTTAGGACAGCAGAAGCACAACTGGAGAAAGACTGTTGCTGGTTTAATTTTAGAGAACTTCATCAATTATTGTGGCGCTAATTCAAGTTTTATGTACAATCATCTAGATGTATGCATGAATTTGCTGTCACTCGCCTGTCATTTGAGAGAGTGTAGTAGCTTAGAACATAGTTCTCCAACTGGGGTTTGTGAAAAATCACTTTAAGTATGTTAGTTGAATGTGCGTATCATTTAAACTGTTTTCAATTACAAGTTTCATGCTAAAGTTGCAAGGCCAACTGTGAGAAATGCATTCCACCATTGATATAAAAAGTTTGATAACTCTTGACTTACGACCGTCCTCTATGTTTTTGTGTATCTTTTATCCTAATGCATAAGATTGTTCTACAGATGGTATGAGTTTCTCTTGGATCAAACTATTGCTGCATTAGTGACAGGATGAAAACCGTCACTATCAGAGAAGGATGGATTTATACCTACACCCTGAATTATGATGCTGCCATAATAACCTGGAGTTACTGATGTTATCCTCATAACCATAACTTCCATTAGATTTTAGTTCAGGATTTTAAAACAGCATGCATACACTTAAGGCATAAAGACCTATGCAAACTGTAGTGGGGAGTCATACAGTTTATCTAACCTTGTGGTCAATGAGCTGCCGTCAGTGCAAACTACTCTTTCTCTACCAGCTGACAGAAAAATTGAGTTAATCCTACAGCAGCTGCCTAACTTTGTTATACCTCACTGAAATGTAAGTGCGTGAACCTTAGAGATAAGGATGTTGCCCATTGGGTATATGCACTTTTTGTGCCTACTGGATAGATGCCTCTTATGGGCTCCAGAGAGATGACAAATTTTCCTGATCTGCAAGACCAGTCCCTCCCTCTGGATACTATAGAACTATTCCAGCCTATTATTTGATCTTTCACCTGTAAGAGGTGATTCTAGATACCAAGGTGTGATATACTTTTTATTATTGCTATTCATGGATGCTTTAATATTTCAGAGACTTGGATTTGTACCTCCATTTCTAATCTGTTTCTCAACAGAACACCCTAGGTGCTGAGTTTTAGATGGTCTTTTCCTAAGAAAAGATATCTGTATTAGACCTATTAAGGTTTTAATTAAGAAATAATGTAGAATCTTCTTTACAGGTACCCTGTTTACCCTAGTGCAAACCATGTTTGGAAAGGAAAGTGTTGCATTGCAGGAATTTTTTATGATGCAGTACAGAATGTGCAGCTTCCTATAAATGACCCTTCATATGAAAACAAGTGAGCAAACAAAACAAATTCAGGAACTTTAATCTTCAGTGGCATAGTTTACAATATCCTTTCTGTAGAACAGATGTAGTCATTATTGTCTTTTTCCATGATGGAAACTCTTTACTGTCTCATTAATTACTCCATACTTCCTTTAATGGTTGATATTTCAATTATTGTACTGCAGATTTTCTTTTTTTTTTTAATGTTTCTAAATGTATTCTACCATTAACAGTAGTCAAATTCTCATCTTGGGTTTATTTTCTCTATTTCTTTCAAGAATTACAGAATAATGTTTGCAAGAGAAGAGTCTGGGAATATGACAAGATGCTCTTCTATTATGTTTGTAAGGAAATATTAAAGGACCATATCATTTTCAAGTGGTTGTGAAGCCAGTCTGATAGTAAGTGTCAATTGTTTTACATGGGCTTTATGGTGTTCAGCAGACTACCTGGCTGCCTATAAAGACAGCATTAAATATATTGTCTGAATTCACCACCTTTCTCTCCTAATCAGACTGTGAACAGAGGTTTGTTTTGAATCCTGTTTATAAGCATGCATGAGTTTTATATCAGTATTATGTTAAGAACACTGAATACCTGGTGTTCAAATGGTACTTCTGGGATATTGTGGGCTTTGAAGATAAGGATGGAGACCATGAATCTAAAGTGATAGATTTAGGCAAGCAATACACTCTTTCAAGAACAAGGAGTCATGCTTCAGTGCTCTGGGCCAGATTGCAATTGCCGAGTTTGGAAGATTTCCTTCCTGCTTATTCTTCTATATTCCGAAGTAGATGGTATAAATGTATGAAATACTAAGGATTGCTTGTCAAGATAAACCAGTTTCTTCTAACCAGGCAATGTTGGAAAAAAGTTATATTCATGAAACACTAGTCAGTGGGTTAACCTTGAGATTGTTTCACAGTATTTTCGAGCCAGAGAGCACACCATATTTTACTCTGTATCTGCTTCAACTCTTCTGAGTAGGGTCAAGCTCTGAGCTACAGAGGTGTTGATGACTTTTTCCCTTGTAGCTGCTTATGGATTCTGACCAGGGCTGAAAAGATAGAAGGTTGTTGCATGAATACAGGCAGTCGCAGAATTGAGGTTCCTTTTCGCTCTTATTAAATATGTGTATTTGAGGAAAGGCTGCTTTGGCACTTTCCTTTAGAACATGTGCACATTGCTTTGTAACACCACTTAGAGGTGAGACTAGTATGCTGTGGCTCTTATGAATTGAAATGAAAGGGAAATACAGACAAAATAGAACATCTGTCTGTCCTTCATAGAAGGGCATAAAATAGTTTGGGTTAGAAGGGGGCCTTCAAACCCCATGAAGTCCAATTCCCTGCAATGACCAGGGATGTCTTCAATTAGATCATGTTGCTCATAGCCCCATCCAGCCTGAACTTGAATGTTTCCAGGAACTGGGCATCTCTGACCTCTCTGGGCAACCTGTTTTATTCATATACATATGAGTCCCTCATGACATTGCGGTCTCTGGGATTTCTTTTAAACTATTTGTTGTATCAAGGATATTAATTTGGCGCGTATTTACTGCTGGGTGATCTTTGCCTAACTCCATACTATTTTGCTCAGCAATGTAACTACGGATAATGACTTCAGAACAGCTATAATCACCTTGGTCAGGGTAAGTTTTCTTATATTTGGCAACATTGTTAAAGGGGAAAATAGATAGTTTTTCCCCATGAAGCACTCCAGATTGTTATAATCACAGCCCATTTTTTATGATGCTGGAATATATGGGCAATTTTCAAATCTATGGATTCTTTCATTGATGTAACAAATTCTAGTTTTGCTTTCTACCAAAATTAGTATCTCATATTCCCTTAAGGCATGCATTCATGGCTTTTTTTCTTGTCCTATTCCTTAAGCCAATGTTATTAACAAAATGCTAATCTGGGACTAATGTTTGGTGGCTTTGGAACAGTTGTTTACTTGTCAGTCTGTTGTTAAGCATTTTTGTTAAGATCAAGTGCCTTACAGAGTAAATCAATACCTGAAGTGTTTTGAACTTTTGTAAAGAATCATAAAGTACAGTATGAACTTAACCCTCTTTAAAGATCTGTCTCTTTCTCCTTTTTCTCTATAAATATCTGTGTCCTATATTTGCTGTAACTGATACTTTCTTGCCTGGTTATAGTTCCCTGATACAGTCAATTTGATTTAAAAGTTTACCACCCCTGTTAGATCATTAAAGTTAGAATTGCCTGTTATAAAATTTGTAAAACTCAAACTGAAAACATAAAAATGAACAATAATAAAACATGTGGTTTTAATCAAGTACATGGTAGAATAATTACAAGTCGTGGGGCTAGACCAGGCTAGCGGAAAAAAAAAATAAGATACATTCTGATTGTACCTGCCTTCTATCCGGACATGGCAAAATTCTTACTAATTATTCATTAACTTGACTTCACAATCTCAGGGAAATAATAGCATTACCTTCACTTTACATTTAGATGAGACCCTTTTTAAACCTGAAGGCCTGTGTGAAAACAGACTTCATAAACAATGGTAACCCTCTTCTAATAAGAGCAACAGCAATGGAGATTTTAGTGAAGTTCCCCGGTTATCATTGTCGTGTCCAGTCTGGTAATAATAATAAAGACTTTAATTTCTTATGAACTAAAAATCTGTAGTTGAAGTCATCAGCTAGTGAAAATCAATATTGCATTACTGGAGTTATTGTATGAGACTCTCAGCCTCCAGAAAGTGTTGCACCTCTGCTGACGGCAGTGCTTGCTTAAGACCAGCTGGAACAGGCAAGCCACAGCTGGCCAGCTGGATATCTTACTTAAAACCTTTCTGCTTGCCTTGAACGTACTGATAATATGCTGCAAATTGCTATTTTTTAGTTACATTGGTTTACAACTGAAGTTCTTTGCCAGTGTACTGAGCACTTTAAATAAAGGAGATTATTCTCCCTTATCTCTGCTATTACAGAGGGCACAAACTGCAGAATAGCTCTGAATCAAGGGATACAAAACCTTTACTCAAGGTCATTTAGAACCATAAAATTTCTTCATGAGAATCTGGGTATTTTCCCATCACTGTCTGGTATATGAACCTACTACTTACCCTTATGTCTTGGTCTGCCGCTTTAGGACTGCTTCAGCAGCAAAGTATTATCTGGGCCCAGGAAAGATATCAAACTATTCCTTGATCATCTCTAACCTGCTTGCAAGATGTTAATGAACAAAATAAATCTCAGCACCCATTGACACCTCCTGTGGGTGACAGAGGGCCAACCATTCCTACCCTGTTCTGGAAGTTATTCTTTCTGCTGCAGTAGTATTTGAATCAGCCAGCTTGTTAATCGGAGGGTCTGAGTGAGTCATGTTGGTGCAATGGACTCACGTGGTTTTCCCCAAGGATATTTGTAGTTGATGCAGTTGTGTCTTCAGCCTCCACCACCTCAGATTCTTTGTGATTCTCGCTGTGGGGTACACTGTATCTTTCCTCTCACCCAGGATCTCCTCCATCAGTGGAAAATAAAGGACCAAAAATGTGAGACCACTCACAAGACCATGTTTGAGAAATTTGAAGTGTGCTGGCACTGTTGTATGAAATTGAAATGTCCATGGATAATGAAACCAAAGGGACTGCTCATTAAGAAGTGAAGCTGATGGGTTCTTTCCTGTCTCAGATCTGGAGACAGCCTGATATAATGTTACAAAAAGGAGTTTGTCTGTCCTCCTCAATTTACCTTTGCACAATGTCCAGCTCCTCGTGATGTAATCCAGAATGGTAGCTGTCAAAACTGTTTCCCACCAAATCTTATTTTTATAGAACTGAGGAGAGACCTCTATCATGAGAGAGCAGAAGAAGGCTGTGACAAGTACAAGGGATTGAACTTCAAAAGGCACTTTTGGATTTAAGAGTATGTGCTCTCTGAACGAAAGTTATATATTGTTATCATCTTCATTCAGACTGGTTTATGAGCTTGCCTTATTTTATAGAGAGATGACACATAATGTCAGCTTTACATATTTTATTTAAATGTGTGATATAGGAAAAGCCTAAAAGAAGCATTTAATGCTTGGAAAAGTGAATACTTTACAGCATTTAGAGAATATTATCCTTTTTAAAATAATATTTTCAATATTTATCCAGAAATATATTCACTAATTTTTAAAGAGTGTCTTTTTCTACAGTGACACCTTTTGATATTCGACCGA
>WEKY01002152.1:919-31310 GCA_013390045.1 Picathartes gymnocephalus
TTCGGTGGCAAAGAGCAGCTCGTCTTCCGCGTCTTCCCCCTCCATGATGGCGCAGCTGTCGGGCGACGTCGCCTCGCTCTCCCGGGCTGCCGCGTCCATCACCAGCTTGGAATATTTGTATTCCAACCTGGCAATGCGGGCGGTGCCATCATCCCCCCCGTGACAGTGCTGGACCCCGTGTCCCCAAATCCCACCGCCAATTGCTCACTTTTGAGTCTTTTTCCAGAAATAAGCGGCAAGCGCGGCCAGCAAGACGGCCACGCACGTCCCAGTGGAAACTCCCACTTTTAGCCAAAAATCCATGCTCTGGCACGCCTGGATCACCTGCGGCGGCAGGGCGTCCCCGCCGTGGCACAGCCGGGGCTCCCGCCACACGTAGGTGGTTTTCTGGTGGGGGGGAAAGGGGGTTCAGAGGCCACGGGAGCCGCAGCCCAGCCCGGGGCACGGGCCGGTACCTGAACGCCGCCGATACAGGCGCCGACGATGGGGCGGTGGTGGGAGCTGGAGCAGCGGGGACATCCCTCAGCCGTCACCCACAAGAAATGGAAGGTGCAGCCGTCGCAGGTGCCCTCGGGGCATTTGCTGGGGAGGGACAAAAAGGGAGGGCTCAGGTGGCAGTGACACCCCAAAGTGGGGAGTACAGCCAAGGTGACACCTCACGGTGGGGACACCATGACAGCGGTATCCCCAAAGTGAAGCACCCCAAAGAAGTATCTACCCACGACAGCAGGAGACCTTGGGGGTCCCCAAACCTCCCCCGGGGTCTCCTTTGTTTCACTGCCAACCTGTGTACACGCAAGCAGCCAGTGACACAGCCAGGATGACACCTCATGGTGAGGGACTCTGACACCATGTCAATGTCATCCCCAAAGCGAAGCACCTCAGGGACACGCCCACCCATGACAGCAGGAGAATAGCCAGGGTAACACCTCAGGGTGAGGGACACTGACGCTGTGTCAGTGGTGTCCCCAAAGCAAAGCACCCCAGGGATGTGCCCAACTCTGACTGCAGGAGATACTTGGGTCACCCAAAACCCCCCTTGGGGTCCCCAGTGTCCCCTCCCCACCTGGGGACAGCCAGGGTGCCAGTGCCGAGGTGCAGGGGATCACAGCGCAGGCGGATGGTGGTGGCTCGGCCACCACTGCAGGGCTGTGTCATGTCATTGGACCTGCCAGGGGACATGGGGGTCAGGAGGACAGTGAGGGCACTGTGTGGATGTCACCTCCCTATCACCTGCCTGCACCTGAAGAAGAAGATGATGTCAGGCAGGTCAGGGTGGCTGGAGGGGAAGAGCTCTGGGGGAGACACGATGCTGTCCAGCACGGAGCTGGTGGTGACACCTGTGGGGAGAGAGGGGTGTCTCCAGTCCCACTGGGGTGTGTCCCAGTCCCAGTGTCTTAGTGCCACCAGAGTGTCCCAGTCCTACTAGGGTGTCCCAGTGTCACCAGCATATCCCAATCCCAACAGGGTGTCCCAGTGTCAGTGTCCCAGTTCGACCTGTGTGTCCCACTCCCACCAGGGTGTCTCAAGTCACACCATGGTGTCCCAGTCCCACTGAGGAGTCCCAGTCCCACTGGGGTGTTCCAGTACCACCAGTGTGTCCCTCTGCAGTGTATCCCAATCCCACTGAGGTATACCAATGAGAGCGTCCCAATCCCAAACAAGGTGCCGCTGTAGTGTCCCACTAGGGTGTATTTCAGTCCCATTGGGATGCCCCTGTGTCACCAGGGTATTCCATTGCTGTTGAAATGTCCTAGTGCCAGTGTCTCAGTCCCAGCAGAGTGTCCCAATCACACCAGGGTATCCCCCTCCCAGTGTCACTGGGGTGCCCCAGTCCCCCAGTCCCACCAGGGTGTCCTGCTCCCTGTCCCATTCACATGTCTGAGTCCTACCGGGGCATCCCAGTGCCACTTGAGTAGGCTACACCCTGTCCCACCCATGTGTCCCAGTGCCACTGGGGTGTCCCAGTCTCAACAAGGTGTCCCACTCTCTGTGCCACAAGGGTGTCCCAGTCTCAGTGGGGTGTCTCAGTGCTGGTGTGCCAGTGCCACCAAGGTGTTCCAGTGTCTGTCTTGCCCATGTGTCTCAGTGACCCTGGGGTGTCCCAGTGCCCCAGGGTACCCCGCTCACCCAGCAGGTGGTCACCCAGGCTGATGGGCTGAGAAGACACAGCTGCGTGGGCACCAGTGACGTCAGGGGCCACCAGGATGGCCTGGCACACATAAGAGGTGACCACACGGGCAGGGCCCCCGTGACCTGCCGTCACATTGTCAGCACATGAGGCCATCTTCCTGCCCTATGGGGACACACATGACACACGTGTGTGGGGTGGGAATGTGCATACAAGGGACAAGCATTTGTGTATACAGGGCCGCAGGTGTGCAGGTGTGGCTGCAAAAGTGTCCATGTGTCTGCATGAGTGTTCACAACTGTGCAGATGTGTGTGTGTGACTGCACATGTGACTGCACAAGTGTGTGTGTGTGTATGTGTGCAGGTATGACTGCATGTACACCTGCATGTGTGAATGTGTGTTTACATACATATGCTTGTGTTTGCATGCACATATGCACATGTGCACCCATGTCTGCCCATTTGCATGCTCCTGTCCCATCCATGTGCCCAGGTGTGTGCCCGTGTTCGCCCATCCACATGCCCATGTGTGCAAGTGTATTCCCGAGTCCTCCTGTGTGTGCCCAAGTGTGCCCACCTGTGTTCCTGTGCCCACCCTCCTCAGTGCCCACTCATGTGCCCATGTTGGCACGCATGTGCTCGTGCCCACCCACTCGCATGCCTGCCTGTGTGCCTGTGTTTGCACTGTGTGTGCACGCACACTCCCATGTGTGCTCATGTTTGCCCTTGTGTACCCGTGTACCCTTTTGTACCCGTGACCACCCACTTATGAGCCCAGGTGTGTTCCCATACCTGCATGTGTGTTCCTGTGCCCTCCTGTGTGTGTCCTTGTGTGCACCTGCACTCCCGTGCCCACCCACTTGCCTTCCCAGGTGTGTTCTCATGTCTGCATGCATGTTTCCATGGCCACCTTGCCCATGTGTGCCCATTGTCCTGAGTGCCCACTCATGTGCCCACGTTTGCGCTTGTGTGCTTGTGCCAACTCCCCGGACATGTTCCCATGTGTGCACGTGTTTTCCCACACAGGTCTCACCTGGTGCCCACAGAGGCTGAGGCGGAAGTGGTGGCTGTAGCGCAGCCCCTTGGGGGTGAAGCTGGGCCCGGTGCCCACCCCGGCACCCATGCCCAGCGATGGGAACTCAAAGTGCAGCATCCGGCCCGGCAGTGCCAGTGCCAGGCTGCAGTTGTTGTAGCATAGCGATCGCAGCTGGGAACAGGGACAGGGAACTCAGGGATGGCCATGGCACCTACTGGGGACACCCTTGTGGGGAGTGTGGAGAGCTGGAACCCCTCCTCAGAGACAGCAGGGCCATGGTGGCACCCACCAGGGTCACTCACTGCCACACACCAGGGCCACATACTGTCACCCATCTGGGGTGGCTGGAAGGGGCTGGTGTCATCTCACTGGGGAGAGCTGGGGGGCTGGCATTACCCACCCTGGATTAGACACTAACATCCACCTTGTCATCCACCCAGGATGGCCACAGGGCTGGTGTCACCTCCCTGGAGAATGCCAAGTGCAGGCATCACCCACCCAGGGTCAGACACTGTCACCCACACTGCCACCCATCCTGTCACCCACCCAGAATGGCTGTAAGGGGCTGGTGTCACCTCCCTGGGGACACAGTGTCATGCATCCAGTGCATGACTGGGGGGGCTGGTGTCACCCACCCGTGATGGTGTCACCCTCCTGGTGCTAGCCAGTGCCACCATCTGGGACATCCTGGGTGTGGGGAAGGCTGGTGTCACTCATCTGGGGCCCATTGGCATCACCCATGGGGACACTTAGGGACACCTGGACCCCCTGCCACCCCCAGTCACCTGGTTGCTGTGTGTGCCAGGGCCACAGGGGTGGCAGGTGGGTGTCCCATCGGAGGGATGACCCCACAGGTAGGTGCCAGGTGGGCAGGGCTGGCAGGTGCCCGAGCTGAAGTCCACAGCACTGCCAGGGGAACACGGGGTGCAGGACCCAGCGGGTTGGGGGGCACAGCGGCGGCAGAAGGAGGCCACCCCCCCCTGCACGTTGGTGATGTTGACGCTGTACAGCTTGGCCACATCACTGGTGAACCGCCGGCCCTGGCACCGAGAGCACCGTCACCATCTGCCCCCGCCTCCCACCGCACCCCCCAAGGTGGGGGCCATCCAGCCCTCCCACAGCAGAGTACCCTGTCCCTCACCGCTTCATGGTAGGGGGTACGCTGGAAGGCCCAGGTGAAGCTCATGGTCGCGTTCTTCTCCACCACGTAGGTGTAGGATTGTTTCCCTGTGGAGCCTGTCCACGTCTCCACTGGAGTGTTGGTGCGTGAATTGACACCCTGTGGGGACAGGGGGATGGTGGCACCACCCAAATTCACTGTGTCCCCCCCCAGACTGTTGTGTCCCCCCACTTACCACCATAAAGTAGAGCTCACAACCAACGCTGCACAGCGTCTCAAAAACAAAGGTGATCCTGGCCACCTCCCTGCTCTCTGTGTCCTCCAGCACTGGGCTTGGAGGGCTGGGAACAGTGTGGGGACACTGCTAGGTCTGTCCCATGGTCATGCCCCCCCTGGTCCCTAGGGACACCTTGGGAGGGGGACACCTCACCTGAAGCCAGGGACCACCAGCGTGAGGATCATGAAGTCGCTGTCAGAGGCTCCAGCTGCCGTGTAAATGTAGTCCCCGGCTACCTCCCAGCCTGCAGAGATGCAGTGACGCTCAGAGGGATCCCTGGCAGTCCCCTGGCAGGGGACAGGGAAGGGACAGCCCTCTGCCACTACCTGCAATGCCCTTGTACTCGAAGTTGATGCCGCTGAGCACGGTGGTCTCCATGTTGGGGGGCAGCACGTTCCACCACTTGTACTCCAAGCCCAGCGCCGGCTCAGTGCCCTCTGGGCAGCTGAGGCAGGCTGGGGACAGGAGGCAACAGCCCTGCACAGGGGTAGCACCCACCTCCCCCTCTGTCAGCTTGGGGTGCCCTGCTTACCCCTTGAGGCCAGCGATGGGGACAAGAGGGGACAGCCCTGCACTAGGGTGGTACCACATTCCCCTCCCTGCAGCTTGGGATGGCCTGATAGCCACCTCTTGGGGACAATGATGGAGACAGGAGAGGACAGCTCTGTACTGAGGTGGCACCCACCTTCCCTTGGCAGCTCCAGGGACCCCGGTTACTTCTAGGGGACAATAACTGGGATGTTCTTACTGGACACATAGAGACAGCCCTGCACCAGGATGGTACCAGCTTCCTCTCTGTCAGCTTGGGGTGCCGTGGTCACCACTTAAGAACAATGAAGGGGACAGGATGGTACAACCCTGCACTGAGGTGGCACTCCCATCCCCCTGGGAGGCCCAGGGACCCTAGTTACTCCTTGGGGACAATGATGGGGGTGTCCTTATTGGGACCATGGGGACGGGAGGGGACAACCCTGCACCGGAGTGGCACGCACCTTCCCCCGGCAGCTCGGGCTGCCCCAGTCACGCTTTGGAGACAATGACGGAGCCGCCTTACCGGAGCCGTTGGAGTACGAGCCGTAGGGACAGGGCTGGCAGGTGCTGTCGTTGCCTTTGGCAAAGCCAGGGTTGCAGGGGGGGCACCGGGTCTTGATCCCCGAGGGTGGCAGCCGGGCCGCCTGCGGCAGCTCTTCGCTGCAGATCTTGGGCTCTGCCCACTTGTACATCAGCTGGGTCTGCCGGGGGAGCGAGTGAGCCGGAGGGGACACCGGGGGACAGGGGGCCCACCCCGGGGTGCCCCCGCATTACCTCCCCGCCGGCGTCGCAGGACGTGTGGGTGTAGAAGAAATCCTTGTCCGTGCAGGGGGGACGTGGCTTGCAGGACCCCGAGCCGGGCTCTGCCGAGGGGGGACACGGCGGATGAGCCAGCACAGCCCGGGGACGCCAGCGCTGTTCCGACCACGTGGGGTGTCCTTATCTTCCCTCCCAGCCAAGTGGTAGAGGGTGCTCCCTACTCCCCACATCATCTCTCCCTCCTCAAGAGCCACCCCTGCAGCGCAGAGCGCCGGGACGAAGGGACCCCTATGGAAGTCCCCCCTCATCAGCATAGGTGTCGGGTTTGTGAGGAGTCCCAACACTCTCCCCACCAGGGGATGTCAGGTCACCCCTGCTCCCCACATCACCTCTCCTTTTCCCAGGGTCACATACTAGAGGGACAGCTCTGGGAGGGGGGATCCCTGGGTGTCCCCTCTCACCGGCGTAGGTGTCAGGGTCGCAGGGTTGGCAGGCGGTGGCCCCTTTGCCGGAGAAGGTGTCGGCGGGACAGGGCTGGCAGGCGGTTGAGCCGGTGGCGGGGGCGAAGGTGCCGGGCTTGCAGGGGAAGCACTCGGAGGTAAAGGCCACTCCTGGGAGTGGGAGGGGGCTCAGGTAGCAGGAAGGGGGTTGCGCGAACCTCGAGACCCCCCTTCCTGCCCCCACCCACCTGTAATGCCGATGTTCCTCACCAGCACTGGTTTAGGCATCTTGGACCAGACGGAGAAGGCGGTGGTCCGCCAGTACAGCACGTTGTTCCCGCGGCTCAGCTCCACCTGGGAGAGGGACCCCACGGGACTGGGTAATCCCACTGCCAGGGATGGGTCTGGCACCATGCGTGGGGGATCCCGCTGCCGAGGAGAGGGCTGGCACCAGTGGAGGGGGGTGTGTGGCACCCCCGTCTGTCACCACCCACCGCCCCCTCCGCAGCCTCGTGGAGCATCTTCTTCACAGGGGAGGGACAAGAGATGCCGGGGCAGCACCGAGGGACGTCCCCCCGCTGTCACCTCCCACCAGACACTCACGCTGTGGAATTCCCAGCCCTTCTCTGTCGTCCGCATCCAGCGGGACTCCTCCACCGTGGGCTGGCACTGGTCATTCTGCACCTGCGGGGAGAGTGTCAGGGACCCCATGTTTACAAGGACCCCACATGTCCCCAGGGACACCCCCATGCTCCCAGGGACCCTCCTATATTCCTAAGGACCCCTCCTCATGTCCCCATGAACCACTGCCATGTCCCATGGGGCTCCCCTCCTGTCACCAGGGTGCACTCTCATGTCCCCCAGGACCCCTCCATGTCTGCAAGAACCCCCACCATGTCCCCAGGGATCCCTCCCATATGCCCAGGGTCCCCTTTCCCATGTCCCCAGAGACCCCTGTCACATCACCAGAGATCCCCTCAGGGACTCCTCCCATGTCAGTAGGGACTCCTGCCATGTCCCCAGGGACACACATCATGTTCTCAGGGACTCCTCTCATGTCCCCAAAGACCCCTGAGGGTCACAAGGGACCTCTCCCATATACCTAGGGGTCCCTTCATGCCATCAAGGACACCCTCCCATATCCCCATGGACCCCTCCACGTCCCAAGAGACCCCTCCCACACCCCCAATGACCCTTCCATGTCCCCAGGGACCCACATCCTCCACCCCTGCCCCCTGTCACCCACAAAGAATTCGAAGACGATGCTGCTGTCAGGGTAGATGTACTCGAAGGTGACAGTCCCTGACTGCTTGAGGCTCACAGCATACATGAGGGTGGCCGTGCACTCATCTGTGTTGGAGGCCACGTAGTCCCCCAGTGGCACCCACGTTGACCTGGGGCGAGTGACACGGCCCTGGGGATCCTGTCACTGCTCTCAACCCCACAGCAGGCAGGACAGGGATTGCAGGGACAGCTGGGAGGGTCCCCAGGAAGCAGGGGGGAAATGGGGGGCACAGGGGCTTGGGGACAGCTTGGGAACATGGCAAGGTGTGGTAACTAGACACATATCCCTGGGGGGAATCGCCTGGCCTACTGAAAGCCATGTGAACTGCAAGGAGAGGAGAGGAGAGTGGGCTCTCCCTGTTCTGGAAATGTACCTGGATGAGGACTATGCTGCTGAGAGTAGGGAAGGGCTGAGAGGGGCATCAATGGGGCAGTGCAGTGGTGCCAGTAAAACTCAGGCTTTGGTAGTTGTTGGTACAACTGGGAAGGGTTCATGGTTGTTGGTACAATCAGGAAGGTTCAAAGGCTGCCAGTACATCTGGAATCATTTGGTGGTTGTTGGTGTAACCAGGGGTGTTTGGTGGCTGCTGGTACAACTGGGAGGGCTCAGTGGTGTGGTACAAGAGGAGGGTTTGGTGGTTGTCAGTATATCTGGGATGGTTTCATGGTTGCTGGTACAACTGGGAGGGTTCAGAGGCTGTGGTAAAACCAGGAGAGTTTGGTGGGCGCTGGTACAACCATGAGGGTTCGGTGGTTGTTGGTACATCCAGGAAGGTTTAGAGGCTGCTGTTACAACCGGCTGTGGGAAGTTCAGTGGCTATGGAAAAACTGGGAGGGCTTGGCAGCTGCTGGAACAACTGAGAGGCCTTGATGGCTGTAGAATAACTGGGAGGGTCTGGTGGCTGCCAGCACAACCAAAAGAGCTCAGAAGTTGCCAGTGAGGATCAAAGGGCTGTGGTGGTAAATAAAGGCACTGGCTGGTGGTACGGGGGTGTGGAGACTCCCATGGGTGCTGTAGAGACCCCCATAGGTGCTGTGGGGACCTCCATGGGTGCTCTGTCTCTGAAGAATGTTGATGTGCGGTCCCATGGGGTTGGGGTCCTGCCACTACTGGGGGGCTGACGCTGCTGGGTGTTCCCTTGCTGTGACCAGGGTGCCCCTGTAGTGCTCTGCTAGTGTCACCTCCCAGAGCAGGATGACAGAAGGGTGTCAGGGCAATGTGGTGCTATGGATGCACAGGGGTGTCATACCCATCCTGCTCGCTGTGCCCCGCACCCAGCCCTGATGTGCTGGGGTGCCCATGTGCTGGCATCACAGCCAGTGACACAGTGACTCACGCTGTGCAGTTCTCTGCCGCATCGCCAAAGCTGTCATCCACATCCAGGTTGGTGGCCACATTGGCAAAGCCGTGGGGCACCTCGTCCCACTCGTCGAAGCGGATGCCAGTGCCCAGTGAGTAGGTGCCTGCAGCGCAGGGCCGGCACGTCTGTGCCTGCATCTCCAGGAACTCACCCGCCTTGCAGGAGAATGCTGCCAATGGAGCCAGGGGGATCGGAGGGTGACCCTCCATGCCATGTGCCAGGTCACCCTCCGATCTCCCTGGGGCTGCTACAGGGTCACCCTCAGATCTGCATTTCCAAGTGCTCTCAGCTGGTGGAGGTGCTGGGATCCCCCATTCTGACCATTCCACAAATGCAACCCCCATTCATGAATTTTGGCACCTGACACCCAGCTCTGTCCAATCCAGGCAGGATGTAACCCTCTGCCACGGAGCTGGGGCACCCCCAGGCTTTGGGGGTTTGGGATTCCCATCCTGCTCATCCCATCCTGGTGAGTGAGTTTGTGTGAGGGGGATTCTGATCTTGCTCATCCCATCCTGGTGCCTGTGTGCAATGGGGAGATTTCCATCCTAGTGTGCGTGGTGGGATTCCCATGGCTCTCATTCCATTTGGTGACTGTGTGTGTGATTCCCATCCCATCCTCGTGCATGTGGGTGTGGGATTCCCATCCCATCTTATCCCAGTATGTGTGTGGGATTTCCATCTCTCTCATCCCATCCTGGTGAATGAGTGTGTGAGGGATTCTCATCTCACTCATCCTGTCCTGGTGCTTGTGTGGGATGAGGGGATTTCCATCCCAGTGTGTGTGTGATTCCTATTCCTGTCATTCCCATCCCATCCTATCCACCCCTCTCATCCCATCCCAGGGAGTATGTATGTGTGTGATTCCCATTCCACCCCATCCCAGTGTTTGTAGTTCTTCTGCCATCCCATCCCAGGGGATTCCCATCCCACTGATCCAATTCCATCCCTTCTGTTGCAGCCTGCACTGGAGCTGACAATAGCTGTGCTTGTCTCCCCGCTCTCTCCCTCCCCTCACCCTCATTTCCCATCCCTGCCATTCCTACCCCCCAAACCTGACCCCATCCCATTCCTGGTCGGAATCTCACAGCACTCAGTGCCCTTGACAGGGTCGGGCAAGCCGGTGCAGAGTCCAGGCGTGTGTGGCACAGCCACCCTCCAGCGTGAGCCTGAGCTGTCACATGCTGTGTACTCATAGTGGTACTCGGACTGCAGGAGACAGAGAGGGAACATGGGGGGGAGCTGCACCCTGAGACCTCCCAGGCTGCCCCCACACCCTGTGCTCCCCAAGAGGGGCTGCCCCCTGGCCCCAGCTGTGCCTTGAAGGGATGGTTTTGAGTTAGGGTGTGGCAATGTCCCGTAGTGCCCAGGGCCTGGTGAGGGTGGCATGGGAGGGTTCTCAGGGTGAAGGGATAGTGTGGAGGGATGCTGGGAAATGAGGGTGCTGTGGGTGGGGGGATGATGTGGGTGGAGTTGCCCAGGGTGGGGGATGCTGGGCCATAGGGATGCTGGGGGTGGGGGGCACCCAGGGGCTTGCTGCTGACCCCCAGGCCCCCTGCACATATTCCTTCAGAGAGTGCTGTGGGGTCACCCAGGATCTCCCTGACAGCCCAAGGGACAAGACAGCCTTGGAGCAGTAACAGCCCTGCACTTCCTCCCCAGCGTGGGGGTGAACCCTTGTACCTGCCATGTTCCTGGGAGCACATGATGCTGTCATGCCCCTTGGTGTGCCTTGGCATGGCCGTGACACACTTTGCTCATCAAACAGCCATGGCACAACCCGGATATAGTGTGGGAGGACCCCAAGCATGGGGGCAAGAGCAGGGAGGACTAGGGGGAACTGGGAAGTGCTGGGGACAGCAGGGGCACCGTGACCCCGGCATTCTGCCAGCTGCGCCAAGCTGGGACTAGCTTAAGGCTGGCAAGGTGATGCCAGGGAAACACGGCGTGGGCAGGGTGAAGGCCACATCTGATGGTAGTGCTGGGGTTTGGGGTACAGAGGGAGCTCCCCACCCCCCCGCAGCAGCTCTGGGGTGTTAGAGCTGGTGCTGTGGCTTTATGCTCCCAGCAGCTGCTGGAGCGTGGCAGGTTGATGAGAAAACAACTGCTTTGATGTTCCTGTCAGCTGGAAACGCAGCCATGGTGGGGGGAGGGGGGAAAGAGGGGAAAGAGGGATTAGAAAGGGAAAACGGGGGTGGAGAACGAAAAGGGGGGGACAGAGAGATGCCTGCAGCACCCCCTGCCCATGTACAGGCAGCATGGAGCCCTCCCCTGCCCCCCGGCCCTAGGAGGGGGATGCAGAGGAAGGTCCCCACCACCCTGGGGGTTCCCAGAGGGTCACCCCAACTTTCAGCAGCCCCAAACTACCACCTTGCTCTCAGTCCCGAGGGATTCCCTTCGGGAGATGGTATTTTGTCTCTCTTCCTAAACTTTTCCAGGTTTTTATTAAATCTATGTAAATTGACCTAATTCAGTCCCAGGGTGGCTCTGGGGAGGGAGAGCACCCCAAACTGCCACTGTGATTCTGCTCTGACCAGGGGACGGAGAAGGGCTGTCCCTCGTGAAGGAAGGACAGGGGACACCCCCTCTGGGGGCCTGATCCCTCCTGGGACAGGTGCCAGCCCCAGTCTATTGTTTCCAGCTCTGGATCATGGAACACGGACAAAAATAATTGGATTAAAAAAAAAATTAAATTCCTGGCCCAGATTAAAAGCAGCCGCAGGTCTGAGGAGGGGGGAGGAAGGGATGACCCAGGAAGGGCATTCTGGGGTTCACCCACTATCCCCAAAGTGGCGAAGTCCTGGTGACATATCCCCCCCAGTTTTTCTTCATAGGATACTCTGGCCACCGTGTGCTGGGCTGGGAATGGCACGTGGCCATTGGAATTGTCCCTCCCCCGCTCCTTGTCATCCGCCCAGCAGCACTCAGGGAGGGTTTGGGGAGACCCTAATGTGTCTGAGGGGTAGGGACTTGGGAACGATGATAGGGTGATGCCAGTTGGGGTCCCCAAGGAGACCCTCGGGGACTGGCCGAGCCCCTGGAAGTAAAGCCCCCTCCCCAGGCCCCCAGGAGTTCGGCCAGTCCCTCCCTGCTATAGGAGACACGCCACCCGCGATACCACCAGAAGCCCCGACCCCTACCTGTCCCCCCCATCCCATAGGGAGCGGCCTCACCGTGCTCCAGGACTCCGTTTCATCTCCGGTGTGTGTGGGGGAGAATTTGGGGGTGGGGGTGGTGGTGTGTTATCGGTTGCCCCCCCTCTCCCCCCCCGCCATTCAGGGTGTCGGTACCTCCTTGCAGACGTGTAGCTGCTCCCCAGCGCGTCCCGGTGACACGGTGACAGCCAGACACAGCGCCAGCGGCATCCACCGGGCTCCGGTACCGGCCATGGCGGCAGCAACGGCGGTGGCAACGGCGGCGGCTCGGCCGGTGCGAGCACCGGCGCCGCGGCCCCGCCCCCGCCCCCGCCAACGGCCCGGCCTCCGCGCACCTGCCGCCACCTGCCCCCGCCCCCGGGAACGGCACCGGGAATAGAACCCCTGAGAATGGCACCGGGTGTCACCTCCGAGAACCGGCACCGGGAACAGAACCCCTGGGAACGGCACGCGGCATCGCCCCAAGGAACGGGAACGTGCGGTGGATCACGAATAGAACCCCCTGGAACGGCAGCCGGTATCGCTTCCGGGAACGCTTGCCATGAGAACGGCACCGGCAATCGGCATCGGGAATGTTATTCATGGGAATGGCACGGCGCATCTGTATCGGCAATAGAGACACGGGAATGGAACTCTCAGGAACGGCACCTCCAAGGTTATACCCGAGAGTGGAACCGGAAACAGAACTCCTGGAATGGTATCCCCGGAATGGCGCCGGGCACTGGCACTGGGAGTGTTATCCATTAGAACGGCACCGCGAACCCCATCATCCTTGGGAGTGTATCCCCGGGAACGGGACTGGGAATGTAATCCCCGGAACGTGTTCACAGGAACGGCATCGGGAATTTATCCCTGGGAGCGTAATTGGGAAGGTTATTCCAGGAACAGCACCGGGACTGTCTCGGGGCATCACGCCCCCGCCACCCTGCCCTCGGGAACAGCCCCTTCTCCCGCCCCCCCGGTGCTGGGGGAGGACCGGGACACGGCGAGGCGGGGGGGCCATGAGCCCCCCGCACCCCGGAGCCGCCTCCACCCCACAGGGGCCTGTGTCCCACCCATGTGCCCCCCAGGCCACATCCTCACGCAGCCAGGCCAGCCCCACTGCACTGGGGACAGGACAGGGGACACATGTGGCTGCGTATTCTGGACATGGGGGACACGAGGGACATAGGGGTTACAGGGGATACAGGGATGTAGGAAGATGGGGGACACAGGACAAGGGGAATACAGGGGATATGGGAACGTAGGGGCACAGGATACAGGGGATATTGGAACATGAGGGACACAGAGGGACACTGAGGACACAGCTGATATGGGAACACAGGGAGATGGGGGTCAGAGCTGATATGGTGACACAGGCAGATGGGGAACACGCGCATATGGGGGCCACAGTCACAAGAGGACATGGGGGACAGCGTTGCTAAGGCAATACAGAGGTCCCAGCTATGGTGGCACGGGGTCACCCTGTGGGTTGGGGGACAATAGTGACGCTTATCCATCTGTGGTACTGGCCAGCAAGTACCATGGGCATGGGGGCCACAGGGAGGGGTCATGCCTGTCCCCCTGGCAGCAGGGGGACAACCCCACGCCTACTGTGCCACAGCTGGAGACAGTGCCATGGCGTGGCCATGCCGCACAGCACCTGCAGTGTCACCTTGGCAGATAAAGCCTGTCAGGTACCATTACACTGGTGATCCCCCCTCTCAGAGTGTCCCCACAGCTGCTTCTCCCACTAATGCCAGAATCACTGCTATCCCCTCATTACCAACACGGCCTTGTCACCACCACAGTCGGCCCCTTTTCACCTCTGTGGCTGTCCTCTCATGCCTATTCTCTTGTCACTACTGCGGCCACACTTTGGTCACCCACCCTTACTGTCCCCTTGTCACCACTACAGCCATCCTCTTGCTACCACCACAGTTGTCCTGTTATCACCATGGATCACCATGGCCATCCTCTCATTACCAGCACAATTGTTTTCATGTCGACCATGGCTGTCCCCTGGTTACCATCACAGCTTTGTCAGCACCATGGCTGTCCCCATCACCACACACCCCCAATTAAAAACAGAGGCCACGATCGTAGTGTCACACTCAAAGCATTGCAGGGAGCTCATTAGGTCTCCTTAGACTCCCCGGTGCCCCTCGGGGCTAGCAGGGGCCGTGCCCAGCTCACACACATGGCACGGGGCCAACACAGCCCCGTGCACAGCCTGTGTGCCCCACACAGCTGCACGGCCCAGTGAGAGACTCCCAGCATGGTACGGAGCGTGCAGGGCCCCGCAAGGCTGGAACAGCCCCCTGCAAAGTCCGCAAGGAGCCTGGTGCAGGGCCCACTTCCCGACTCCCCACGTGGCCCGGCGCTGGCTGCGCCGGGATGAAACCGGGGTGTTTCGACTCTCGTCGCTGTTGGAGGCGGCTCGGTGCTGGCCCCGGGACTGCAGACGTGGGCGCGGGTCAGAATCGCAGGGCGCTCAGCGGCCACGGCCTCGCCTATCTGATCGACTCATCCCGCCCGGCCCAGCCGCACAGCGCTCGGGAGCTTCGCGGCGCTTTCTTCTCACCTCGGCCCGGCGGGGCCAGGCCGATCGAATAAGATCAACGTGTAGGGGGGGAGGTTGGCTGGCGCCACACACACACACACACGCGCGCACACACACACGCGCGCACACACGCACACGCGCGCACACACGCACACGCGCGCACACACGCGTACACACACGCACGCACACGCGCGCACACACACACGCGCGCACACACACACGCGCGCACACACGCGTACACGCACACGCGCGCGCACACGCACACGCGCGCACACACGCGTACACACGCGTACACACACACGCGCGCGCACACGAACCGCCACCGCCACAACCCGCCCGCCACTTCCGGTCCTGTTCTTTATATACCGTGGCCGCGCGGAGCACGACGGGAAGGCGACGCGGCGGTCTAGTGCGCCCCCTGCCGCCCGGAGGAGCGCCCTGCACCACGTGCCCTGGGCACACTCAGGGCACAGGGATATGCGGGGCCGGCCGCACGCACCTGCGTGGGGCACAGCCCCCCGTGCCCCGCACTGTGGGGCTGCATCGCTCCCGGCCCCAGAGGATCCACTCAGCAATTCCCCACCCCACAGCCCTCCCACATTTCATTTGCACAAATCCCTGCCACCCCAGGACCCCTATAACCATGGGAGCCCTCCACCCCACAGGAGTCAGCCTCCAAGGACCTCCTCACACACACCCTCAATCCACACTACAGAACCCCCGGACAGGGCACCAGCCTCACAGAACCTCCCCTTTCCCACAAGAACTGCCATCCCATAGGAAACATCCCCACAGTACCTCCCTGGCCAAAGGGACCCCCAGGCAGGGCACCATTCCCACAGGACCCCTCCAAAACCTCACATGAGGCCCCTCCCACCCCACAGGACCCCCAGGCCAGTGCTGCCACAGAGAAACCCCCACTTTATTTGCATGTGGTGGTCCACTATTTACAACCGGGGGAGTCACACCCTCCCACTGCAGAGGGAGACTCCCCTGGGGGCCCCCACGCTGCAGGGGCATAGGAAGATCCCACAGACGGGGGGAGGACCCTGCTTGGCCCCCACAGCCTGCCATGGTCCCACCAGGACCCTGCTCGGCATCAAGAGAAGGGGCTCACAGGCCAGAGCTGGGACCCCCAGGCCTGGGAGTCCCTTCATCCACTTCTCCACAGAATTCATGGGAAACCCTTTTCCAACAATCTAAAGATGCCTTGGTGGCCCCCAGAGTTGCTCTCGGTGGGTTCAAGGAGGGTGATGGTCCCTGGGTTGCCACATGCAGGATCCAGATTGCTGCCAGGGGCAGGACTGGGGGTGGTTCAAGGTCAGTATCAGGGTCTCCAGGGTCAGCAATACAGTCTCTGGTTGGTACTGGGACACTGGGGTCAGTACCGGGGTCTCTGGTCCATACTAGGGTCTCTGGAATCAGTCACAGGATCTCTAGTCGGTCCCAGGGTCTCTCTCAGGTCACCAGCAGGTCCCCACGTGGTCATTTTCCCACGAGGACATAGAAGGCCATGAGAAGACAGGATACGGACACAGCCACGTGCAGGCGGGTCCCAATCACAGCAGCTGCAGGTGGGACAGGGTGGGATGAGGCCCCCTGTCCCCATCCCAGATCCATTCTGAATCCCAGTGAGCCCATCCCAGACCCCATGTTCTCATCCCAGATTCCCCTGTTCCCATTCCCAATCCCTGTGTCCTCATCCCAGTCCCCAAAACCCCCATCCCAGATCTCTGTGTCCCCATCTCAGAACCCAGTGTCCCCATCCTGGACTCCAGTGTTCCCAGTACCCCATCCCAGACCTCAGGATCCCATCCCAACCCCCAGTGTTCCCACTATCTTCATCCCAGACCCCAGTGTTCTCAGTGTTCCCAAAGCCCTCCTCTGTACCCCCGTGTTCCAAGTGCCTTCATCCCAGTGTTCCCAGCACCCCCGCCCCATACCCCAGCGTCCCCAGTGTCCCTCACCCTTGTGGCAGACTCCCCAGACCCCCCTGCGCTCAGACAGGAGCCAGGTGCGCAGTCGGGGCACCTTCCGCAGGTACGCACAAGTGCAAACCAGTAGCAGCCCGAACACCAGGAGCCCGTCCAGGGAGTAAACTGTGGGGAGGTTGGTCGGGGAGGGGGTCAGGGGCCACTCCGGGCCCCTGCCCAGCCTCCCTCCAAGGGGACCCCCACACTCCGTGGGAACAACCTCCCATCTCTGTCCCTATGAGGGGATGCAGACTTCCCAGGATCCCCCTGAAAAGGGACACAGACTTCCCAGTATCTCCCCCGAAGGCACTCAGAACTCCAAGTACCCCGCCCCCACAGGGACACAGTCTCCCAGTCTTCTCCCAAAAGCTCCGCCCAGTACCTCCCCCACCTCAGGCCCATCTCCCCCGCCGTCCGTCGGTACCTCAGTGCTCCTCCAACGGTGCTCCATCAGCACCCCGCCTTCGGAACCCCCAAACCGCCCCGTTTTTCCTCTCCCCCTGTTGGTCTTTGAGGCCCCGGACCCACCCGGACCCCTCCGTTCCCCAGTTCCCACCACCAGTCATGGCGGCCCCTGGACCCTGGCGTCCGCCCACAACCCCTCGTTCCTCCGTCCCCACCATTGGTTATGCCGGCCTCCGGTTCTCCCCAGGCCCCCCTCTGTTGCCCTTGAGCCCCAGGCCCCCGTTCCCACCGTTGGTCATGGCGGCCCCGGACCGCCCGGGCCCCCGCGGAGCCAACGCGACAGCGGAAGCGGGCGACAGGCACGGCCAGCCGAGCGCCGACCCGCCCGGCGCGGATCCTCAGGAGCAGGCAGCCTCAATCGAGAGCCTATTGGGGGAGGTCCCTGTGCAGCATCAGTATCGCCCAGTGCCCGCCCAGCAGCACCAGTAAGCTCGAGAGCTGGCAACGCCCGGTCCGCCCAGGAGCTATCAGTGCGCTCAGCCGTGTGTGACCAGTCCCCATCTCAGTCCCCTAGTGACCCCTCAGTATTCCCAGTAACACTCCCAGCCCTCCCAGTAACCCCCCAGTACACCCAATCCGCACTGCAGTCCTCCCAGTAACCCATCAGTACTTCCAGTAATCCCCAGTCCTACCAGTAACCCTCCAATGCAACCAGACCCTAGTGATCCCCGGATTCCCCAATAAGTGGCAATCTCCCCATAAGCCTCCAGCGCCCACTGCTCATCCCAGCCCCCAGTAAGCCCCAGTCCTCCCAGTACCCCCCCAGTGCAACCAGTCCCCATGGCAGTGACCCACTAACCCACCAGTACTCCCAGTAACCCTCAATCCTCCCAGTATCTCAGTACTACCCAAGTGCAACCAGTCTCCATTCCAGCATTCAGTGAGTTCCAGTCCTCCCAGTCACCCCCCAGTGCAATCTGACCCCCAGGTTTCCCTGTAACTCCCAGTCTAACCCTAAGGCCCCCTCTCCAAGAACCTAGTCCCCATCCCAGCTCTTCAGTAACTGCCAGTCCTCCCCAGTAACCCCAGGTCCCTGACAAACCCCAGTGCCTCCAGTATCCCTGTCCGTTCAGTAATCCCCAGTCTCCCAGTAACATCATGTGCCACCCAGTCCCCATCCCAGTATTCCCCATAAGTCTCCCAATTGACCCCCAGTGGACTCAGTAAATCCCTGTACCCCAGTGCATCCAGTGCATCCAGTGCATCCAGTGCCCAACCCAGTTTCTCCAGTAACCCTCAGCTCCCACAGTAACCCACAAAATCCAGTGGTCCCAGTGTACCCAACACCAGTGTTCCCAGTGCTGCCAGTGCTCACAGCAATCCCCAGTGCCCCCAGGGTTCTCAGTGCCCACCAGTGGTCCCCATGGTCCCTGTGTTTCCAGTACCCCCAGCGGTCCCAGTGCCCCAAGCAGACCCCAGTGCCCCAAGTTGTCCCAGTCTTCCCAGTGACCCCAGTACCCTCAGCGTTCCCAGTGCCTCCAGTGGCCCTGTTGCTCCCAGTGTTCCCTGTGGCCCCAGCAGCCCCACTGCCCCCAGCAGTCCCAGTGCTCCCAGCAAACCCCGTGCTCCTAGTACACCCAGTGTTCCCAATGTGCCCAGTGTCCCCAGTGTTCCCAGTGCCCTCAGCCAACCTAGTGCTCCCCCAGTGGGTCTGGTGCTCCCAGTGTTTCCTGTGGCCCCAGCAGATTCCAGTGTCTGTCCCCTGGTATTCAGCCCGAGGACCCCTCGCCCTCCTTAGGTTCCAGAGCTAACGTGGAGTATCCATTGTCGTCCTGCTCCCTCGCATCCAGCCACCATGGCCAGCCGCAACTCCCAGCAGGAGGGACATCGGGGGTTGATGTGGTCCCTCCTCACTAGTGACAACTTTGTCTTTGCCTTTACCAGGGTGATGACAAAGACTCGAAGAGCAGCACAGTGCTGGGTGGGTGCTGGCGCTAGGGCATGGGGCTGTGGGAGCCGGGGGAATGGGGGATGATGGATACCCCAAGGAAAATGGGGCTGCCAGGGCTGATAGAGACACAGGGACAATGGGAACCTGCATGGTGTGGGGACTAGGGGGTGATGGGAATCCCAGGGGTGATGGGAACCTAGGGTCCTCAGGAGCAATGGGCAACACAGGGACAATGGGGATGCTGAAGGTGATAGAGACCCCATGGAGTAATGAGGACCCTGAGGGATGATTAATACCCCAGGGGTGATGGGGATCCCAGGGACAGTGAGGACTTGAAGGTTATGGGGACACCCAGGACAATGGGGATGCCTGGAGAGATGGAGACCCCAGTGGTGTTGGGAACCCCAAGGGTGAAGGGGACACAGGGACAATGGGACACCAGGAGTGATGGGGACCTTGGAGTGAGGGAGACCCCAGGGACAATAGGGACCTTGAAGGTGACAGGGACCCCAAGAACTAATGAGGACATTGAGGGATTGTGAACACCCCAGGGGTGATGGAGACCCCAGGGATGAGGACCCCAAGGGACAATGGGGTCCTGAGAGGTGATGGGCATCCGATGGGTGGTGGGTACCCCAGGGATAATGAGGACCCTAAAGGGTGATGGGAAGATACGGGGACCAGAGGGTGCCCTAGGACAGGGACACGTGCATACAGGGACCCTGAGGGTGCTGGGGGCAGCATGTGAGGACTCTGGGCTGTGTCACCATAGGACCATGAGGGCTGGGGGACACATGGGCTGGTGTCCAGGATCTCACCCTGTTCTGGCATATGGCTCCTCCCCATCCCCTGGTGACCCTGTCCCAGGTTGTCCCATCTGCTGTGGTGACCCTACCCCCCATGATCCCACCCCCAATGTCCCTTTCCCACTGGTGACTCCGTGCTTCTGGTGACCCATTCCCTGGTGCTCCCATCCCCTGCTGATCCCCTACCCCTCCAGAAGGTGACAAGAGTGATGTTCTCTCCCCAGACCTGGCCCCTGATGGCCACAGGGGCCTTATTCAGCCTAAGAAGGTGCCAAACCCGATACAGGAGTCCTGGAGCCACTGGGATCTGCACCAGGAGCTACTCTTCAGCCACAGCAGGTGGGCATGGGAACAGGCCTGTCTCCAGCTGGGTGGCTGGGTGGGGTGGTCGGCTGAAGCCTGTCCATCCCCACAGGGGGATCCTGCCCCAGCACAGGGCCGAGCTCTCGCAGGTGCTGGAGAGCTGACGGCTGAGGCAGCTGCGGGAGGAGCTTCAGGGACCCCCATCTCATCTGGAGCAGCAGCTGAGGAAGCACCTTGACTTGAGGTCTCTGATGTCCCTTTGTCCTTTTCCTCCATCCCTGCATCCAGGCCAGCCCTCCTGCCTTCACCTCACCATCATCCATCCATTCATCCACCCATGTATCCATACACACGAGCATGAATCCATCCCCCCATCCAACCTCCCTGTATCCATCCATCCGTCCATCCTCCACATGTCCATCCAACTACGTATCCCTGGGGACAGCCAGGTGCTGATCAGGCTGTTGGGGCAGTTGGGCTGAGAAATGTCCAGGGAACTTGAGGGGTGGCTGAAGAAAGACGGACGGGGTGGACATGGGTCAAGAGATGGCCAGCAGTGACCAGGTCATGGTGACAGCTGAGGGAATACTCATGTCAGGAGACAGCCGGGTCATGAGGAGGGCTGGGGGGATCCTAACCAGGCCCCATGGCTGCCCCTGCAGCATGAGTGGGACGTGGCTGGGCCAGAGCTGGACCCTCGTCCTGAGTGCCTGCTGGTGTGGGACAGCCTGCAGAAGCTGAAGTTGGCAGAGGCAGGTGCCCGGCAGATGTGAGCCAAAGCCAACCCAGCAGAGCTCCCTGAGCCCCCCAGCACACATTGGGCTGCCCCCATCCCCAGCACATCCCAGCACTGGGAACAGCACCTGGCACTGCCAGTTTGGGTGAGCTTGTGGTTGGGGATGAGTACTGGAGCTTTGGTGTCCCCATGCTGGTGACAACCAGGGTGCCAGGGCTGGAAGGAGCTGATAACACCAGGGCCGTGCCAGGGGCGATATGGGGGATGCAGGCAACGCTCTCCCCCTGACCTCCCATGCCCTGGCTCCATGAACCAAAAAACATCAAATGAAGTCTTTTATCTGGTTTTCTTGATGGAAATGGGACAGAGACAGGGATGGGGTGGCATTGCCTTGGGCTGATGGTTCACGGTGGGGATGGAGGGTGGTCATGGTGGCCACCGGCTCATTTTGCTGGTGATGCCACCAGCCTAGCTGCAGTTGGTGTCCATCCAAGGCCTTCAGCCATCCCCTGGTGGCAAAGAACCTTCCTCAGTCCTTCAGTCTCCCTCTCCTTTTTCCTCTGTCTTCTGGTGTTTTTTTCCATTTCCACAGTTAAAAGTGTTTCACCCCTGCCCCTTCCACCTGCAGCAGGAGCACGCTGGGAGGGACACTAGTTTGACACTAGTTTGAATAGGTTTCACACCAACAGCCCCAGGCTGACAGCACCACCCTTAGTACCAAGGTGGGGAACAGGCCATTGTTCCAGGGAGCCTGCACCTCCCTCCCAGACTGCTCCTTGCACCCCTTGCCTGCTCCCTGCATCCCCTGCCTGTATCCTGCCTCTTCCCTGCTTTCTCACCCCATCCTGTCCAGCCCCATCCCATGGGGATGAGCCTCTTCCCCACGCTGTCAGGTGCAGGAATGCAGGATGTGCCCAACTCACCCCAATCCAGCTCAGAGGGGCCACAGTGGCTGTGACATCATCTTCCCATGGCCTGGGAGAGCCTTGGCAGCATCCTAGCACAATGGTGGCACCATCCTGGCACGGTCCTGCTGTGCATGGCCAGGGCAAGGAGGGGGACAGTGTTCCCTGTGCTTGGCCCATTTGTACATGGCACTAGGGATGGAGCCTCCAGCAAACACCGTGCTAGGCTGCACTGGGCTGCGGTGCCACACTACACCAAACTGCACCGTCCCCTGCTGTGATGCGCCAGGCCATGCTGTGACACATCTATACCGTACCATACCATACCATGCCATTCCATGCCATTCGCACAGTTCCACCCCGCACCACACACTGCCATGCCATGCCATGCAACACTGTACCTGGCTTAACCGCACCATACCATGCCATACCACGTCAACACAAACCATACCATGGTAAAACATCCCATGCTGTGCTATATCATGCTATGCCATGCCACAGTGAGTCATGCCACACTGTACACTCCCATGTCACCCACCCCATACCATACAATGCCATGCAGCGCTGTGCCAAGTACTGCCACGCCATGCTGTGCCATGCAGAGCTACTCCATGGCATTCCATGCCATGCCACACAGCGCCGTGCCGTGCCGGACAGTGTCATTCCATTTCATTCCATTCCATGCAGTGCCGGGCGGTGCAGCCTCTGGAGGGCCGACCAACAGGGCGGGGCGGGGACTGGGGCAGGTGTTGCTCACCCCGCTCCTCCCTCCGCTCAAGCCCAGACCCGTCCGTGCCCCGGCGCAGCAGAGCCGGCAGCGGCGGCGGGCTCAGGTAAGGGATTTTCCCCCCCCGCCGGGACCCCCGGGACCTCTGCCCTGCCTCTGGCCGCCCCGTGCGACGTGAAGCGGGTTGGGGAAACTGAGGCGCGTCGAGGCGACGGCGCTGAAAAAGCGATGTGAACCCCCTCGCCCCCGCCCCACTGCCCCTCTTTCACTTTCTCCCCAAGAGTTCGGGGGTCTTGGGGTGCTGGGGACCCCCTTTTCCCAGGTCGGCCGTCTCTCCCACCCCAGAATCCGCCGCCAGCCCAGACGGAAAAGAAAAGAAAACTGGGAGAAGTGCCCAGCGAAACCAACTAGGGCGGGAGCGAAGGGCCCCTAGGTCCCCGCCTCCCACCCGCCGCACCCCGACCACCTTTGACCCCTTCGAGGGTGTCACCTTCCCTCCGCCCCGCGCTGTCCGCGCCCTTTATTTATGGTAGGACCTACAAGAAGGCAAAGCAAACATAGCCTCGCCGCCCCCCTGCCGCCATCGCGGCACGCCCGAGGTGACCTGAGGGGTTTTGGGGATGCAGGGTGGGGGGCACCCATGGGTGCAGCCCGGTTGGGGGAGTGGGGACGAGTTGTGTCCCCTGTGTTGCCCGCAGGGTCCCGGTGCGGCATGGGGGAGGCAAGTGACACGGACAGCGGGATCATGCTGCACTCAGGTGAGAAGGGGGGTTTGGGGCTGAGGGAGGTTTTGGGTGCCCCTGTCGCCCATGGGTGCTCTGATAGACGTGCCCCTCCTTCCCAGGGAGAGAACGGAGCACTTTGGTGCCTAGCGACGCGCTGGGACAAACGAGCTGCTTGGGGAAATCTTTGGAGATATGAAGGGGTAGAGGAATGGAGGCTTCCCCTGGGTTTGGGGAGGCACCCCAAGTGTGGTGGGGGATGCTCTGGACAGGATTTGACTCCGACGGGCTTGGCTTGGGATGACTGAGTCAGACTGAAACCTTCCTCCTGTGCCCCCCCGCCAGCCCCCCAGCAGGGACGTCACACGTGTCCCGGGGCGGGGGGGCTGAAGCACCCATGGTGCTGCTGGGGGAATTTCTTGCATACCCTAGGGGATTGGAGGACCCATGGGTGCTTCTGGGGGCGGGGGTTTCTGAATACCTTGGGGGGGTTGGAACACCAATGGGTGCTGCTGGATAGGGGAAACAGGTGTCCCAGGGGAGTCAGAACATCCACGGATGCTGCTGGAGGGGAAGGGAGGCACAGCTGCTTTGGGTCAGCTGGAGTACCCATGGGTGCTGCTGGGAGGGTCATAGCTGCTTTTTCCTCCCCCTGCACTGGAGGGAAACTAAGGCAGGGAGGCTATGGGGTGGCAGAGGGTGGTACCTGGGTGCTCCCAGCCCTCCAGACATCCATATGTCTGTTCCAGGCCATGACAGCCGGGTGTCCGCCCAGAAGGAGCAGGTGCAGGCAGGGCGGTGGCAGCAGCAGGTGCTGGAGGCCCGGCTTGACGGCTGCATCCAGGAGCTGCGGCGGCTGTGCCTGCGGGAGGCGGTGAGCAGGGCACGAGGACCCCATGCCCAGCCTCACATGCTGCCATGGCTCTGCTCAGTATCCCTGTGCTGTCCTCAGGAGCTGACAGGGACCCTGCCCCATGAGTACCCCCTGAAAGCCGGTGAGAAGCCCCCCAAGGTCCGTCGCAGGATCGGGGCTGCCTTCAAGCTGGATGAGATCATCGTTCTGCGTGGGGTGGTGAGGCAGTCCCTGGGGTGCAAAGGTGGTGGGGACCTCTCCCATCCCATCTCCCTTCCCATCCCATCTCCCCTCCCATCCCATCTCCCATCCCCTGTGAAAGCCTGAGGGTCACCTGGAAATGTCTCCATCCCCATCCCATGGGTGGTGGTTGGGTGCCAAGTTCTGTAGGTGAGAGGGGCAGGGGGGTGCTTCCAAGCATGATGGATGGTGTTGGGGTGCTGAGATGACCCGGTGAAAGGAGGTGTTTGGATTCTGAATGCATTATTTGGTGTTGGGGTGCCCAGGAGATGGGACAAGGTAGGGTTCCAAGCATGATGGGTGGTGTTGGGGTGTTAATGGGTTATCGTGGGGTCCTAAACATAATGTGTGGAGTTGGGGTGCCAAGATGATGGGTGGGGNGTGTGATGGGTGGTACCAGGGTGCCAGAATTATGGGAGGAGGTGGGTTCCAAATGTTATGGGTAGTGGTGGGGTCCTGAGCGCGATGGGTGGTGTTGGGATGCCAAGCTGATGGGAGGTGCTGGGTGTTGGGGTCCCAGATGAGATGCTGGGAGGGGTTGGGACCCCAAGTTCTGTGGGTGGTGTTGGGGTGTTAAGCATGATAGGGGGCTTGGGGTGTCGAGGTGTAGTTCTGAGAGTGTCTCCTGCCCCCAGGACCCCCTGGAACGGGAGCGGGCGCTGCAGCTGCAGATTGCCGAGGCCTCCCGCCGGCTCTGCCACGAGGAGAACATTGGCCGGCAGGTGCGGAAGAGGCGGCAGTCGGCGGCGCTCCGGGAGGAGCAGAAGCTGCGGGACCTGGAGCAGGTCCTGAGCCAGCGGCGGCTCCTGGCAGGGCAACGGGACACTGGCACTGCCGAGGGTGAGCCCCCTGAGCTGCCCAGATGGTGGGGGAATGCTGGAGAACAGGGAGGCAAAATTGGGGTGCTGTTTGCTTGAGTGTCCCCGGCGATTGCACTTGAATTCCCCATTCCCTGTGAATGCACCCCACTGGATGCAGCCCAGTCCTTCATCCCAAGTGCATGCACCCCTCTGGATGTACCCCAGTATGCCATCCACAATGCCTGCATTCCAGTTCCCATCCCTAGTGAATGCACCTCCCTGGATGCACCCCAATTTCCCATTCCTGGTGAATACACTCCCTGGATGCACCCCCTGTGAATACAACCCACTTCTACACCTCCAATGAATGTGCCCCCTCCAAATGTCCCCCAACGTACCATCCCTGGTGAATGCACCCCAACTCCCTATCCCTGCTGACTGTACCCCTTGGATGTCCCCTGGAAGGCTGTCCCTGGTACATGCACCTTGATATGCTCTTACTGTCAATGCACCCTGTTGAAGGTACCCCAATACTTCATCTCTGGTTGTCGTACCCTCGTGAGCGCACCCCAAAACTTTGTCCCCAGTGCATGCACCCCAACACACCTTGTGTATGTACCCCCGTGGACACACCCCAAAACTTCATCCTCAGTGCATGCACCCCAATAAACCATCCCCAGTGGTACCCAATGAATCCACCCCAGTACTTCACCTCCATTGATTGCACCCCCTTGAATGTACCCCAATACTTCACCCTTTCTGCTTGTACCCCATAACTATCCCTGATCACCCATCTTCAGCACCTACACCCAAAGGGGGGCAGGATGTGGCCCAGCTGCTGTGTCCCCATCCCAGAGTGGCAGCCATCCAAGGAGGTCCCCATTGTCTCTGTTCCTGTCCCCTCCAAGGACCAGGGCCTTGGCAGTGGCAGCTCCTTCCCTGCTGATAGCCCCAACCTGCCCATCCCGGGCAGGCTGGGAACTGCACGTAGCTTGGTAGAGCCGGCCTGGCCGGTACCGCCGCCGTCCTGGAGCATGTTGGGACAGGTGGCATGGGAGAGGGGAGCGGAGGCCCTCAGGGATGCGCTGGGTGGTGGTGGGGCCGTGGGAGCGCTTTGGCACCCAGAGGCGGCCCTGGCTCTGTTCTCACAGGGCCCTGCCCCACAGAGCTCAGTGCCTCTGGTGAGAGCTCCATGTCTGACACTGGCCTCCTGGAGGAGGGTGAGGGGCTGTGGGGACCAGGGGGCACCCCTGGTATGTTCGTTCATTCCAGCCCTTCCTCTGTCCCCTCTGTCTGAGCTCTCCCTGTGTCCTCTCCATTGCAACCCACACAGGTCCCCTCCATCCCATTCCATTGCCATGTGTTCCCTCCATGCCATTCCCCTGTGTGTCCCTCCCATCCCAACCCCACACTTCTCCCCTCCATGCCAACCATCCACTTGTTCCCTTCATCCTGACCCTCCATCTCTCCTACAGGGGACACACGGCCACCAGGACCTGCCACCCCACGGAGGTCCCCATCTCCCAAGGACCCCACCGAGGAGGAGGAGGAGTCCTTGGGGCTTCTGATGCCCCCCGGCAATCCCTGGCAGGAGACCAGCCTGGACGGACCCTACGAGAGGGCCAAAAATCCCAGCATCGACCCTGAGGATGGGGAAACCCAGAGCTCCCAGTGCTGTCTTGGGTCCCTGATGGCTGTCCCTGCCAGCTCCGTGGCCCCTGGCAGCCCTGACCCCACAGGCTCCTCAGTGTCCAGGACAGGGGACCCTGCCTACCAGTTCGTCCCCATCCGGACCCTGGTGCTGTGCCGGCAGGTGGGTTCCAGTGCTCCCAGCACCCCAGAACCATCAGGACGGCAGGGACAGACCCAGTCTCGGAGGTATGTCCTGAGCATGGGGAGGATATGCAAGGGAGGATGGAGATAATCCCATGTGGAGGATGGTGCTCAATCCATGGGAAGGAGGATGGGAATAACCCTGTAAAGATGATGGAGCTAAGCTCATGGGGAGGATGTTGGAAATAATCCCGTAGGAAGGATGGAAATAGTCCCACTGGCAGTAAAATGGAGCTAACCCTGTGGGAAGGAGGATGGGAGTAATCCTGTGGGAGGGGATGAAGAGAACCTCATGGAGATGGTGGAGCTAAACCCATGGGCAGGAGGATGGAGATAATCCTATGGAGAAAATAATGGAGAGAATGCCAAGGGAAGGGTGGACCTAGCTCTGTGGGGAGGATTGAGAAAATCTTATGGGGAGGACAGACATAATCCCATTGGGAGGGGATTGGACTAACCCCATGGAGATGATGGAGCTCAGACATTGGGAGGATGGAGATAATCCCAGAGACAGGATGAAGATAATCCTCTGGGGATGTGGAAGAAAACCCTATGGGGAGGATGGACAGAAATCCATTGGGAGGAGGTTGGAGATAATCCCATGGAGAGGATGGAAGTAACCGTATGGAGATGATGGCGGTTAGCCCCATGGGGAGGATGAACTAATCCCTCGGGAGGAAGCTGGAGACTGCCCCACAGGGAAGCTGGAGCTAATCCCATGGGAGGAGGCTAGATGTCTTCCCACAGGGTGACTGCACCCCACACCCATGGGTGCACCTTTTCGCAGGGCTTGCCCTGGCTTTGGGGTGAGGGGAAGGGTCCTCCCGCAGCCACAGTGTCTTGCCTGCAGGGTGCACCCGTGCTGGCAGCCAGCCGAGCCACGGGCCTGCAGCGCTGCACCTCGCCGGCGCCCCACCTACTACACAGTCACTGTGCCCACCTCCTGCATCCTGACCCCCGGCCCTGTGTGCCGCTCTAGCTCCGATGACAGCATCTCCGACCTCTCCAGCATCTCCCACGCCACCTCCCCGGGCAGCAGCAGTCCTGATGTGTCCTTCGCAGTTCCGCTGCCCCTTGCCGAGCCTGGTTACTACCCGCGGGGTGCCCTCCAGCTTCTGCCGCCCGCTGGCCCCCCGACTTTCCTGTACGAGCAGGATCTGGCCCCACTGCGGTACCAGCGCCTGGTGCCCTCACGTAGCCGCATTGTGCGCACACCTTCGCTCAAAGACTATGCGCCTGCTGGGGCCAGGGGGCTCTCCAAGGCCGCTGTCACCGAGGAGCTCAAGTCATGGCACCAACGTGCCCGGCTAAGGGGTGCCCGGCCCCACTCCCTCGACCGGCAAGGGGCTTTCCAGAGACTCCATGGTGGGACCACCAGGGATGTGCCCTCTGCTCATGGCATTCTGTCACTGGTTCAGGTAGGACTTGGGGTCTGGCTGGGGAGAAGGGGGACCCCTGGGTGCTGTCCTGCAGGTGACATGAGTTGTCACCCTGAGGTAGTGTAGGGACATGTGGCTCTGGTGGGGTCCCATGAGGATTTCTAGAGCAGGAGTGAAGTCCTGAGGGAGTCCATGGGGTCCTATGAGGGTTGGTGGTGCAGGACTGGGATCCCAGAAGGGACCCTGGGGCAGGACCATGGTCTCAGGAGGGTCCTGAGGAGAGGATCAAGGTCCTTTAAAATCCTTTGGGGCAGGATCGGGATCCTCTGAGGGTCCTCTGAGCAGGTCCAAGGTCCCATAGGTTGAGTCTGGAGGGTCCCTGATGGTCTCTGGGGCAGGACTAGGTCCTAAGTGGGTCCCCATGGGAATATTAGGGTCCTAAGGGAATCACAGGGGAAGAGTTTGGGTCCCAGAGGGGTCCTTGGGGCAGGACTGGGTTCCTAAGGAGGTCTAACAGCCAGGACCAGGGTCCTCTGTTCTTGGGAACAGAAGTAAGGTCCTTTAAGGTCCTTTGGGGCAGGATGAGGACCTGCTAAGGGTCCCATGGACAGGTTTGGGGTCCCACGTGGGTGCCAGGGGCAGAACCAGGACCTCTGGGGCAGGACTGGGATCCTATGTGAGTCCCTGGGGTAGGACCAGGACCTTAAGGGGGTCTCTGGAGCGGGACTGGGGTTCCACGTGTGTCCCTACTTTCTCTTGAACATCCCAAAGGCAAGACCAGGACCCTACGGGAGTTCCTGCAGCAGAACCGGGGTCCCACAAGAGTCCCATGAGAAGGACCAGGTCTTCAAGTGGGTCCCTAGGGCAGGATCCATGTGGGTCCCTCCTGTCATGTCCAGGTTCCCACAAGTAGGGCTTGTGTGGGTGTCTGGGGCAGCACTGGGGTGCCCTTGAGTGGGGACGGGTTCCTGCAGACATTTCAGGGGTCAGCTCCCCCTCTCCACCTGGGAGTTTTGCTGGGACAAATGCACCCATGGCACAGCTGGGACACAGACTGGGCAAGTGGGGACCTGTGGCCATGCCCCCACATTTCCCCTAGCCCAAACCTGGTGCCAGGATGTGCCCCCAGTGGCGTCCCCAAACAAGATAGGATGCTAACACCTACAGCGTATTTGTTCCCCCAGGGCCCCCCAGTGCAGGTGCTGCGACGCTCAGCAGCCGGCGTGCCTGTGCAGGTCTATATGCCCGAGAACGGCGAGATTGTTACACAAGTGTGAGTGCCCACACCCCCACCCCGGGGCGGGAGGCACATCCTGGCTGGCCCAGGGACGGTGGGGACGTCTCGTGCCTCCCCACCTGGCATGAGGGCACAGGAGGGAGCCACAGTGAGGTGGTAGGGGCTGGCCCCCACCCTGTGTTCCCTCACTGGCACTGCAATCCTGATAAGGACACTGACCCCAGTGCCTTGGTGTCACCATAATTCTGAATTTGGGCTTCTGGTCTCTAATAAAGGTGTTTTTTGGGGTACGTCACCCTCAGGATGTGTCACCTCTGTGTCCTCTCTGAGGTCCCCCATCCCTGGGTCCAGCTGATGTTGCCAGGATGGGACTCCACTGATTTGGAGTCTGGCTGTGCTCGGGGCAGTAATGGGGTGATGTCAGTGCCAAGAGGGTGCCCCAGATCCAGCTGTGCACCCCTGGCTGTGACCCGGGTGGGAAAGTAGCAAAGAGTAAAAGCAAAGGATGGAATGGACGTGAGGGGTGCAGGAGGGTGGGCAGGAAGGGTGCAGGGGAGGGGGGTGCAAGGATGGGTGAAGTGGTGGGGTGCAGGGGGAGGGAAATAAGATGTTTAGGGAAGGGATAGAGTTGGAGAAAGGGTGCTGTGAACCAAAGTGATGGGGTGCAGGGGAGGCAAATGAGTGCAGGGGCAGGATGAGGTGGGAGAAGGGGTGCTGGGAGGGGAAATGCTGAGGAGCAGGGGATAGGGAAGGGATTGGATATAGGGGATGGGGTGCAGGAAGCGGTGCAAGGGCAAGCGAAAGGATGGCGTGCAGGAAGAGGGGAAATAAGGAATGCCAGGGGGTTACAGGGGTACGGGGGCAGTGCCAGAGAGGCTACTCCGG
>WEKY01002152.1:36382-47838 GCA_013390045.1 Picathartes gymnocephalus
GGTGCAGCTCCGAGTTTTATTGAAGAGGGATGGAGAGGAAAAGAAATAATAACAAAAATAAAAGCAGAGAGGTGGGTGCTGGGGGGAGGGGTAGGGGGGTGTGTACACAGCCAGCTGCGTGGGGAGCTCAGGATTTGGGGACCCCCCGCTCCCGGAGGTAGAGGTCACGGATTTCAGCCAGGCTGCGACTGAGCATGCCCAGTGCCTGGGCGATGCCGCGCAGCACGGCCGTGGTCTCTCGACGGCTCTCGGCGTATTCCCGGCGGAACTCCCGCATCTCCTGCACCAGCCGCTCACTGGACTGCACGAAACTGAGCTGGGGGCACTCGGGGGTCCCGTCCAGCCCCGCCGCCCCGGAGGGCCCCTCCTCTCCCGCCCCGCAGTGACTGAGCTGCTCGGCCTCCTGCTCCAATAGCAGACTCGGGAAGTCAGAGCCCAGCGGCTCCCGCTGCCCGCCTAGGTCGCCGAGGGAGAGTTCAGGGGGTGCGGGGCGCGGGGGGCTCCGGCTCCAGCCCTCGCACAGCTCGCTGGGGGGGCAGATGCCGGTGCGGGGCAGCCGGCGGTCTGAGCCGCGGCCGGGAATGCCGTCGGCAGTGGGGCCCTGGAAGGGCTCAGTCTTCACTTCCACGGGCTCCTCCTTCACCGGCTCCTCCTTGACACCTGTGGGAGAGACAGGGAGCACAGGAGAGCTGCAGGGATCTCCCGTGTCCCCAATGCCCCATGGACCAAGTGACAGACCCTCTCCATCCCTGTGCTCCCACATCCCCACATCTATACATACCTCTGTAGTCCCGTGTCCCTCATGATGGTTCAACCCCATCCCGTGTCCCCTGTCCCTCTCCTGTTCCCAGTATTCCCATACCCCTGTCCTGAATGTGGTGTCCCCTTGTGCCTGCATTGTCCTAGTACCCCCACCTCCCCGTCCTAGTCCACACATATCCCTGTCCTGAATGTGGTGCCTCCATGTCCCTATGTGGTCCTGGTACTACCATGTCCCAGTTCTCACCCCACTAATCCCTATGTCCCTGTCCTGGTCCTCCCACATCCCTGTCACCTGGGTCCCTGTCCCAATACTCCATGTTCCTATCCCTTTTGCCCTCACTCTATATTCTCTCTGTGTTGCTGCCCCACTGTTCCTCCCCCAGTCCCTCCATGCACCTGTACTGGTCCCAGTGTCCTGGACCTGGTTTTTCCCCACGTCTTGGTCCTAGTCCCCTCATGTATGTGTCTATTCTGGTTTACTCACATCCCTGCCCTGTTTCCCTGGATCTGTGTCCCAATCCCTCCATGTACCTCTCCCAGGTCTAGTGCCCCCATATTCCTCATGTTCCTGTCCCAATCCTCCAGGTCCCTATCACTGTCCCCCTTATCCATGTCCCAGTCCCCCATGGCATGGTCCCAGTGTCCCTGGCCCGGCCTTAATCTACTGCGTCCCTGTCCTGGTCCCTCTACACACCTGTCCTGTTCCCAGTTTCTTGCTCCTGGTCCCCTGCTCTTAGTCCTGGTCTCCTGTGTTCCTGTCCCAGAACTATGTTTCTGTCCTGATCCCCTGTGTCCTGGTTACACCATGTCCCTGTACTGGTCCCAGTCTCTGTGTCCCTGTCCCAGTTCCCCACGTCTCAGTCCTGATGCCCTGTGTCCTGGTTCTCCAGGTGCTGATCCAGGTCCCTCGAGTCCCCATCCCCATCTCTCCATGCACCTGCCCCTGTGTCCTGATCTGGCTGTGTCCCTTTCCTGATCCCCCAGACACTGGTCCTGGTCTCCTGTGTCCCTGCTTGCACCTCTCCTGGTCCCAGCAACCTGTTTCAGTCTCAGTTCTCTTGCATCCCAGTCCCAGTCCCCTATGTCTGTGTCCTGGACCCCCACATCCTGGTCACAGTATTCCCATGTCACTATCCTGGTCTCCTGTATCCCGATTCCCTCACATCCTGGTGCTGGTCCCTGGTATCTCCGTTCCTCCCAATCCTCTCCCAATCCCAGTGGCCCTGTGTCCGTGTCCTGGTTTCCCATGTCCGTGTCCCGGTCCTGCATGTCCTGGTTCTGGTTCTTGTCCCTCTTGACCCTGTCCCTCCATGCATCTGTCCTGGTCCCAGTGTCCCCATGTACCTATTTCTTGTCCTCACTTCCTGATCCCATTTCACCTTGTCCCATTCCACCTCATCCGTGGCCCGTTTTTGGTCCCCCACGTCCCGGTCCCCCAGCAAGTTCCTGACCCGGTCTCCCACGTCTGTGTCCTGGTCGTCCGTGTCTCTATCCCACCATACACCTGTCCCTGTCCCAATGCCTGTGTCTGTGTGCCGGTCCCTCCGTATCCCGATCCCAGCATCCCCGTAACCCTTCCCCGTTCTCCCCTGTCGTAGTCCCGGTCTCGGTCTCCCATGTCCGTTTCTCCACTCGTCCGTCCCGGCCCCAGCATCCCCGTGTCCCTGCCCCATCCCCCCGCCGCTTCCCGCGCACTCACCGTGCTGTGCCGACCCCTCGGCGCTGCGCATCGGAGGGTCGGTTCCGGCGGCGCCGCGAGGTCCCCAGCCGGGCGCGGGGGCGGGCCCCGGGCCGGGCTCAGCCGCGCCGTTCCCGTTGCTCCCGTTATTCCCGGTGCTCCCGATGTTCCCGTTCCTGGCGGCGGCCTTGCCGGCCGGGCCCTGCCACTCCAGCCGGTGCCGGCTGATCTTGTCCCCGGCGCGCCGGCGTAGCCCCCGCCACCGGTTCTTCACCTCGCCGATGTCGCGCTGGTGGCGGCCGGCGGCGTTCACCTTGTGCGTGATCCGCCACCAGATCTTCTGCTTCTCGTACGCGTTCACGGTACCGGCGGCGGCGCCGAACAGCAGCGGCTCGTACCGGAGCACTTCGCTCATCAGCACCTCCAGCTCCTGCAGCGTGAAGTTCGGCTTCCGCTTCAGCAGCCNCGCCGCCGCCATGCTCCCCGCCGCCGCCGCTTCATGCTGCCGCCCCGCCGTCCATCGCCGCCGCCTCGTGCCCTGCGCCGGTTCCCCGGTACCGAGCGGGGGAAGCGGAGCCAGACACCCCCGACGGCCCCCGTCGGGCGCTGCCACTACCGGGGCCGGGACGGACCGGACGGGCCGGAGCGTTAACGGCGCCCCCTGCCGGCCCCGCCGCGCACCGCTCCGCCCCCAGTTCCTTAACGGCGGCCCCGGGGGGTTAACGGCGCCCCCTGCCGGGACCCCCACCGTTCCCCTCGGGAGCTGCACTGCCCCAGTCCGCCCCGGTCCCCGTGGTTTTAGGTGACACCGCCGGTGTTTGGGTGACGCCCCTGGTGCTCCAACCCCGGGGCGGGCCGGATGCTCGGTGTGGGATGTCCCAGTGGCCCCGCGGGGCCCGGTTGAGGTTCCGCGTTAGCAGGGGCCGCCCCAAGGGGCATGAGTAGGGGGTCAAGGGGCGGGAGAACCCCCCGGTACCGATACCGCTCCTTCCGCTGGGGCCACGGCCCTGCGCGGCTGCAGACACGTCCCCCAAAACGGCGTTTCGCTGGTACCGGGAGCCGCCTCTCAGCCACGCACGTAGGTGTCCCGGGACTGGAGGAACCTTCCAGGGGACACTCCGGGGCTGCTACCCCGGCCCCGTAGTGCTAGGGGGGAGAGCAGTTCTGGGTGACCCCGGGGGTTTGGGGTGCCCTAGTTTTGGGGTCACCCCGGGGTTTTAGGGTGATCCTGTGGCACCCAGTTCTGGATGACCTTGGGGTTTGGGGTGACCCTGGGGCAGCTCCAGGATGCCCAGTTCTGGACGGCCTCAAAGAATTTGAGGTGACTGTGGGGTCGTCCTGGGCTGCCCAGTTCTGGGTGACTCCAGAGAGTTTTCGGGTGTCTGCATGGCTCTGGGTGCCTGGTTGTTCGTGTCCAGCAGCAGCAGGGTGCCCCATTTGGGGTGGTTTGGGTGTCCCATTTGGGGGGTCCTGGGTGCCCTATTTGGGGGAGTTCTGGGGGGGTGGGTGACCACGGACACTCAGGTTGGGGTGTCCAGGCCATCCCAGGGTGCCCAGTTCAGGGTGGACTGTGGGTGTGAGAGAGGGAAGAGCTGCCCCCAGCCGAGGTTGCTGAGTCCATTGCCAGACACTCCCTGCACCCCAGTCTGGGGTTTGGGGGTGTGGAGCTGTCTGGAGGCACAGGAAGCATTGGGTGAGCTTTATTGCTGATGCAGTGGCTGCAGTCATACAAATCATGATCAAGGCATCATGACAGGAAGGATGGGAGGGGGAGGGTGGGCATCACATGACCCCAAAACCCACTGCCCCCCTTGAGTTGGTGCTTTCCCTACTCTCCCTGGGGTGGATTTGGTTTCCAAGCTCTGAGAGTTCTGGGGGTCTCCCCCAGTGTGGGTGCATACAAGATGCCCCAAGCTCCTGGTCCCAGCCTGGCTCCCCATGTCCCACCACTTCCATGCCCGCTCTCTCCCTGGCTGCTCCCTTCTCCAACCCCTCCAATTCTCCTATGTCAAGCCTGAACCCCTGATTCTGCAGCCACTGCTGTGCCTGAATCCCAGAGTTCTGCCCGCAACCCAGAGACCTTGTGGGGATGTGATGATGATCTGGGTGTCCCCTGCTTCCCCCCAAGGCTGGGGGTACTCACGCTTGCCCCAGGCTGGACGCTGGATAGAGAGTGCCAAACCCCTTTGTTACACTCTGATGGGGGATTTCCTAAGTATCCGTTCTGCAGACCCCTTCTCCGTTCTTGGCATCTCTGGTAGGGCACAATGCTGGCAGAAGAGTGAGCTTGAAGGCTTCATAACCATCAAAAAATAAATACAACATCCTCCATCATGTCCTGCTGGGTCCGCCCCGTCCTCCGTGTCCCAGAGAGATCCCTGCTCCTTGGCGTTGGTCACTGCAGGTTCCAAAGGGCTTGTCATGGAAACAGTCACAAGAAAGGTGAGTGTCTGGGGGTCTGCCATGGGCTGCAGGGGAAAAATCCTCCCGCTCCCTACTGCAGCAGCTTCGGCAACTCCACCTGCAGGGAAGGACACTCCATTATTGGGAGAACAATGGGAGGGGGTGCAGAAATATCCCTGACATGGTCCAGGGACATCCAGGGCAGGGTTAGATGGAAACTGGGGAGAAATTCCTGTTAAGGTGAGGAGATCCTGGCACACAGAAGCTGGAGCTGCCCAATCCCTGGAAGTGTTCAAGGCCAGGTTGGATGGGGCTTGGAGCAACCTGGGCTAGTGGAAGGTGTCCCTACCCTTGGCAGGAAAGAGATGGTCTCTAAGGTGTCTTTCAACCCAAACCATTCAATGACCTCTTTCTCTTGGGCAGGCTGGCTGTCCCCACACTCCAGCCCGTGGACAGCCCAGCAGGGACACAAACCACCTGGAATGTGTGAGAGTTTTCAAGGCTCCATGCTGGGACCATCATTGGAGATGAAGCCTCTCCAGCCATTCTAGGCCACCTTCCACCCCAGGGGCATAGGCTCAGCCACAACAACAAGATATCAAGAGCGCAGTGAGTTAAAAGTTATGGGTGGCTTCTTCCTTGTATCTCAAGCCCTGCATCCTGGTGGATCTGCCCAACACAGGAGCTCTGCCAAGGGATGGACCTCCAGTTGGATGCTCTGCTAAGGGATGGCTCTGCTGATCCCATCTGCTCTGCAGGGATAGTGTTAAAGGATGAATCTTCCTTCCCCATGTGCTTGGCAAAGGGATGGATCTGCCCCTGTGCAGGGGTTGGGAGCATGGACATCCCACTCCAGAGAATGACACTGCCAGAGTGACAATAGCTATGACCTCAGCCCCCAGCCCCCAGGCCCCAGGCCCCAGGCCCCAGCCCCGCCCTGTGCATGGGCCCCACCTGGCCCTGCACTTGCCTTCTTGAGCTGTTTGAGATTGCTGGAGCGAATGGCTGCCAGGAGCTGGTCCCGAGAGTTCTTCTCCTGGACTGGCAGCACCCGGTCTCCCAATTTCCTCTGCGTGGCCGGCGAGAGTGAGTTCTTCAGATTCTCGTTGATCATCAGTGGTGGAGCGAGTGGGGGAGGAGGTGGGGGTGGCATGGTGGGTGCCCCCCCTTTCTTGGGAGAGCTTTTGGGGGAAGCCTTGGGGGATGGCTGGGGGGATGCCTTGGTGGGCCCCTTTGGCAGTGCTCCAGGCTTGGGCACCTTCAGAAGGTCTTTCTTTTCTCCCTGCTCCTGTGCCAGTTTCTGCTCCTGGAGGCGTTTCTGCCTCTGTCTGTCCATGTTTCGGCTCAACAGGTTGGTGACAGTCATGCGTGGTCCAGCCAGCTCAAAGTGGTAGCCCAGCTTCAGGAGCGTGGTGTTCTCCTTCAGGAGCTTGGCGATCTCCATCTCTGTCTTTCCCCCACAGATGTGCCGCTGGTTGTGGAAACGTAGCTCTGTCAGCGTGTTGTTCTGCAGCAGTGCCCGGAAAATGGCCAGGATACCTTTGCCTGTGATGTGGTTGGAGTCCAAGTTGATGCTTGTGAGGACCTTGTTGGACTTGAGCATTATGGCAATGGCAAAGGCAACGTGGTCATCGGCGCGGGTGTTAGCCAGGGCGAACACCTTGACCACAGTGTTGAACTCCAGGGCCTCGGTGAAGCGCACCAGGGTCTCGTTGTTGATGCAGTCGGAGTTGTTCACGTTGACCTCGGTCACCTCAGCGTCGTTGTTCTTCACCTTCTCGATGAGCTCATCAAAGATGCTGGAGGTTTCATCGTCCTTGGCTTGATCTGCAGAGCTGCTGGAGGAAGGCTTGGAAGGGCTGCTCCCGGCTCCTGCCTTGGCCTCCTGTTTCTCCTCCACCTTTTCTGCCTTTTCTGCCTCTGCCTGGGATTTATCCTTCTCATCTGCCTTGGATTTTTTCACAGCTGAACTCTTTTCCTCTTCTTTTTTATCTTTTTCTTTCTTACCTTCCCCTCTTATGTCTTTTTCTTCCTGTTTCTTTGATTCTGAACTCTTCTCCTTTTTGTCCTTCCCTGTGTCCTTTGATGCTGAATCCTTTTCTTGCATTTTTTCCTTCTCTGTCTCCTCCTTTGCTGCTGAGACCCTCTCTTCTTCCTTTTTATCCTTCCCTGCATTCTTCTTCAACTCTGAGCTCTTCTCTTCCTCCTTTTTATCCTTCCCTGCATCCATCTTCAACTCTGAGCTCTTCTCTTCCTCCTTTTTGTCCTTCCCTGTGTCCTTCTTAAACACTGGACCCTTCTCTTCCTCCTTCTTGTCCTTCCCCATCAGCTTTTTCTCCATGGCCCTGACTTTATCGTTCATAGCTTTGTTCTCTTTGCTCTTGGTCTCAGTCTCAGCTTTACCTTTTGGGTCTGTTTTCTGAACACTTTCTTCCTTTCTAGAGTCTTTCCTCACTTTAGTATCTCGTTTCTGGGCCAGGTTTTTGGAAGGAGATTCCTTTCCTTTTTCTTCTTGATTTTTGTCTCCCTTATTCTTGCTCAACCTGCTTTCCTAGTGAGAGAAAAACACCTGTGAATTACAGAAGCAGGTGCCTCTGACCTACAAACTTGCCACCCCAGTCTGTGTCACTGACCTCTGCCACCTGGGAACATCCTGCAGCCTGTGGCTGGCCTTTGGAAGAGGACCTTGTCCCAGCCAAGGTCCCAGCTCCAGGGAAGGGTTCAGCATCTGAATGCCTTGAATGTAGGCAGAGCCTGCAGGACCCAGGTGTGATGAGGTCCTGCTGCAGCTCTCCAAGGCAGCTCTGCTCTCCTTCTGTTGCCAGCCCCCTCCCAAAGGGCTCCAGAGGTCTGCAGAACACCCTCCCTAACAGGCCATAAACTAGCAAGCTGCAGGAGGCACCTCCTCTCATACCTCCTGTAAGTTATCATTTTTTAATAATTTTTGTAACTAGGGACGGAGGTAGTGCCTGTCTCCCTGTGAGCCCCAGGTGCTTTCCCACCTTTTCTAAATGGTTTCCAGCTGGATGCTTGGTGGCTTTTCAGTCTGTAGCCCAACACTTCCCACAATGTCCTGGATGTGTGTGCAAGCACGGGAGCACCCACAGCAGTGTCCCCAGTGACGCTGCTGACCCAGCAGTCACTCCAGCCCTGGGATCTCCAAAACCATTCTCCTTTCAACAGCAGCTTGCACTTTTGAGCAGAAAACTGAGGACATGGGAGTATGGCATTTATTGCTTTCTAATGCATGAGGTTCTCCCAGCACATCTGCTCCCAGTGTCCAAAGACATATAAGAGGGAAGGGCTTAACTTGGAGAGTCTGGGGGAAGGTCAGAAGGAAGTTTTGGTCATTTTTACAAGCACCTGACCCTTGCCCTTGGTACAGCCTGTCCTGGGCATTGCTGCTGGCCACAAACCAGCTCCAGCAGCTTGAGGACACAGCCAATGCCCCGTTGCAACCTTCACCCAAGGCTGAGGGGGTGGGAGGGGTCGCCATCAGCATTGTTAGAACCTTTGATATGGTTCCCGTCCTTCTCTCTAAACTGCCAGAGGGCAGGGTTAGGTGGGATATTGGGAAGAAATTCCTCCCTGTGAGGGTGGGGAGGCCCTGGCACAGGGTGCCCAGAGCAGCTGTGGCTGTCCTATGCCCTGGAAGTGCCCAAGGCCAGGTTGGATGGGGCTTGGAGCAACCTGGGCAAGTGGAAGGTGTCCCTGCCCACGGCAGGAGGTGCAACAGGATGAACTTTAAGATTTCTTCTAACCGAAACTAGTCTGGGACTCCACGACATGAAACACATTCCCAAGGGAGAGGAGCCAATGCTTCAGGTGGCTGAAGGCAGATGACCTGACACTGGGACCAAGTTTGCTGCACAGTGGAAGATCCTACCATAAATTTCACGTTAAGGTTTGGCAATTTAAACCCCCTTCTCCCTCCTCCACAGCTAGGGAACACACAGATCCTCACCACTTGCCTGGCTCAGCATCTTTGCTGGGGGGATTTTCGGACTCCAGGGGAAGGAGGTAGGAAGATACCTCTGGAAGATGCAGCTGTGATGTCTTTACAGTCTCCTTGGACCCTTACTCACGATTAGGACAGCACTGTGGCTTCACCCAGTGCCTGGAACCCCCAAATCTGAATCCTGGCACCCCAGTCTGCAGTCAGGCTGGTCTCCTCTTGTTCATCCTGGGGCTCCATGGTGTCCATACCGGAGCATACATGAGCTTTCCCCAGGCACAGTACTGCCAGCCCTCAGGGACAGATTTTTGTGGAAAGAACTGGCTGTGCATGGGCAGCCTTGGGGACTGTTTGTACCTGGTGTATAAACAGATGCCATTGGGGATGAGAGAACTGTTTATTTAGTTAAGAAATTTCTTGGCTCCCTGGTGCAAGGCTGAACAGCGATAGGAAGGCTCATGCCAGACCCCTACAGAGCCTGGCCTGGCATCCACACAGCCCCCACTACTGCCACCCCAGTGACCACGGATGGGCCTCCCAGAGGTGTCCTGGGTGCTGCAGGGAGCAGGTGATGCCGCCTTCTCTGGCACTGAGCCAGGGGTCCTTCTCACCAAGTTGTGGCCTGTTCCCAGCACCAGATGCACATATGCTCAGTGACATCCTGAAACATCTCAGTGGAATAAGAGCCCTGGCAGGAGGACTGTGGGATGAGGACACTGGTGTTTCCCTGCTGGTACCCAACAGGGCATCTCCAAGGTGTTTGGGAGTGCCCAGGTTGCAGGTTCCTGTGCGAAGGGACATTTATCCTCCTCATGGCTCTGTGGCCCTTTGGTGACCACAGGCTGAGCACCCCTTGAGTCAGAGCCAGCAGCCTCATCTCCATGCCAACTGCTCCAAAAATCTTTCTTCTTCCCAGCCCAAGCTCACCCAGCCTGACAGTGGGGAGCTCTGAGTCTCCCCTGAGCACCCTGGGCACATCCAAGACCAAGAAGAGCAAAGGCTTTGGCCAGGGATGAGTAGATCTTGGAGAAAGGGAGAAAAACCCTGGTGAGAATGACCAGCAACATCTCCCATGCTTGGAGAAGGTGATGGTTTACTCCAAGCAAATGAAACTAGAGGAAAATGAAATCCATGGCAAATCCCTGCTTGGGAAAGCTGCTGCAGCACATGCTGGAAATGTGTTACCTCGTTAAAGCTTCCATCCATGGATGTGTGGCCATGTGTCCACATGCTGTGGGGTGGGGCAGTTTTGGGGGAGGAGAGACCTGGAGTCAGAGAATGGGATGTGGGAAAAGAGATGGGGGAAAAGGAATCAGGAGAAAAGGAGCTGGGAGAAGTTGGGGAAAAGAAGCCAGGGGAAAAGGAGCCAGCTGTGGCCCCAGGCATAGGAAAAAGGAAATGCAACAGATATGCAGTGACTATCACAGATGTTCCTGCCACTGTGGGTAGTGGGATCTTTTGCATCCAGCAAATTTGGGATGCGTCAGAAGGATCCTATCTAAGAGCTGCAGGTTACTGGAAGAAGTGCTGGATGGTCGCAGGGGGTGGGAGGGGTTGAAGCTGCTTCATCTCCTGCGGAGCTGCCTTGGGAGAGCCCTTGGCAAGATGGGGAGGAATCAGGAGGAAAAAATGTTCAGGCAAGAAACCAGATCTGTGTTTCTAAAACCAAGGGCCACTGTGGGCCATCTCCATCCCTTGCTGGAGCCTGGGGACATCTCCAAAGCAAGTCTGCTCCGGGCCCTGCCTGAGACCACACATGTGCCCAGGAGGGAATGTGTCCTTGTCCTCTCCTGCCTTTCTACCATCCCAGGGTTCTCGGTGTGTCCCACCAGCCCAGTCCTGCTGCAGGTGCCAGCCTCAGGTGTCACCAGCCCACCACTGGTGACAATGCCCAAGTCCTCACCTCCAGGCTGGAAGTGCAGCTGGAAGTGGAGCTTGGAGGCAAAGCTGCATGACAGGGGATGGAGAAGAGGAGAGAGAAAAGCACCTTTTCCCTGCTCTGGCGCTGTCCCCATGGCCATCAGCACAGCTTCTCCTGCAGCCCAGGGCCAGCTGTCCCCTCTTCATGGCCATCCCGAGTCTTGCCTGCTCACTCCTCTCTGCCCACTGGCATATTTACCTTGGGTACCTGGAAACCAGTGCCGCCGCACCCCCTGTGTGCCATTCCCTCTGCCACAAGCACATTTATTCAGGGAATATTTTTACACAGCATGTCAGACCTTTAAAAATAAGCCTAATGAAAACAGCCTGGTAGTCGGTTGATTAATCACCAGTGTTTTGATGAACTGAAATGCCTTCCCGTTTCCTCTAAATAGACTAAAATGAGCATTGCCATGGCTTGTTAGCATTTGTAACTCTCAAACCTACTCAGATGCTGCCTTAAAAGGCAAAGGAGACTGGGAACCTCTTGCCTGGAATCCAAGCACTCACTCCAGTGCTGAGCAAAGGATGGGGCTTGGGATAGAGCTGGGGATGGGGAGAGTGAATTTGGAGGTAGAGTGAGGGTCTCACTTCCTGCCCCAAAAGCCCCACAGCTGATTTTGGGGTAGAAAATTGCTGGTTTAATGGTAGTTGTTGATCTGGCTGTTTGTTCAGCAGGCAGAATGTGGGCAGAGTCACTCTGCTGTGTGGGAAGGGGGAGGGAAGGGGAAGGGAGGG
>WEKY01002152.1:48687-59681 GCA_013390045.1 Picathartes gymnocephalus
AGGGGAGGGGAGGAGAGGGGAGGAGAGGAGAGGGGAGGAGAGGGGAGGAGAGGAGAGGGGAGGAGAGGGGAGGAGACGAGAGGAGTTACCCAGGGATTCAAAAATCCTGTACCCAAGATGAGGGAAGGGGCACTTGGTGGCCCAGCAGCTGCTGTTACATCTGTCCCTGCCAGAGGGGACGTATGGAAATACATTTGCAGAAGTTTAGTCTTTGGAAGGGGCAGGCTTTCCCCAGCCTGCAGTTATTTTCAGAGGTATGTCCTGGGAAGAGTCCCTCATGGCCCCACCACAGCAGGATGTGCTTGGCTCAGCCAAAGAACAAGATGTAAGGATGGAATCTTGGGGGCATGAGCAGCTCCGTGCTGGCTCCAGGGAGGAGTACCCCACCGGGGTTCAAGGAGGGCTTGGCTGAAAAGAGGAAGCCAGAAGGCCCCCAAGATCAGAAGGGCATGGAGCTTCTGGAGTGAGTCCAGAGGAGGTCCCAGAAATGCTCTGAGGGCTGGAGCCCCTCTGCTCTGGAGACAGACTGGGAGAGCTGGGAGTGTCCAGCCTGGAGAAAAGAAGGCTCCACTTCCAGTGGCTAAAGGGACTCCAGGAGAGCTGGAGAGGGACTTTGGACAAGGGCCTGGAGGGACAGGACACAGGGAATGGTTTCCCACTGCCAGAGGGCAGGGTCTGATGGGATATCGGGTAGGAATTCCTCCCTGTGAGGGTGCTGAGGCCCTGGCACAGGGTGCCCAGAGAAGCTGTGGCTGCCCCATCCCTGGAAGTGTCCAAGACCAGGTTGGACGGGGCGTGGAGCAACCTGGGCTAGTGGAAGGTGTCCCTGCCCATGGCAGGGGGTGGAGTGGGATGATCTTTAAGGTCCCTTCCCACCCAAACCATTCCATGATTCAAGAGTCCAGGAGGCTCCTCTGTGTGGGTGACTTCTGGGGACACGAGTCATACTGGTCCTCATGAGGAAAGGGATGTGTCAGCAAAAGATCTCAGGCCAAACCTGCACTTGAAGCTCCTGTCAAAGTGGCTCCAGGAACAGTGAGCTTCAGCTGCATCCATGACACTGACTCGGTCACCTGCAGCTCTAGGATCCTCTGCAATCTGAGTGTGAGACATCACCCCATGATGATATGAGAATCTCAGGAGCATGACAGGGGAAGCCTGAACCAGGATTGGGTCCATCTCAATCAGTCACACTGCTGGGAAATCCAGGGTCAGCTCCAAGGTGGCTGATGGTGGTTTCTACACGTGCACCAGAGCTCACCACGGCCCTTCTCTGCGGATCTACTGCCTCCCTCCTATCCAGCAGCTACCCTGGAAGGGCCATGCTGGCTGTCTGGCATGTGAATTTGGCCACCAACAAAGACTGTCCCCACAGAACCATGCTCCTTGCAAAGCAACTGGAACCCCTCCAGAGCTGCAGACTTGGAAATAACGCCCAGGCCAAGGGGTTGTTCCTCTCTCCCAGCCTCTGGTGGGATAATAAATTCCTCCTGCAGTCTATGGAACATTTTCCAGTTCATCTCCTGGCAGGGCATGGCTTAGGCAACACCAGCACAACTCCATCTGTCCCACACAAATCTTGAGTGGCTTTTGGAGGTGGAAAAATGGGGAACTGGGGAAGCCCAGGGATGAGCAGAGACCTCTGAGACACAGAGAGACAATTTACCAAAATCTCTTGGTCAGCTGCAGGGGTCCCAGACCAGACTGGTGAGGGAAGGGAGCTGGGTTGAGTTACTTGAAGGAGCAGGTTTAGGGATAATTATGCATCCATGACTAACAAGCCAATCTGCTTTCACTGCCTGGGAGGTTTCTGCTGCCAAGCCCTACAAAGTCTCTGGAGCCACCACAACACTCTGGGATTGAATCCACAGCTCTAACTTTGGGCATCACCCTCTGGAGACACCTCCCTACCTGCCAAGCTCTGAGGACCCCCAGGTTCCCTCTGTCCCACCCAGCTATCCCAAATCCCAGCCAGAGCCCATGAGTGAGGCACCAGCATCCCTCCAGCCCTCAGTGTGGCCCTGGGGCTGAGGAGGCTGAGCATGAGCCCTGTGAGAGCTCCCTCAAGCACAAAGATGTCACTCGGGACTGTCCCATGGCACAGAGAGGCCATCAAGCTGCCCAGGGGCAAAGGCAGGGGGTTTGCTGCTTGCTCGATGTTCCTGGTATTCGGGTACCTGCTCCTGGAGAGGGTTGCTAGAGTCAAGCCAAACCAGAACAAGCTGCCCAAGCTCTTTTCCTCCATTCCTCAGCCAGTTTTGAGTGACCTAGGGATAACTCAAGAGCCAAGGACATTCCCAGAAAGAATGCTGTGTCCTTGGCTGAGTCCTGGGAGCTGCTGAACTTGGATTGCCAGAGACCTGCAAAGGAAGCAGGACCGTGAGACTTCTGCTGACCCTGGGACACCCCGGACAGCCCTCCTGCTCCTCAGCTGAGAGCAAATACCATGGAAAGCTTTGTGGGAGACCCTGCTCACATCCCCAGGGCTTCTTGAGAGGATCAGGCAGCAAAGAGTTTCTCTTGGCACGTTTGGACTCTTTTGGCACAAAGGAGAGTTGAAAGGACCTCAGCTTCCAGCACTGGGACACACATGACCCCTGGCCATGCTCTGTGTGCCAAAGCCCAGAGAGATGTAAGCAACTCCCCACCCTGTCCCGCCTCACATATTATCCTGTCATTTTAACGAGGAACTCAGCTTTTCCCCTTCCCTTCTGCCCAGACCTCTCTGACCCCAAATACCACTGTGTCTTTGCATGTTTCAGGCCAATGTTTTTAAAAAGTCCCATTTGTGAGATGTAGAGCTGTTCTCCAGAGACTGGGCATCTTCTGGCCCTGATTTTGCCTCTTTTTTGCCTGAATTAAGGCTGACAAATGTTTCAACTTGGTTTCCTTTAACAGAAGAGCTCCAGCCCCTCCATGGAGACACACAGTCATTTTCCAGAAAGCTGTAAAGCCACTGGATACTCTGCAAATGGAAACTTTTGCTCTTCTAACAAAATCAGGTTTTAGAAATCCAGGTTTTTCTCTTCTACTTGCTGTATTCCCAGCCCTTCTCCTGGCACTGCCATGGCTGAACTGGATATTCCCAAGATGAGACCGTCTCCCTGGTTGTCTCTTCTTCATCAGGGATTGAAAAGGGCAGGGAATGCCAGTGATTCATGCTACAAACACCTCTGGTCTGGATTTCTGCCCAGTGGACCTTGTGGGAAGCCCACAAAAAGCATTCATCAGATTTTTAGGAACAGGAGAACTGCAATTCAGCCCTAGTGAGACTTAATCCTATTTCCATCCTCTGTGTCATAAGGGTTGGATGCTCAAGCAGCAGGACACTGCGCCCAGCCTCCTGGAAACACACGGACACATCTCCAGGCCCCTTGCTGGTGCAGGTATCCAATGGATCCCATTCAGCAGCCCATGGGACCACCACAGACACCCCTTGGCAGTGGGCACCTGGTGTTGGAAGACAATTCCAGGTCCTTGAAGCAGGTGAGATGAACCAAGCTCCAGGTGCCTACCTGGAAAATCAGACCAGTTTTGCTGGTCATTGGTTTGCTGGTCATTCCCTTAAATAGTTTGTGGGAAACAGGAGCACCAGCTCCTCAGGCTCTGGCACCACATGGGAGTTGCATCCCAGGACAGAGCACTTAGTGGGATAGAACCAGGCATGCCAGGGGTCACCGTCTCTGGTTCTTGGGAACTGGGGAATTCCCTGTAAGGAAGCAAATGGCAAATCACTCTCCTTGACAGGCTGCCACAGCAGTGCACGTGCTCATTCCCGTGCCAGGCATGTCCAACATAGGCCATGGTGCCTCTGTCAGGAGGATAGACCCCTTGGACCCCTCAGCAGCATGCAGCATAAATCCTGGCTCAAATACTGGGTGTAAGCCCTGGGCTGCTCAACACATGGTCAAGGGGCTGCACAGGACACCTCTGTGACCTATGTCAGTGCCTCTCCAGTTGTGTTTCAGGAAATCACAGAATCGTGGAGTCACTATGGTTGGAAAAGCCCTCTAAGATTGTCAAGTCCAACCATTCCCCCAGCACTGCCATGTTCACCACTAACCAATGTCCACAAGAGCCACATCCACACAGCTCTTAAATCCTTCCAGGGATGGTGACTTCACCTCTCCCTTGGACAGCCCATGGCAGTGCTTTACAATCCTTTCCATGCAGGAAATTTTCCCCATATCCAACCTGAACCTCCCCTGGCACAGCTTGAGGCCATTTCCTCTTGTCCTGTCCCTGTTCCCTGGGAGCAGAGCCTGACTCTCCCTGGCTGCCCCCTCTTGTCAGGGAGTTGTGCAGAGCCAGAGGGTCCCCCCTGAGCCTCCTTTTCTCCAGGCTGGGCCCCTTTCCCAGCTCCCTCAGCCACTCCTGGGGCTCCAGCCTCTTCCTCAGCTCTGTTCCTTTCTCTGGACATGCTCCAGCCCCTCAGTGACTTTCTTGTCCTGAGCAGCCCAAAACTGTTCCCAGGATTGAAGGTGTGACCCCACCAGTGCCCAGCACAGGGGATAGGCACTGCCCTGGTCCTGCAGCCACACCATGGCTGGGACAGGCTCTTGTTTCCACAGCTCCAATTCCTTTCTGTTTTCATCCCTGTTTGCTCCACCTTCTGGGCCGAGGAAAGGACAGCGCAGGACTCTTGACCTTCCACAGTGTGTCTGTCCCCTGCCATCCTCCCAGCCACCCCTTGACATCAAAACATGTGCCCTGATACTGAGATCCTCTTGCTCCATCCTGCCACGATTCCCACACAGCAAAGAGTGGGATGGAGCAATATGACCGGTTAATCCCAGCGTCCTGCTGGGAGCTGAGTCACTGAGATGGTTTTAGCACACAAGTGATGTCATAGTGCTGCGAAAGAGAGGGACACATAATGGACCCAGCTCTTCTCCTCCTCCATGTCTATTTATCAGCTCAACATAAACACATATTAAACCTCCTGGGCAGCTCAGCCCATATAAGCTAAACACTACAAACATTTCCATGGATTTATTCACATCCCAGTTGTGCTTTATGTAAATATGGAACTCAGATTTTTACTCCTTTTTTTTTTTTCCAATTGACTAGAAATCCACATTTTTTTCCCTGGTTGTGCCCTTAGATGGACCATGGATCTCCCAGATTTGTGTGTGCCTTTGGTGTGACCTCCACTTGCCCTTGTCACAAAAGGTAAAACAAGGAAAGCAAAGCTTCTGGCCCCGAGGGCATCACAAAACCATCAATCCAGCTGTGAAGGTCTTGCTCTTTTTTTTAAGGAATGCAGCTTAAAGATGCCTGTGTTGTCACTTCACTTTTTTCAGCTGTTCTCCACACTGCAGATCCTTCTGGGAGCTGTCACAGGATTGTTCTTGTTTCTATGTTCACCTTGGAGGGTTGTTTTATCATCTGCTGCAGGTAACAGCTCCTGCTTCTGCTGCTCATCCCTCTTGTGACAGGGTTGGGACTTTGTCAGATACTCAGAACAAAACACGAGAGCACAGACAACAGTTTTCATTCCTGAGCAATGAAAGGTGACAAATAAAAGGGATCTCCTGGACTTCACAGAACTATAGAATCAATTTGGTCGGAAAAGACCTCTGAGATCATCTAGTCCAACCTGTGGCCAATCCTCTGGCCTTGTAACCCAGCCCAGAGCACTGAGTACCACATCCAGGCACTCCTTGGACACCTCCAGGAAAGGGCACTTCACCACAGCCCTGGCAGTCCTGTCCAATATATGACCACTCTTTCTGTGGAGAAATTCCTCCTGATGTCCAACCTGAACCTTCCCTAGAGCAGCTTGAGGCCATTTCCTCTTGTCCTGTGCCTGTTCCCTGGGAGCAGAGCCCGACCCCCGCCTGGCTGCTCCCTCCTGTCAGGGAGTTGGAGAGTGACTTGTGCAGCTGGAGGGACCATCTGTGGCCTCTTTTAAGGATCAAATAGGAATGGCTCAATACCTTTGGTTTCTTTCCAAATGTGTGACTAGTTTGGATATTGCTGGCTATCATCCATGGAGGAACGCAAAGCCGAGGAATCTGCCAGCTCTATTCCCCTCTGTGTGCTGGTGGAAGGACCCACAGCTTTGCCCACTGCCCATTCCATGGCCCAGAAGTCATTGGATGGATGTCCCAGTGTCACTCACCCCTTTCACCTCTTTTGGAGGCCAGAAGCTGTTCAGAACAATATATTCTGGTCCATTCTCTCCTGTGAGGGTGGTGAGGCCCTGGCACAGGGTGCCCAGAGAAGCTGTGGCTGTTCCATCCCTGGCAGTGCCCAAGGCCAGGCTGGACGGGCTTGGAGCAGCCTGGAATAGTGGAAGGTGTCCCTGCCCATGGCAGGGGGTGGAATGGGATGGGCTTGAATGTCCCTTCCCACCCAAACCAGTCTGGGATTCTGGAATTCTTTGGACTTGATGATCTTAGTGGTCTTTTCCAATCATAAAGATTCTCTGATGAGGGAAAAGAGACCAGGTCAGGACATGGCTAAAAGAAAGGCAAGAGCTGGGAATTAGTGAAGACTCTTGGAAGGGAGGAGAAACAGTCTTGGCAGTCAACAGAACCGACTGATAAACAGAAGAGCAGAGTGTGTTAGGGACAAACTGGGAAGATGCTCAAGGAATGATAATAACCCCTGCTATACCCTTGTTTGCAAATGCCCTCAAGTCTGGACCAGCGAGTTAAATGCGGAGCTTGTTTTTCCTCCAGATATTTTCATGAAAAGATGACAAGCTTTGAGCATTAATAAGAAATTTAAATCCTGGCTTGTTTGCCTGTGGTGTTGAAGAAGGGCTCACTGCTGAGGATGTCCACTTTCCATGGAGGGAAATCAAGTGACTGGATTAAAAATCACCCAGCAGCAAGTTCCAAGCCCAAGAGAGTTAGAAAGGAAGGCAGGACTTTTTACAAGACCTTCCCAAGGTCTTGTAAAAAGAAATCCTCCTCCATGGCAATAGGACCTGCTGTCCTCTGGCACTGGCATCCTTCAGATATGCAGAAGTTGGATAAAATAAGCCCTCTGAGGTCACTGCTTTTCCCTCTGCATCCAAACCAGGCCATGAGGAGCCTGTCCAGCCTCCATGAGGGGAGCTTGGGGACATGGACACATTCCCAGGAGCCTGCAGGGATAAGGATGCATGGACCTGGAACAGTAGGGAGTCTTGCCTGCAGAGGAGTGCACTCCTCTGCAGAGAGGGATATCCAAGAAGAAGTGAAAAGGTGCTGGAAGATAACTGAACCACCTCAGCTTCTCCTGTGGGAAGGGGGTTCAGCCTTCACGAGACAAAAATACAGGGACCATCTGCACTGTGGACATCTGACCCTGGTTGTGCAAAACTGCCCTGGCATCCAGCATCCCCTCTTCAGAGTGTTCTCCTCCAGGAAGCTTGTCCCTGGGCTTCCATGGAAAGAGACTGCCATGACATGAGTATCTTCCTAAAATACTGGGTTTGTGGCCCTGGAATGACTCCCCTCCATAAGCAGGATAATGCTCCTTCATGCAACTTCTCTGCACTTCCCAGCCATCTGTGCTTGAAGGTGCATGAAATCAAATGTAAAGAAGCCCTGTTGGGAGGTAGGACTGGGAACTCTGATAGGATTGGGACATCCAGGTGTCCCCCCCTTACAGGTGAGCTTCAAAGAGCGTTTGGACAACTCTCTGAGGCATACGGTGGGTGGGGTTTTGGGGTTGTCCTGTGCCAGGCTAGGAGCTGGACTCAGTGATCCTTGTGGGTCCCTTCCTACTCAGGATATTCCATGATTCTGTGAGCTGAGGGAAGGAGGCTCCATCCACTCCCAGGGAAGATGGTGATACTGGAGAAGGGAAAGCACAATGAGGGGTTGCCTCTGCCATCAGGTACTTGGTGTTTTCGGAGCCACCAGGGCACTGTGGTGAGGCCAGGTGGGAATCCAAGGAAAGTCAAAAACAGCTGCAGGTAGATTTTGTGGAATGCTTTGAAAAGTAAAACCTCCTGTTGTGGATTTGGCAACTGCTAAGGAGGACTCGTCCATGGCACACATGGTTCACATGGAGATCCTTCCCACGCGATAGCTCTTCTCATTCAGGTCCCATCTGGCAGATGTTCCCTGGGAGTGTTATGGGCTGACAAGATGCCAGTGGGAAAGATCATGGAATTATAGAATGGTTATGCTTGGAAAGCACCTTAAAGATCATTCCCTTAGAGACCACCATGGAAGAGACCCCATGGATGGGGTGTTCTCAGGATAGGTATAACTGTGCTCTCTGCACAGACATGTGGTTGTAATAGATGTCACCAGCAATAGCGGAACTGGACCAGCTCCCACAGACCCTATCTCCTCACACAGCTTAGCTCTCAGAGAAACCCATCCTGCAGGGACAGCTGCACAGAGCCCCTGTGCCCTGACACACAGAGCTTTTCCTCTTCTGGACAGAAATCCCAAGCATGATACAAGGATTTCAAGTGACAGCAAGTCAGTTGTGCCCCACATAACTCATGGAATCCTAGACTGGTTTGGGTGGGAAGGGACCTTAAGGATCATCCAGTCCCACCCCTGCCATGGGCCAGGACACCTTCCACTAGCCCAGGTTGCTCCAAACCCCGCCCAGCCTGGTCTTGGACCCTTCCAAGGGATGGGACAGCCACAGCTGCTCTGGGCACCCTGTGCCAGGGCCTCCCCACCCTCACAGGGAGGAATTTCTTCCCAATATCCCACCTAACCCTGCCCTCTGGCAGTTTAATACCACAGCATCAACTTCACAGCATATTTCTAACTGGAATTTCTCTCATTATGTCATTGCCTGTGACAGTAAAGAGCCATGAGCTAATACATATCATCTCTTCGTTTATCTACTAATGAATATTCATTTAATTCCAGCTCCCATGGCACATGGACCTTGTTGAGAACATCCAGAGAGGGGCACTGGCCCAAGCCCTACCCTTGAGCTGGGTTATACTTCCACGCATTAGCAACACAAAATTAAGATTAATTTATTACTGCATCACCAAGATGGGAATTTGGCTGCCCAGTGTGGAAAGGTTGGGGCAAAGCTCACATCTATTTTGGGCTGTTTATAATCTGCTTCCTAGTTACCAAAGTTTGCCCTTTTCATCACCAAGAAGATGTGTTATTATGTAGTTAACAATATTTCTAAATATACACACTTCTCCCAATATTTAGGTGGAAATGGAGGTGCCTGTAGCTAGTCCAAGAAAAGGGCAATGACTGAAAGAACAGTGAGATGGGCAGAAACTCAACCTTTCCCTTCAAAATACCTTATTTTGCACTTTGGAGGAATTCCTGCACATCCCAGCTAACACACAATGTCCCATAACAGAAATTCCCATCAGGAGGCATGGAAGAACAGCAGGGAGGACATAAGAAGGATGTGTAACTTTGGAAGCAAGTCCAGAGGAGGGCACAGAGGTGCACTGAGGGCTGCAGCCCCTCTGCCCTAGAGACAGACTGGGAGAGCTGGGGGTGTGCAGCCTGGAGAAGAGAAGGCTCCAGGGAGACCTTAGAGACCATTCCAGGGCCTAAAAGGGCTCCAGGAGAGCTGGAGAGAGACTTGGGACAAGGGCCTGGAGTGCCAAGACAAGGGGAATGGTTTCCCACTGCCAGAGGGCAGGGTCTGATGGGATATTGGGAAGGAATTCCTCCCTGTGAGGGTGGGGAGGCCCTGGCATAGGGTGCCCAGAGAAGCTGTGGCTGCCTCTGGATCCCTGGAAGTGTCCAAAACCAGGTTGGACAGGGCTTGGAGCAACCTGGGCTAGTGGAAGGTGTCCCTGCCCATGGCAGGGGGTGGAATGGGATGATCTTTAAGGTCCCTTCCCACCCAAACCATTGCATGATTCTATGAACTATGGACAGACAAACCCTCTATAGTTCAGGGACAGGAATCTGCCCTCCTGTCCCTCCCTACTGAAGAGACATCACAGACACAACACTTGGCATTCCTGATTTAAGGGATTGAGAGAAACCTTTGCAAGCCAGAAGCAGATGTGTGAGCGGGGTGGGAGGGGAGGGAGAAGCACAGGCACAAGGGCAGGGAAGGAATGGGAGGTAATTCCAGTGGGACTGGCCCTGTGAACCTCTGGAAGATGTTTTCCTGTGTCTGTGATGTCTCTTCAGTAGGGAGGCACAGGAGGGCAGATTCCTGTCCCTGAACTATAGAGAGTTTGTCTGTCCATAGTTCATAGAATCACGCAATGGTTTGGGTGGGAAGGGACCTTAAAGATCATCCCATTCCACCCCCTGCCATGGGCAGGGACACCTTCCACTTGCCCAGGTTGCTCCAAGCCCCATCCAACCTGGTTTTGGACACTTCCAGGGATCCAGGGGCAGCCACAGCTTCTCTGGGCACCCTGTGCCAGGGCCTCACCACCCCCACAGGGAGGAACTTCTTCAAATATCCCATCTAACCCCGTCCTCTGGCAGTGGGAAACCATTCCCCTTGTCCTGCCTGTCACTCCAGGCCCTTGTCCCAAGTCTCTCTCCAGCTTTCTTGGAGCCCCTTTAGCCACTGGAAGTGGCTCTAAAATCTCCTTGGAGCCTTCTTTTCTCCAGGCTGGACACTCCCAGCTCTCCCAGTCTGTCTCCAGAGCAGAGGGGCTCCAGCCCTCAGTGCACCTCTGTGACCTCCTCTGGATTTGCTTCAGAGTACTGGGAACTGTTGATGGAGAGGGGTTGGGATGGACATGTATGGGGTGATGCCTGCACACCCTGGGGGAATGCCAACCCCGTGGGAGTGCAGCCACCATGCCTGTGCTGGCCGGCACAACATGAAATCTGTTGACACATGAGAGGGATTTGTCATTGGAGGCCTCAGAACTCTGAGCAGCTGTGGGAGAACTCGACACCTGCCTGGGGTGCTCTGGATAGCTCCATGTTCTTATTCCATCCTGCAGCAAAACACAGCCCTGGGGCTTCCTCAGACAGAGGGGACCATCAGCTTCCTGCACTGGTTTTTGTGCTTGTTCCTGTGGCCTGGTGATTCCATCCCATCCCACCCCATCCCATCCCCTCTCATCCCATCCC
>WEKY01002152.1:69976-100442 GCA_013390045.1 Picathartes gymnocephalus
GGGTAGGGACTTCCAGGGAAGCTTCTACTTTTCTTGTCTTGTCTTGACTACTTCCAGGGAACAAGTGATGGGACAAGAGGAAACACCCTCATCTTGTGCCAAGAGCTTTGCAAACTGGCTGGGAATCTCCTGCCAGCACAGTCACTGTTCCCTGGATTCCAGCTCTGCCTGCCCAGAAAACTGAGCTGGTGATAGGGACGTCAAGTCCCAGCTCCCAGCTACACGCAGAACCACAGGAGCATTCCCTGGGACATGGGAGGTCAGTTCAGCTCATGCAGCAGCATCAGGAATGACCTGGACGTGGACCCTGACGTTCTAGGCCAGGTTGGACAGGGCTTGGAGCAACCTGGTCTATTGGAAGATGTCCCTGCCCATGGCAGAGGGTGGAACAGAATGCAATTTAATGTCCCTTCAAACCCAAACCACTCCATGATTCCATGAAATTTGGAGCAGAGTGGTTTGTCCTTGGAGCACCTTGCACAGGTACTGTTCCTAAAAGAGCTGGAGAGGGACTTTGGACAAGGGCCTGGAGTGACAGGACAAAAGGTTTCCCACTGACAAAGGGTTAGATGGGATACTGGGAAAGGAATTCCCCTGTGAGAGTAGTCAGACCCTGGCCCCGGTTGCCCAGAGAAGCTGTGGCTGCCCCATGGCTGGAAATGTCCAAGGTCAGGTTCGCCGGGGGTTGGAGCAACCTGGGATAGTGGGAAGTGTTCTTCCCATGGTAGGGGATGGAACTGGATAGAACTGAAGGTCCGTCCCGCGCTCTGGGATTTCTCCCCTCACGGCCCGGCCACACTCCCGACATCACCGCGCCTGTCAATCAGCGCCGGGGGCGGGGCCGGGACATGGCGCACGCGCAGACACCTCCCTACCCCTCGCCTCGTCCCGCCCTGTGTTGCCATTGGTCGGCGCGGGGCCGCCGCAGCCAATCGCGCGCGGGGAGGTGGTGGGGCCGGGCAAGATGGAGGAGTATGCTCGCGAGCCCTGGTGAGAGGAGCGGAACGGGGCTGGGCCGGGATCGGCATGGGGATGGGGATCGGGATGGGGATCGGGTTCCGCGAGCGCCGGGATGGGGCGGGGGAGCGGTGCGGGGGCGCCCCGGGGCCGCTCCCCGTCGGCGGGGTGGGGTTGACCTTGGTGGGGCCCCCTGAGGGAGGCGGCGGAGGCCGTGTCGCGGGGCCCGCTCTGGGCCTGGGCAACCAGACCCCGCCGCTGCCGAGCCCCGCGCGGCCCTGCGACCTGCGCCGCTCATGCGCCTCCGAGGGCGGCGGGCGCTGCAGTGACCGTCCCACGTTCGGTCCTTCACCACCCCTTTATTCGCAACCCCACCTCGGTCCCTCATCCTCAGCTTCCCTTCCAGCCTTCCCTTATCCTTACTGCCTCCTCACATCCTCAGTCCCCCATCATCGGCCTCTCTATCCTCAATCTCCCCTCATCCTTAGCTCCTCACATTCTCAGTCCCTCCCTCATTCACAGGCTCCCCCCCCCCTCGTCCGCTGCCGTTCTCATTCGCAGACCATCCATTCTCAATCCCCTTTCATTTTCAGCTCGCCTCATGTCTCCACCCGATCTACAGTCCCTCTAATCTTCAGTCCCCGCTTCCTTCTCAGCCACCATCTCAGTTCCCCCATCCTCTGTCCTTCCTTTCATCCAAAGCTCCCCTGATCCTCAGTGGCACCGTGTTCAGCTCCCCATCTCAGCCCCCCTTCATCTATAGCCCCCCTCACTCTCAGCTTCCCCTACGCCCCACTCAGCCTTTTCTCACCCTTAATACGTCCTCAGCGTCCTGTCAGCCCCCAAGTCCTCCCTCATCCTTGGCCCCCCGGCTCCCCTCACACCCCCAGTGGCCCTGCCCCTCTCCATCCCCATTTCCATAAGCCCAGGCTGGCCCCCCTGCCCCCTCCATGCCAAGCTGGCAGTGTCTGAATCCTGTCATGGTTCAGCACTGTCTTTGTAGACCTACACAGCCACGTTGGTTGCAAGTCAAAGGTTGTATTTGTAGTAATAAAAGGATCAAATGCAAGCTCAGGTGCACGGTTACTGAATCCTGGGCAGAGTTTCTCAGCATGGAGAGGGACTTAGGACAAGGGGCTGGAGTCACAGGCAGGACAGGGGGAATGGCTTCCCACTGCTAGCGGACAGGGTTAGATGGGATATTGGGGAGAAATTCTTCCCGGTGAGGGTGGTGAGGCCTTGGGCCAGGTTCCCCAGAGAAGCTGTGGCTGCCCCATCCCTGGCAGTGTCCAAGGCCAGGTTGGATGGAGCTTGAAGCAACCTGGGCTAGTGGAAGGTGTCCCTGTCCATTGCAGGGACTGAAACGGGATGAGCTTTAAGGTGTCTTCCAGCTCCAGCCATCCTGAGATTCTGCTCACCTTCGCAGACAGAGACCTGCAACTGTTCATGAGGCTTTTCCCAAACTTTGCAGGTTGCTCTGCTGACATGTATTAAGTTTGTCCATAAATGTCTCCCCTGCCTTTTTACAGCATAAAGTCTGGCACATGAGCAAAGTAAATAGTATTTAGTAATAGATTGCTGTGGGCTCCAGGTAATCCCAGAATTACTGAGGTTGGAAAAGACCTCTCAGACCATCAAGTCCAACCTGTGACCCATCCCCACCTTGTCAACCAGACCAGAGCACTGAGTGCCATGTCCAGTCATTCCTTGAACACTTCCAGAGATGGGGATTCCACCACCTCTGTGGGCAGCCCCTTCCAATGCCTGACAGTCCTTTCTGTGGAGAAATTCCTCCTGATAGCCAACCTGGCCCTCCCCAGGCATAGCTTGAAGCTGCATCCTTAATGCTGTGCAATAGGGATGTTTTTCTGCCAAGCCATGTGGGGCTGTTGGTGTCTCCCATTGTTCTGGCCCCTTTGCTGCTGGTCACCCTGTGGTCGCCCTGTTAGCCAGCCCCTGGGAGCTGCTATCGTGGGGTCAGGCTTGTTCCCTATGAGCCAAGTGGCCAGAGAAAAGGCCACTTTGTTCATTTAAAGTGTGGTGGCCTCTGATTCCAGTGGTTTTCCAGCTGTCAGGTGAGCCGCAGGATGCCGTGGGACTTGCAGGGAGGACTCACCCCTCTCCCAGAGCTGGTGTGTGGCTGCCCCGGAGCCCTGGGAAAAGTGAAATCTTGCCCTCTGCTCTCCTCATCTCTGGGCAACCTCTGGTGCCATCAGGGACAGGAACCCGACCTTATCCACATGTCATTTCCCTACAGCCAGGTCTCCCTTCACAGTCAGGGAAACAATTAACAGTAATGTTATGCTTGTAGATAAGTGCCAGATTAACAATGGAGTAATCTCTTTTCTTCTACAATTCTTTATGAGGTCAAGCAGTGCCAGGGCTGGGGATATTTTTTGTCAGCTCTGAGGGAGTTTGGAGGAGCTGACACACAGGCTGGCTATGCTGGGACCAAAGAGGTTCTCTCATTTAAAAGCTGCTCAGAAAAGCTTGGAGAGTAGTTTAAAAGGAAAATTAGGAACCCCGAAGGTAACAGCTAATGAGGGTAAAGCGAGAAGCATTCCATAATTGGTGTCTATTAATGAGGCTTCATGAAAAAGCAGCCATGATTTGTGGATTGGAATTCCTCGACTTTGTGGATCAGGAAGCCCACTTTACATAATCCATTTCAATTTCCAAAAAGCCTTTTAAGGAGATCACTCTTAGAGAGTTAACAAAGGGAGAGAACTGGGATGTTTTATTCATAACAGAGGAGATCAAAATCTGCACAGGAGATATGAGAACAAAACAACAAAAAATCTCTGAGAAGAAAGACTTGAGTTGCTTTTCATCTTGGCATCTTGGACAAGAGTGTGCCTGGAACCTTTTCCTGGTGCAGGAAAGGGCAGAAGGAAAATGAACTGTTGAATTATTGAATGCACTTAGGGCTGAGGGGATTGTAGTGAGATAAGATGAGACCATGTGCAGGCAGGGCAGAATAGCAGGAAGTGATGAAGGATAAAATACACCCCCCTGCTTCCTGAGGCCATGTGAGTTTGGGACCTGGTGTGGCTGTCACTGAGGACACTCAGTGGTGACACTTGGGTGGGGTCCTCATGCCTGGGGAACAACCCAGTGATCCAAGGTACAAAAGCAAAGCCAACATGGAGTGTGACCTGTGCACACAGGAATTCCCTTGGGTGGGGGCAGGGCTGGCTGTGGAGCAGGAGGTTTGGAAGTAGGTCCTGAACGTGAGGAGCCTCAGAGAACACCCAGGAGGAAGGACTGCAAATTAGAGATACTTTTGTCAGGAAGAAAACACCTTGTGGCAAAGCCTGCAGCACAGTGAGGGGGTTTTGTCACCCCTCACTTGAGGAGGTCTGTAAGGTGGGGAAGTGGCAGGTCAGGGATGATGTCCTCATGTGCAGGAGCTGGAAGCTGTAGGGGATCCTCAGGAACAGAAATATGACATTCCGAATGAAATTGGAAATGCTCATTGATGCTCCTGCCCGACAGAAACACTGAGCTTGCCAGGGTGCTCAGATTTGTGACCTGCATGCTGTTGTAGGCTGATTTTTGCATTTTCTGATTATTGGCAGTGCAGGAGTTAAATCACCTGAGCGCTTGTCTGGAAGATCTTGATACAAGATGAAATAAACCAAATAATTTTGTTATTTTATGCTCTGAAATTACCCACAGTGACAACAGAAGTTAATGGCGTCTTAAAGCTCACCTAATTTAGGAGTTTGTTTTAGGGTTTCAAGGCTCCAGTTCTTGGCAGAGGTTCTGAACCCCAAATTAAAGCTCCCCTGGCAGGTACTGACAACCTGTGCTGCAGGAAGGTGCTTCTTGGCAAGGTTTTCCTGGCTGGTCTGTGGTGTTAGAGCAGGAATCATGTCTGCTATACCTCTGAGGGGATCTTTGTTTTGTTTGAGTGGACTTCAAAGATCCAGGATGCATCAGGAAAAACCTTTCCAGCTCAGCAAAGATGACTTTGAAGTCTCATTTAAATAAGCATAACTAATGAAAAGGGTGAGTGATTCAAGAAAGTGTGTTTTGTGCCAAGTGGGAGTGCGTCTCATGGAATTTGCTGCCTCAGTTCTCTGTAGGTCAAGAGAAGAATAAGATCAGGGAATTTAAAGCTATTTACACTATGTAAGTAGGGCAGAGTTGGAATTCCACAGGAGTTTTCCATGATGGAAGCATGTCTCTCTTCTTTCTGTAAGGAGTTCAGGCATTTCTGTATATTTGGTACTTCCCACTCCAGGGAAGTTGGCCAGGAGACTCTGGCAAAGGCTGAGTTTGTTTTGCTGTCATATTCTTGTTTTTTTGTTGCTGCCCACTCAGTGAGCTGGATGTGAGACAGTGTAGCCTCCAGGCTCGGTCTTCACCCCAGTTATACCAGTGCCGAAGTGCTGGATCCATCCCACTCACACGGTTTAACATGATGGGATTTAATATTTTCATCTCTATTTTTCTTTCCAGTCCCTGGAGGATAGTGGATGACTGTGGAGGGGCCTTCACCATGGGGGCCATAGGAGGGGGCATTTTCCAGGCTATCAAAGGCTTCCGAAATTCCCCAGTGGTGAGTAAAATCCTCTGAAGGTGCATTGACTGCCATTTTGCCTCCACTGTCCTTCCCCAGGGAGTGTGGCAGTGAAGGGGAAGGAGAATAAATCCCTGTGCAGGGAGCAGGGCTGATTAAAGACCTGTACATTGTTAATCCAGACTATTAGAATCTGTCCTGGCTTAAGATCTGTGCGGGTTCTTCATCTTTTGGAATAAAATTGCTACTTCCCCATTTGCTCTGGTGGCCGCAGTGGGACACTGGTAGCTTGTTCCTCCCTAACTGATGAACATTTCCCTCAGGATGGGGAAGCGCAGCAGGAAGGATCCATCTTGGCTGATCTCCTGGCTGTGATTCTGTCTGCATGGCGGGACATCAAGCCTGGGCTCTCCTGGCCTCTCCCTTTCTTTTAAAACATGGGTCGACTCAAAGAAAGAATCTTTTTCTCCTTCAGATTTATATTAAAGGCTATAATTTTCTTTAATGAATCTCTTATTTAATCACTGCCCTTTTTATTAACTCGATTTTTTAATGCTCAGGTTTGTTTCAATGCAGGAGTGAGTAAACATGGAAGTGAAGTTTTGCTGATCAAGTTGGTTTTTACTTTTGGAATATCTGCTGCAAAATTTTGGCTATAAACCCATTGCAGAGATATTTGATAAATTAAGATCCAACAGCTGCTTGAATATTTGTTTTAAAATTTCTCTGACTTCATATAAAAGGTGGTTTTGATGTTACTCTTGACAATAAGCTGTTGGTTTGAGGTGAGTTTAATAAATAAATAACTGTTTCCAAACTAGGCACATCCTGCAGACACTTCACTTGAAAAGGACTATGTGCTTAATTAGAGTCTTATTTTGCTTAAGACTTGCTAAGTATACCTACCTCCACTTCTGAGTGATTGTAACAAAAATAAAACTCAGTGGATATTCTTTAAACTGTGTTAAAATGTGGGAAAATGTTTAATTGTTCTGTGGGGTCCTGGGTGTCGTGTTGAGTATTGGACTCTGGAAGGCTCAGCATGACTGTGCTTCTCTTGGCTACAAAGACAAGGACTACATACTCCACCTGCAGGAATGACTAAACATAGGACAGCTGGTGGGATTGCCCATCAGATAGGAAGAGAAAAATGAGACGTGAAAAACCATTGCTTATCTTGCTAAAATGGTACTGTAATGCCTCCTTCAGGCCCACTGGGCCACTCAGACTGTGAACCTAAATTGTTTCCTGCCTGGTGACTGTAAATCCCATATGTACCTGACAAGAATATTGTATGGGAGTGATAAATAGTGAAATAGGTATAAAGCACACATAACTCCTCACAGCTCCTGAGTGGGCTCAGAAATGTGTTGGGTCTGTGGCAGGTTTTTGCAATATAGACTCAGCTTGGCTGTAAGATTTTACTGTTTTATTCTAAGGAAATTCTCTTATTTTAGGGTGTAAACCACCGGCTGCGGGGCAGTTTGACAGCCATTAAAACCAGAGCTCCACAACTGGGAGGTAATGAATTTTGGGGTTTTGTTGCACAAAATTGACTGTTGGTAGATAACAGAGTTTGGGAATGTAACATGGTGCAGCTGCACTGACAGCTGAGCTGAGTCTCAGCAGGTTTGTTGGCCCAAGCAATGGGTAAACACAGTTCTGCTATATCCAAAATGAGTTTGGTTGGGGAGGAAACAGTCTGTGTTCCTGGAGTGATAAGCCAGCAGTAACTGGTCATATCTTAAACAGCAGAGCTCCCTGGAGCCTCTTCATGTGTGCAGTGGATTAAGATGAACTAACTCATTACAAGAAATGATCCGACTTGGGTCAAAAATAGAACTTGGAGGTGTCCCTCCATGTGCTGTAGGATGCCGAGCTCCTGAGGCCACAGGAACAGGATTGGGTGAGGTGTGAGGTCTGACATGACTCTGCATCATTGTCTGTGAGGAAATAGGTTAAACAGGGATAAATCTAGAAGTTCCCTTAGCTAATCTGACTTTGTTAGGATGAAAGTTCCATTATAATCACAGTTTGATAAATTTTCTGTAGTTAATTGTAGATTAGTGAGATGATACATAAAATGGGGGGAGAGGGTGATAATGACATGTCAAGTTGGATATTTTCCTGTATTGATTTTAACCTGTATTTGGCTCTTTATGAGTTTGAATTTACTTCGTGTCTGAAAGGGAGCACAGTAACACCACAACATCTCTTGTGCAGCACAACTGGCTTCTCTGCTCTCTCCAAAGTGGCTTTGGTTTGATTTGGAACAGGGAGCTTTGCTGTCTGGGGAGGTCTCTTCTCCATGATTGACTGCAGTATGGTCAGGATGAGAGGGAAGGAAGATCCCTGGAATTCCATCACAAGTGGAGCCCTGACTGGAGCCATTTTAGCTGCAAGAAGTAAGAAACTGGGCGTGTCAATTGAAAACCTCCTATTCTTTAAACGTATAGTTCACATTGTTATAGCAAAGCAATAGTCTGTGGCATCCAAATTGGAATTTGTGGTCTCAGATGCTGAAAAATAATCTGAAACTTTTCTCCTGTGCTTAGGAAAATAATAATTGGGCTCCCAAATGTTCCCAGTGTTCCTTGAAGAGAGGGCAGGAGGAGTTGCCCGGTAATTATCCTTCAGTGCATCTTAATGGATGCAAAATTACTGCTCTGAGTCTGCTTTAGGAGAGATTAAGGCACAAAGAGGGTGGTGAGGCCCTGGCACAAGTTGCCCAGAGCAGTTGTGGCTGGTCCATCCCTGGAAGTTTCCAGTTTCCAAGGCCAGGTTGGACGGGGCTTGAAGCAACCTGGGATAGTAGAAGGTGTCCCTGCCCATGGCAGGGAGTGGAACAAAATGATCGTTAAGGTCCCTTCCAGCCCAAACCATCTTGGGATTCAATGGATTTTAACATGTAGCAAAGAAATTAAAAGTGTTGGTTTGTGCTTTTGATTTGCAGATGGCCCTGTTGCCATGGTTGGATCTGCTGCGATGGGAGGAATTCTCCTGGCCCTGATCGAAGGAGCTGGAATTCTGCTGACAAGATTTGCCTCCACACAGTTCCCAAACGGTAGGGAGCCAGCAGAGGATGTGTCACAAGGATTTGCTTTGCTGATGTGTCCCTGGCAGTCATCTTCTTATCCTAGAGTGAATCTGCACTACCTTGCCAGCTCCTGAGGCTGTGGAAAGCCAAGGAGGAGCTGCAGGTGCTGATGACACGAGGTTATAACCAGCTGCTTCCCGCTGGGAGACTGGAGGTGGCATGGCTGAGAGTAGGGATGTCCCTGCTGTCCCTGGCTTCTGCCACACACCTGGCACATGGTGCCAGAAGGGTTTTACTCAGGAATGGGACACAATGGTTTGAGGGAATGGGAGGCACCAAGTTCTGGAAAAAGAGGGGTGGTTCTGGCAGGCCATTTTCTGTGTGGGGAAACCTGGGGTAAATGAATGGATGAAGACCTGGCAGGTACAGATACATGATTTCCAAATAGGGTGGTAGTGATTCTCTTCTAAACTGCTTCAATATCTAGATCTCTTTTTTCCTTCCCAAGTAAAATGCAAGCAGAGCTCTCACTGAGTCAGAAACTGTTGTGTGAATGCTTCCTGTGGAAAATCCTAAATAGCTCTGTAACAGAATCCCAGACTGGTTTGGAGTGGCAGGGACCTCACAGCCCATCTCATTCTACCTCCTGCCATAGGCAGGGACACTTTCCACTGTCCCAGGTTGCTCCAAGCCTGCCCAACCTGGCCTTGAACACTGCCAGGGATGGGGCAGCCACAGCTTCTCTGGGCAAACTGGTCAGGGCCTCACCACCTTCATAGGGAATAATTCCATCCCAATATCCCATCTAACCGTGCCCTCTGTCAGGTGGAAGCCATTCCCCCTTGTCCTGTGACTCCAGGCCCTTGTCCAGAGTCCCTCTCCAGCTTTGTTGGAGCCCCTTTAGGCACTGGAAGGAGCTCTAAGGTTTCCTCAGAGCCTTCTGCTCTCCAGGATTAACACTGCCAGCTCTTTGAGCCTTTCCTCATAGGAGAAATGGTCCACCTTATTTTGGGAAAAACACAAACCACTAGTGATGGATGAGTGGCAGGTCACTAATTCCCAACTGAATCCTCTCCTGGGTTTATTCACCAATATTCTTCATCCAACATAAACTATGACAATTTCTATTCTTTAAAGATGCTTGAAAATTAATCTGCCTTGGAGAAAGTGTTTCATCTGTCCATGACAATTAATTCTCTCTGGATTGTCCCACCACTGCTGTGTTGCTCCCTCCAGCAGCAGGCAGTGGATCAGGAAGCTGACTCCACACTTGTTCCATTTCATTGGTTTATTGTCGGGCAAGTCACTGTGGTTAAACCTTTCCAGAGGGGCCAAGATCACCTCAACAGCACTAATGTGCAAGTTTCCAGCTCCTTTAGATGACTGGAAAGGTTTCCTCTCCCTGCTCTGGTTCAATTTCCCTGTTAAAAAAACCTTATCTAGTGCAGTGTGTCTCTACCCATGGCAAGGGGTGGAGCAAGATGAGCTTTAAGGTCCCTTCCAACCCAATCATTCCAGAATTCCATGATTCTATGAAACTTGGAGAGAAGTGGTTTGTCTTTGAAGCAGCTTGCACAGCTTACTTTTCCTAAAAGAGAGCTGAAGAGGGACTTTGGACAACGGCTGAGAGCCACAGGGGGGAATGGCTTCCCACTGCCAGAGGACAGGGTTAGATGGGATATTGGGAAGAAGTTCTTCCCTGTGCGGGTGGGGAGACCCTGGCACAGGGTGCCCAGAGCAGCTGTGGCTGCCCCATCCCTGGCAGTGTCCATGGCCAGGATGGATGGGGCTTGGAGCAGCCTGGGCTAGTGGAAGGTGTCCTGGCCCATGGCAGGGGGTAGAATTGGGTAAGCTTTAAGGTCTCTTCCAACCAAACCAGTCTGGGATTCTATGCAACTTTTGAAACTTTTTATGAAACCCAAACAATTCCAGGATTTACAATTAATTTACGAGGGATTTATATAAAAAAATCAGCTGTGAATTCTGTTAATAGGAAGAATCTCCTGCCTTTTGGTATTTATTTGCCTTTTCCCCTGTCTCTGCTCCAGGCCCACAGTTATCAGAGGATCCATCCCAGCTCCAGCCACCCCAGTTCAGCGACTACCGACAGTACCAATGATGGTCCCTGGCCTCCTCCTCCTCCTCCCCCTCCTCCTTGTCCTCCTCTTCCTTTTCCTGTTCTTCTTCCTCTTCCTTCCCTGTTCCTGAGCAGTCCCACGTGGAGGATGCGGAGGGGGTTTGCACTTACACCAGTTGTTGTCCCTTATACACCATGCCAGGAGGACCTGCAGCATTTCTCAATGTCAAACTGCTCAGGAGAACTTTCAGAAAAGAAAATCTATTTATTCCTGATATATTCCATTGCTGTAATGTTACACATGTCTGGTAGAATACAAGGAGGTTTGAGACAAGGACCAAATGGAGTTTTGTCGTCCTTCACAGACTGGAGTGAAGTCATGGAGTCTCCTCTGGGATGTTGCACCTGCAGCGAACGCAGCTGGAATGTAGCCTCTTCCCTGTCGGATTTAGGTTATGGGGCTGGTGTGGGAAGCATTGCACCTGCTGCCAGCACAGCCTCCTGCTTTTCATCTTGGATCCTGGCCTGAGCAGTTACCACATCTGCTCTGCAGTTCTTCCTTAAATTCCAGCTGTGGAGGCCCCTTCCCTCTTGCCAGCAGTTACAAAACCACATATAGTGAGGTTTTCTGTTGTAACTTGTTAATTAACTCATCGACACTATTGCTTGCTGGCAGTTTCTGATACAGTATGCAGAAAGACTTGAATAATGTTATCTGAGCTTTTCCTCTGCCCAGGGAGGAGAAAACCAAGTCAGCCATACAGTGGAAGCAGAGCATGGAAGGAACAGTAATGTTGACAAGTGGGTGGATTAGAGTTGCGTGAGGTGTGCATGCACATGTGAGAGCCTTATTATCTCCTGTGTCCTTAGAAGGGACATCTTCCCATTTCCACTCCCCTGCCTCCCAGAATCACCCCAGGACTACCAGGGCTTGTATCTCATCACTTAGAATTATCACTGGTTTGAAATCTTCAAACCCTTACACACAAAAGCACCTTTTGTGTGTTTGTGTTGTGTGTGAAGGCTCTTCTTGCTTTGCCACTTCCCTGGTTTCTCAGGCAGATTCTGAAGACAATTTTCCCCATTTGTGTCACTCAGCTGGTGTCTCTTCTGTTCTCAGGTGAGTGTATGTGCTCTGAGAGACAATTACACTTGCAGATTCCCTGTGTATCCAAACCTAGGTGTTCAGATCCCTGGTGTTTTCCCAACGTCCAGGGAAGGAGCACTCGGGTGTTGTTCAGATCCATGTGGAGTTCCAGGGTGCCACTCCCTGGCCTGGCTTTGTACCATGGAGCTTTGCTGGGAGGCAGGGGACACTCATCACCTCCTGGAGCAAGGGGTGACCTCTCCCAGCAGTGCTGTGTCTGGGGACGGGCTCAGCCTGGGTGAGATGTGGGATACAAGATTGGCTGCGCTCTGCCCAGGTGGGATAGGGTGTGCAAGACCTGCTGCTGCCTGCCCTGGGGGCTCCCACCTGCCCCAGCCTGGGGGATTTCCAAAACTGGGCCACATCCAAACAGCTCAGGAAAAGGATACCCCCACCTCTGGGGGATGGCAGGGACAGGTGGCATAGGGGCTGTGGTGGCTCTGCCCACACTTCTCCCTCACCTGCAGGTCAGGCAATGGCCTTCAGCTGCCTGAGCTGGGCTTTACTGTTCTGGCCTCTGCCCCTCCAAACCCCCTGACAGTCATTGCCCCGTGTGCACCAGGAGAAGCCTCTGACTGGGGCATGGTCCTGCACTGCCCCTGCCCTAGCCAGGCTGTGCCACCTCTCCTGCCCGGCTGAGCCCCAAGGGAAGTCACAGCTCCAGAGCTGTCACTAGCTAGGGCCATGTTTCCTGCCCTGTCATCACCACAACACCCCAATTTCCTGTTTTATTCCAGCCCAGTCCAGAGTCCACTGAACCTGGAGGGATCCCACTGCCCCAGGGCACTCCTGCTCCTGGGGATGCCCAGAGCCCTCTCTTTCCCTACCCCAAAAACAGACACAGACACAGCAGTGACACTGAACTATTGACCTTTTTATTTCAATCAGCTACAGCAGCTCTACATTCCCTACAACACTGTCCTTCCTCCCTCCTCCTGACAGTGAGGGAGCCAAGGACTGCGGTGGCAGCACGTTGTCTTAAAGCTTAGTATTAATATTAAATATTCTTTCATTTATGTTTACATTACTTTGTCAAGGAAAACAAAACAAAAAGGACAATTAAAACTTTAAATTACATGAGTGTGTGCCTGTGCCTGGGGCTGCCCCAGCCAGGCACTGCCCTAGGGGATATGCAAAACTCCTGGTGCATGAGGAGCGGGATGTGCTCAACTGTGCAGGAGCAGGGAGCTGTTCCCTGTGCTGTCGGAGCAGCAGGTGATCCCAGTGCAGCTAAAACACTGTCTGGAGGAAGCAGGAACCCCTCTGCAGCCCCAGCGCAGTGCGTGGGGAAGGGGGTGAGGATTTGGTCAACAACTTTGCTAAAGGATTTATCAGTTTCTTATTTTTTTGTTTCTTTAAAAAAAAAAAACCAAACCAACAACCCCAAATGATTTTGAGTCTTCCTTTGATTTTAGCAAAGACAAGAGTTTAAAAAGCACTTAGGAAGCTTGTACTAAAACCAGGTGCTCTCAGAGGAGGGAGTCGTCTGTGCACCCCCCTTCCAGCCCATAGCGGAATTCCTGCAGGTTGGACACCCCATAGAAGTGGACAAAGGCTGCAGCCACCACCAGCACGTGGAAGATCTGATGAGACTGGAACTGCAGGGAAGCAAAAAAGCCTTCAGACCAGACCAAAGGGGACAGCAACACTGTCAGCACCTTCTCCTCGCTGTTCCAGGACTCTCCTCTGCTCTCTGCTCCCCACTCCGTCACACCTAGCAGCGATTCCCACCCTGTACTTTGTCCTGCCCACACACAGCACCTATTCAAGGTCTGCCTGCCAGCATGTGCTGAGGACAGCAGGACACGCCCAGCCTCCAGCCCTTCAATGCCCCCTCCCCTGACCACAGAGCTGCCCCTGGACACCCTGTTCTCCCCGACACTCACCCAGATGTCGAACTTGCCCGGGAAGAAGCGCTCAGGGATGCGGGCAGCGTAGAGCCCAGCACCCGTGATGTACATCACAGCCATGAGGAAGAACCAGCCCATCTGTCCCACTGTGGTGGCCTTCACAAAGCCCTCGGCGATGGTAAAGTGCATGGTAGGCACGACCCCACTCAGTCCCAGCCCCAGGAACACGCCTGTAGCCCAGAGAAGAGGTCATGGAAAAGAGTTCAGTGTGGAGGGGGAGCTGCTCCTCCCACCAACTCCCCTTGACCCATCATCCTATGCTAGGAGACCAGCTTTCCTTCACTGGATTCATAGAATATCCCGAGCTGGAATGGTTTGAGGGAAGGGCAGGCAGCAAGTTCTGGAAAAAGAGGGGTGGTTCTGGCAGGCCATTTTCTGTGTGGGGAAACCTGGGGTAAATGAGTGGATGAAGACCTGGCAGGTACAGATACACGATTTCCAAATAGGGTGGTAGTGATTCTCTTCTAAACTGCTTCAATATCTAGATCTCTTTTTTCCTTCCCAAGTAAAATGCAAGCAGAGCTCTCACTGAGTCAGAAACTGTTGTGTGAATGCTTCCTGTGGAAAATCCTAAATAGCTCTGTAACAGAATCCCAGACTGGTTTGGGGTGGCAGGGACCTCAAAGCCCATCTCATTCTACCTCCTGCCATAGGCAGGGACACTTTCCACTGTCCCAGGTTGCTCCAAGCCTGTCCAACCTGGCCTTGAACACTGCCAGGGATGGGGCAGCCACAGCTTCTCTGGGCAAACTGGTCAGGGCCTCACTTGACCCATAAGGACCATTGCGTCCAACTCTTGGCCCTGCACAGGAGACCCCCAAACCATCCCACCCTGGCCTGAAAGCATTGTCCAAACACTCCTTAAACTTCTCCAATCCTCATGGCACTTCTCCTTCACAGAACAAGGGATCCACACCTCCACATCCCAGGCAAACTGCCTCTCTGCTCGCTGGGTAGAATCTACCCAGTCTTTCTCATGCAGGGCTGCAGCCGCTCCCACTCCTGGCTATGGGAATGGACATTTTGGAAGGTGCCAGCGCTTTGGATGGCACCAGCAACACAGCCAGGAAAGTAATTTCTTGCAGCTCCTGAGGAAGGAGCTCAGCAGCAGCTGAAATGTTCAACTCTGGCCTGAGGCTCCAGAGCACCTGGCTGGATCCTGCTTGTGCTGGGGGCACAGGATGCAGTGGGGAGGAGCCATAGGGACGTGAGTCCTGCCTGTCCCCTGCCTTTATCTGAGGGCTCTCAGGTGGCCTCTCAGCATGGTCCTTCCTCACTCATGTAGCCACGACAGTGCTCCGAGAGACTTTTGCTTTGGGACTCCTGGCATTTGGGGAGGGAGGCGTCTCCTGGTGCTCAGCGAGGCTGACGGGACCTGCCGTGGGGGTAAATTGGGGTGTGAGGCTGGAGGCAGCCACTCCACCCCGAGGAAGACATGGACCAGCCAGTGTATCCCTGGCAGGGAAGAGCTCAGGGATGTCTTCCTCCTCCGCCCCAGCTGCAGGTTCCTGCTGCTAAACTGCTTCCCAAAGAAGGCAGAAAAGGCACAGCCCCAGCCCGCCCAGGACTATTTTTAAACTCCAAACCTCAGGCTCTGCTCAAGACATGAATCCCCTGCACAGCAAGAGAAGGCAGGAGGCCGCTCCCTGCAGTGCTGTGCTGCTCCAGGGGAATGAATGCTGGAGGTGCCCAAAGCTTCTCTCAAATGGGATCTGCCCAAAGTGCCTCCCAGGACTTGGGGGAGGAGGGAGCTCCTACCTGCTCTGGTCTGCCTGTGCTTGGGGGTGGCAAATCGGTCCCACTGTGCCACAATGATGGCAGAGATACCCAAGACACAGACGATGGAGAGGTAGATGAGTCTTGGCTGTGGGGAGCAGTAGAATGAGTAGTAGAGCCACGGGACAAAGCTCCCCATGATCAGCAGTGCAATTCCTGAATAATCCAACCTGCAGCCAGGGTGCAATGACAGAGAGCCACAGGTGAGTCCCAAAATCCACCCCCTCCATGTGTAGGAACTCTCCAGCCTGCACCTGAGTAGAGCCACTGGGCAGGAGGGGTGTGCTGGGGCCCATCAGGGCAGATGGGACAGAGAAAGGGCCTGGGCACAGTGGGAATGCTGGGGAGGGGCAAGAGGAGGCTGGAGCTTAAACCACCAGGAACAAATCCGGTGCACATGTGTGATCCTCCACTCATCTCACCACCCCCACACAGCACCTGCACTGCCCCCACTGCCCTCCCAGGAACACAAGGGCATTCCTGCTGGGTTTGTTCTGGAGGGAGGATCCCATGGGATCTCTGGGGCTTATGTAGAGGGGATGGGCAGGATTTCCAGCAAACAGCACCCAAATAAATGCCTTTAAAAGCCATGTGGGAGGAGAATGCCACTTGAGAGCCTCACTGAAAAGGCTGACAGGAGCTTGACTCTTGGAGCAGCCCAGGAAGAGGCACAAACCACTGACCAGCATTCCCATTCTGCTGGGAATCCTGTTTGTGTTCCTTCTTTCCATTTGGTTTCAGTCCAAACTGCATCCAAACAGAGGTTTTTAAAGCATCCAGTAAACTGGGACCTGCCAAACTTGCCATGGCCCCCAGCTGCCCAGTGAGAGTGAGACCCCTCCTTAATTCACTGCTACAAGGGGCACAGAGCCTGTTCTGTTGGGAGCCAGGATCCTGTTCCCTTGGGAGCTGCAGGGTCCCAGAATCTTTATCATACACCTGAGGCCCCTGACCTGGCAGATTTAAGGTGCTCAGGCAGAACCCTCCAGAATCCTGTTGTGCTTCCCCCTCAGTTCCATGTTGGATTGGGTGAACACTCCCTTCCCCCAAGGATAAAACATTTGGGAACACAATGCTTTCCAAGAGGAAGTTCTACAAGAACCCAAAACCTCCCAGGAGACCTCACAACCACACCCATGCTGACTCACTTCGAAAAAGTCCGCGAGACCTTCTCCGAGTGACAGTAGACAGTGTGGAAAAGCCAGGAGAAGCTGAGGCACAACACTGCTCCCAGGAAGAACATCCCAAACACCACCTTCTCTTGGAGAGGAGCCATAAAGTACATGTTGGGCCGCAGCATGGTCAGGATCCCCAGACAGAGGAACAGAACAAACCCTGCAGGAACACATGGAGAGGGAAGTCAGGGGGACAGTGTGGGAGTGCAGTAGAGCCAGGATAAGAACAGCCCTGGCCGTGATCTGGGAGGTCCTGGATGTATCCCAGGAACGCTCAGTGACCCACAGTGGGTCCTTGGCCGAGACCTTTACTAGTGCAAATGAGCAGGGTTGGGATCAGGGGAAGGGGCAGGCACAGGGCAAAGAGCTGCTGAGCTGCTGTGTTTCACAGGGTCACAGAAACACAGACTGGTTTAGGTGGGAAGGGGCCTTAAAGATCATCCCATTCCACCCCCTGCCATGGGCAGGGACACCTTCCACTTGCCCAGGTTGCTCCAAGCCCTGTCCGACCTGGCCTTGGACACTTCCAGGGATGGGGCAGCCACAGCTTCTCTGGCCAACCTGTGCCAGGGCCTCCCCACCCTCACAGGGAACAATTCCTTCCCAATATCCCATCTACCCCTGCCCTCTGGCAGTGGGAAGCCATTCCCCCTTGTCATGTGACTCCAGGTCACAAAGTCCCTCTCCAGCTCTCTTGGAGCCCCTTTAGGCACTGGAAGGGGCTTTAAGGTCTCCCTGGAGACTTCTCTGCTCCAGGCTAAGTACTCCCAGCATTCCCAGTCTGTCTTGAGAGCAGAGGGGCTCCAGCCCCAGAGCATCTCTGTGGCCTCCTCCGGATTCATTTCAGAGGAACAGCCTCTGAGGCTTCCCTGTTTTGCCCAGGACACATTTCCTTGTCCCACTCCTGCAGAGGCTGAGCCCAGCCCTGGTGCCTCTCTCCCAAGGGGCTCCAGAAGCTCCAGGCACTCCATGTCTGATCCCCCTGCATGCACAGGATCTGTACAGGGAGCCCTGGGCAGGGAGAGGACCCAGCACTGCGGCCGTCCTGACCGTAATGCAGGGTCTGAGCCCCTTGGCTCCTCCTTCCCCACAGTCACCCAGCAGGTGTGTCCAGATGTTGCCTGTCTCGGTGTGTATCCGAAAGATACTCCGGAAGCAGGCGCGGAAGGAGGGCATGGGGGGCCGGTGTCCGTGCAGGAGGTAATCGTTGTCCTTGAGCCAGTCGGGCAGGACATCGTACGGGATCACGCGCCAGCGTCCTTCCCACACCTGCAACACACCCGGGGGATCAGGGCAGCCCAGAGCCCCAAATCCACAGAGAACAGTCCAGCCCTGGCATGCTCCTTGGGGAGAGGAAGTTTGGCTTCTCCGACATCAGATACCCTGTGAGCCTCCCATGTCCTGCACTTTGCTCCCCAGAGCCCCTCAGGGAGTGATTTCAGTTCCTCCCAGGGAGTGATTTTACTCCCACCTCAGTTCCCACAAGGGATTGACTCCCAACCCCCGACGGGAATGATTCCAGGACCCCCCAGGGAGTCAGGGGCGATTAATACCCTCAGCTTTAACCCTCCCACACCCACAGACCGTTCCCCTGTGGTGGGAATTCCTGTTTGATCAGGGAAGAAGCACAGGAGCCACAGTGACTGCGGGCACCGGGTGACACCTCGGCTGGCACTTGGTGCTCCTGGGTTCCACCCAGACCCGCAGGAACATTGAGATTACTCCCAGGTCCTCACCCACCATGGCTGGGCCAACCCCCATCCCGGCCATTCCCTTCGCACACCATTCCCGGGGATGCTGCTGGGAGCAGCCCAACAGAGCTGGAGCCAACTCTGGCCATGTGGAGCTTTATCCAGACACATCCTGTCAACTCAAGCCCTGGGACTGGGGAATTTGCTCCAAAATCAGGACCAGGGGAACGCCACAGGCTCTGGTACCTTGTACACGAACTCTTCCATCTTCTCCATGGCATGGTGAGCCTGCAGGGGCAGGGTCAGCACCCGCACCACCTCCTCCTCCTCCTCACGGGCCACCGGGCACGGCGGGTCCTCGGCCTGCAGGGAGAAGAGCCGGGAGGGAATCATCCCTGCCGTTCTGAGAGCACCTGGGGCTTCATTCCTCCGAGAGGACAGGCAGGACCCGCCAGTCAACCTCATTTATGCAACACGCTGCTGCCTGAGCCATCCAGGGCGGGCTAATCCCAGATTTATCCTGTCGAAAAGTGGGACTACCAGCAGGGATTTTCATCCCTACAACCAATGCTGGGACGGCCTCTCAGCCCAGCCGGGAGACCCGAGCCGGCCCACCCGAGCAGAGGCGGCTCCGAGCTCGGAATGCTCTGGTTCCCGGCACAGCTCCCACTCTCCTCAGCCGGGAAAGGGTTCGGGAAGGTGATTTCCTGCCCTGTGGAAATACTGGGGTACTGGAAACACCCTGGGAACACCCGGCGCAGACACAGTGATCCCGTTGACATCCTTGCGAAGGACTATCCCAGCTCCACGCCTACTCGGCAGGAGCAGAGTTCGGGCCGGCTCGGAGCAGGGACCGGCCCGAGGAACGACACGGAGCCGTATTCCTCCAGCTATTAATGGAATAACGGGCAGATTCCCGGGATAATCCGTGGGGACGGAGCGAGGAGTGTGAGCCAGGCTCTGAATCCCCTCCCGCCCAGGGTCTCGGAGGGCTCACGCTGGCCGCGCCGGTGGGTCCTTGGTCCCCCTTCTCCTCCAGGAGCGGGCCCAGCTCGGCGAGCTCCAGGTGCGCCCGTTCCCGCTCCCGCTCCCGGTCCCGGCCGGCGGCCGCCAGCCCGCTGCCCGCCCCAGCGGGGGCCTTGCGGGACGCCATCGGGGTGGCGGGTGCGTGAGGCTCCGAGGCAGCCGGTGAAGGTCCCTCCGCGTCCTTCTGCCGCCGCGCTGGGTGGGAAAGAAGCGCAGAGTTACCGGGATCAGGGGGACCGGCGCCAGGGCTGTCCCCAGTGGGCGGGAAGCAGCGGCGCCGCCTGTCCCGGGCGGCGCCCGGACCCCACGCTCCCCCGTCCGTCCCTCACCGGCCGCTACATCCCGCGGGCGGCGGCGGCGGCACCGGAAGCAACGCTGAGGGAACGGGAACGCACAGCGCCGCTTCCGGCCCTGGGGCCACGCCCCCATAGGGCCCGTCCTGGGACAGACGCTCTCTGATTGGTCGAGACCGCTGTCTTGTCTCTCTCTTCTCCCGCCCCGCCGGCCGCCACCCGCTGCCATTGGCCGAGCCGCCCCGCGGGCAGCCGGCGGGAGGCGCTCTGGCCGCGCCGTGCAGCTTTGTGGCGGCGCTCTCGGCTGCCCCCTGCTGGCACCCCGCGGGGCCAGAGCGCCGAGAGCCCCCGGGGTGCGGTGACACGGACACCGTCTTCCAGTTGGATTATCTGCCCCCAGAATGAATTCTCTCACCTTCTGCAAACGTAACTGTCGTAATTCAGCTTCTCCAACAGAAGATGCTTTAATGAAGAAACGAACTTTGCGTTTCAAGCATTGAGTAAAGTCACATCACCAAAATAAATATGCATTAGGCAGGCGAAGAATATGCTTTAGGTAGGCTGGTTCATGTAAATTTTACTCTAAAAAGATTTAACTTTTTACCTCTCGGTGTGCTTGGTTTGTGGAAACCTCCTCTTCTCACCTGGTGCAGAATAAATAATGTTTCCTTTCTAACATGACTCTGTGTTTAGAGAACTCCTAAAGTCGGCAACAAGAGGGGACAGACCCTGTCATCCATCTGGGATGTCCCTGTGTCCCAACAGCCAACAGCCCCCACAGCATGACCTGCCCGCACACGGGTCCCGGGTGTGGCCATTGAGGGCTTCCCCGAATGGCCACAGCGGTAATCGATGGCCGAGGTCACCCCAGCCTGGTGGGGCAGCTCATCTTTCCCTACCCACAGGTTTCATTTCCTTGGCTGACAAGAGCCAGAGACTCCCGGCCGCCGGCAGCACAATGGTGGATCCTGTTCCCCATCAATCATTCATGGCCTCGCAGCTGGAAGGAGTTTCTTGGGGGCTGCTGGAGTCGGAAGGGGGGAGGGATTTTCCAACCTTCCTGATGTTATATAGGTGCTGGCAGCACCAGGGAAGGTTGGAGGTACCTGGGTCACCCGCTGTCCCCTCAGGGTGAGTGGTATGGGGGCTGAAGGGAACACAGGATTTAGAGAGGACATGGGTTTAGAGGGGACATGGGATTTGTAGGGGACATGGGATTTGTAGGGGACACAACATTTGGAGGGGCACAACATTTGGAGGGAACACAAGGGTTTGGAGGCGACCCAGGACTGGGGACATGGGGTTTGAAGGGGACATGTGTTGGGAGGGGACATGGATTTGGAGAGGGCACAGTTTGGGGCTCTTTGGGATGTCATGGGAGATGGTGGGGATAGGAAATGATCTGGGAATTTTGGGAGGCTGCGTCCCCCCACATTCTGCTGGAGCCATGGGGTCCAGGACAAGTCAGGGCTGGCTGTGGCCAGGGCTCTGCTCTCCCCTCCATAGGGACAAACACTGCTGTGTCCCCCCTCCCGGTGTTTCCATGGGTATCTTGAGCTGCATGAAGTACCTGATGTTCATCTTCAACGTGCTGGTGTTTGTGAGTCCACCTGGGCCCCGTGGGGTGCAGGGCTGGAGGGAACCTGTGCCTGGGGAGCGACATCTCCAGCTGGCTCAGGGATGGGTGACCCCGGACCCAGGGAGGGGACCAAGGGTTGAAGCATCCTTCATCCACACGGGGTGACATTTCCATCTGGCTCAGGGGTGGGTGACACCCATCTCAGGGAGGGGACCAAGCCTTGGACATCCCCTGACCCCACAATCACCTCCTGACCTCCCCCTGCAGGCTGGGGGGACATGCCTGGCAGGCATGGGAGTCTGGGTGGCCGTGGACCCGGCTGGTTTCCAGGACATCGTGGCCGCCAGGGCCGTGCTGAGGGCAGGCGCGTGGCTGCTGGTGGCCGTGGGCATTGCCCTGTCCCTGCTGGGCTTCCTGGGCTGCTGCGGGGCCCTGCGCCGGAGCCGCCCACTCCTACTGCTGGTGAGGGAGGGAAGATGGGTGGGAAGGGGCTGCACGATGTGGGCAGGGGGCACTGGGGGCAGGAGTCACATGCTGGAGGGTGCTGAGGGATGCAGGTGTTCCTGAAGGAGCCAGGAGCTGGTGTTCCTCATCCTCAACATGTCCTGCCATCCAGTCCCCACCTTGTAAGTCTCAATTTAGAGCCCACAGGATTTATAAGGGCACGAAGTAGGGTCAATTCTCTCTGAAGCCACTGGCTTGTCCCACATGCCATTTCCAAGATGACCCCAATGCTGGTGAGGGGCAGAAACACCTATTTGAGCACCAAGACCCCCATTTCTTCAGCATCCCCAATCCTTGGCAGACAGTGCTTGTTTTTAACCACTGCCTTGCAGTCACAGTGGTCAGAGGAGTGGCATCTGTCCCCAGGAGCTGTACACATGTCCCTGGTCTCGGGGACACAGGGCACAGGCAGGGCTGGTGCAGAGGAGGGCAGGGATAATGTGAGCAAGTTGCTTGTGGGATCAGGCTGGTCTCAGACTCCTTCACCTGTTGCTTTCCAGTTCTTCATCCTCGTCAGCCTCATCTTCCTCACGCAGCTCGTTGGGGCCGTTCTTTTCCTGGTGCACTGGAAACAGGTACTGGCACCATCCCCGCTGTCACCAGCCTTCCTCCGTCACACCACAGCCATGGTTCAGAGTCCACCAGGCGACTGGGGCTGGTGTAGGGACAACCTTCCCCTCACCTCCATCACCAGCAGCACAACACAAACCTCAAAGAAGGTGGGGGAGGTCCACTGGGCACCCAATACCCCTCAAAAGGAGCTGGTGCTGGGCAGAGTGGGAGAGGAACAGTCCCAGCCCTGGCACCAATTCCACAGGTCCAGCCCGAGCACTTCCTGTCCGAACTGCGGAGGAACTATGGTGGGGACGAGGGTGCTGAGGTCTTCTCCACAGCCTGGAACACCCTCATGGTCACGGTAAGCAGCTGGGAGGCTCCTGGGGGTATGCAGCACACACAGGATCCACCAAGACTGACCACCGTGATGGTGTTTCCCCTCTTGCAGTTCTCATGTTGTGGCGTTTTAGGACCCGAAGACTTTGGGAATGGCTCTCGCTTCCAGCAGCTGCACCCAGGGATGCCATGGCCACGGGCATGCTGTGCCCGGGATGGGCTTCTGCAGGCGGGAGAGCTCCTGGGCTGGGGGCAGTGCCAGGACAGAAGCCCTGGTTACATCCACGAGCAGGTACAGCACAACTCTGCTGTGTCCGTGTCCCTGTCCCATCCTTAGCCCTTCCTGGCCTTGTGGAGCAGAGCATAAGGGACAGGAGACTGCAATATTGCCTGGCTGTGGTTCCACAGTCCAGTGGCTCCCAAAGTCCTCAGCTTGTCCTGCCTCACAGGGGATCCTCCCACATTCCCCTACACGCCGGTCCCCCTCTGGGCTCCCTGTGGCCACGAGGAACACAAGAAACACAAGAGAGCCCCTCCCTCCTCTCCCTACCACAGGGCTGCTTCTCCACCTTCAGCAGGACACTGCAGAGGTACATCTCCCTCCCTGGGACCTGCAGCTTGGCTGTGCTGGGCATTGAGGTAATGAGGGCGGCTGGGGACAGGGCAGGCAGAGTGTCCACTCTTTGTGGTAGGGGGTTGCTCAGTGGGCAAGGAGAACACAAAAAGGCTCAGGTCTGTTGTCTTGGGGTACAGAGCCTGCTCTCTGCTGCAGATGGGGCAGGTGAAGGAACAGAAGAGGGTTTGTTTTGCTCCTTCTGGGTCTCCTCGCCCTGGTGTTCCTGTGCAGCACGAGGACAGCTGGCCCAGGCCTCTCGAGGGGCACAGCAATCGCCCCAGGCCAGGGATCCTCCAGCCCCTCTCTGCATCCAACTGCAGCCAGGCCCGGCCCTGGCATGGGGCTGATCCTCTACCACCTCCATCATTCCAGATCTTTGCCATGTTCTTCGCCTTCTGCCTTTACTACAACTTCGACTGAGCGGGACAGGGACATGCCTGGGGTTTTGGGAGCAGCCAAGGACACAGCCTTTCCTCACTCATTACTGAACTTCATTGCTTCCCAGGCATTGGGAACCTTGCCGAGTCCTGTCTGCTCCAGCAATGGGCCTGGCTCACTTTCTTGGGAGCAGGGACAGGACATGGGTTAAATTCCCAGTAGGGAACCTGCAGAGCAAGAGGCCAAGCACCTGACTTGCTCCTGCTGCGATCTGCTGTCAGCCTTCATCTTTGGATCTGTGGAAGCACCAAGAATTGCCCTCCTTAGCCCAATCCTCTTGCACTCCTCACCCTGCACATCACATCACTGACATCCCTCTTCCACATCCATCCACTCCCAGATCTCTGGGAATCCTTTGGGCTCTTCCGGGTTCTTGTCACCGGCCACCTCCTGGAGTCACAACAGAGGAAAGACACCATTCAGGTTATCCTAAATGGTCCAACTGGAACCTAGCAGACTGCTCTGGAGAGGCAGAGCTGTAAGACTTGAGTTTAATGACTTAGCCCTTGAGGCTACATGGAAAACTAAGCCTTTCCTGGGAAAGGATTCCCACCAGCTGGTTCTGACCTGTCTGCTGCTCAGCTCCTGCTCTCAGTTGGTTGTGAAAATAGAAACTGAACAACTTGATGCTGTTCCCATGTCTCTGAAAGTTGGAAATTGGAAGCTGAAGCGATGCTTCCAGTTTGTCTTTTGTCATGGTTTGACACTGGCCAAATGCCAGGCACTCACAAAAGTCGTTTGCTTACCCTCTCCTGCTACAGTTGAACAGAAGAGAGGGAAAAAAAAATGAAGGGATCACAAGTTGAGATAAAAGCTGGGAGAAAAAAACCACTCCAAGGGCAAAACAGGTTCAAATTTAAAGGTATAAAGTAAATTTATTATTAACAGAGTCAGAGGAGGATAATGAGAAGTAAAATAAGCCTTTAAAACACCTTTTTCTCCCCTAGCCCCTCCCTCCTTCTCACCGGCAGCACAGGGAGACAGGGCATGGGGGTCTTGGTCAGTTTGTGACTCGAGATCTTCTGTTCGCTCAGGGAGAGGAGTCTTTCCTCTGCTATGCCACGGGGTCCCTCCCACAGGCGAACAGTCTTCCCAAAACTGCTGTGGTGTGGGTCACTCATCCACAGGGTACAGTCCTCTAAAAACAGGCCACTCTAATTTGGAACCAAGGGCCCTCTTTCTCTATCTCTGGAAGCAGGGGCCTTCTCTTTCCTTTCGGGTCTCCCACTGGATCACAGCTTTCTCTAACATCCACCTGCTCCAGCGTGAGCACTTTTCCCATGGGCTGCAAGTGGATCTCTGCATCCCTCACGGACTTCATGCATTACAGGGGAACACTGTTTCACCATGGTCCTCACCACAGCCTGCAGAGGAATCTCGGCTCTGACATTTGAAGCACCTCCTCCCCCTCTTTTTCCACTTACCTTGGTGCTGCCCTGTTTTCCCTCACATGTCCTCACTTCCCCCTCTTCTCTGACTAGAAGAAAAACTGTTGCTTGTAGGTACCATTGCCAACAAGTTCCACTAATTCTTGCAAGATCCCACAGTGCTGAGAAGTTGATGCTTAGGTTCCACATCAGGAAATCGCTCGCCATGCTTCTGTTGTTGACTGTGCGACCCCGCTGCCATTTAACACCTCCCCTCATGCAGGGCACCGGGAAGGGGAAGCTGCCACTGCCACCCCTGCGCTTCTGCCCACAGCACAGCTGGCCAGGGGCAGCCAGGCAGGCCAGGCTCACCCGTGGGCTATGCCAAGATGGTGGCAGCTGCAGTGGCCCATCACTGCCAGCTGTGCCAGGATGGGCCCCAGTGGCAACACTTCACCACCCCTGGAAAACAACTTGCCCCTATACAGTCTTGATTTTCTTTTTAAATCTGTCATTACAGAGACTTTACCAACCTCTTTAATTGGGCCAGCAGCATGTCCATCTTCAGAGCCATCAGACTGGCTCTGTCAGACATGGTGGAAGCTTCCAGCAGCTTCTCACAGAAGCTACTCCTGTGGCCCTTCCCTGCTACCAAAAACCAGGCTGTGCCAAATCAACACACCTTTTCTTTTGAATATTCCAAAACCTCCACTCAACAAAATGGAAAAATAGATATAAATTAAAGCTTTATATTTTATTAATATAATGAAACTTTTTGCAAAAAAATAACGCGCCAAGAAAACAGAAATCCAAAGCTGGTGCAGCCCTTCAAAGGCAGACTCTTTCCATGTACCTGTGTGAGGGGAAGGGGACAGTGACAGCCCAAAGAGAACAAAACCCCCTCAGGAATCTGAGCGGGATTTCTTGTCCTTCCTGCTGATGTTAACCCCTTTTCTTTTCTGCATGGTCGATTCACTGCTGGCACTTGTTTCACTTTGGATGATTTTCTCTTCTAAAGGCTTGGAAGCCTGTGATGACCCAAGAAATAAAAGAGCTGTGAATAATTTAATTTTACAGCCATTGGAACGCCCTGTGCTCCACCAAGGTCAGAGCTGACTGTACTCTGGCTCATATGCAGTGAGCCTTTGTTATTCTGCTCCCACTTCTGAGATTTTTAGGAAGGGGCATAACAGGAGAGCAAGATAATGACTGAACAGAGCAGTAGCACACATAGACAGGCCAGGTCGCTCCAGGGCTCCATGTGTTGTTGCAGGGATGGCTTCACTCTGTGCCCTCCTGACAACCACAGTTAACTTGGAAATGGGTTCAGAGCTGGAGCAGTGATCATGGCTCCTGCAGGGAAGATATCCCCATCCCAGAAAGGGTGTTATCCAAATCAGGTGCAGGGAGGGAAGGCACAAGGCCTAAAGGTAACTGATTTTTGAGCAGAGTTTTTGATCTGCTTAAGTGTGATTTATTTTTATGAGACTCATTAGTGAGGTGAAGGAGAGGAAAGGAGGCAGGAAGAGAAGGATGATGGGAGGAAGGCTACACTCCACCAGGGAACAGGGAGACCAGTCAATGAATGAACAGGTGGAGAACAGGTGCAGGTGGGCATCAGGCACAGGAGGACAGGGAACAGCACTTAGGGAGAAGAGGTCTGCAGGATCCCTGGGAAGGGTTTATCCATCTGTCCCTCCTCCTCCTTGAGCAGCACGGCAGTTATTAGTGAATGAGCACATTTAATTGGAAGAAGAAAATGTAATGAGCTTAAAAAAAGATAATGACATTAAATACAGATCAAAAACACAGAGCAGAAGGAGAGGAAGGAAAGAACAAAGCAACTGTGAAAGGGAAACTGAGACAAAAGGACTGTAGACCAAGAGGGAGGTACACAAAGTGAGCAGCGCATGATCCTTACCCTCAGCTGCCCTGCATATTTCTCAGTCCATTCCCTGGCATTGAGCAGGAACAACTGCTTGTTGTACTTGTACTCTGAGGACTAAATGGGAAGAGAAAGACAAAGACAGAGATTTGATTGAATATATATCACTGAGAAGCTGGGACCAAGTCTGGCTTTAGGACTCCTAAACCAGACTAAAACAGCAACAAACATGAAGTGTAAAGTTCATTCTGTTTGTTTGAAGAACTTGTGCTGCCTTTTGCACTGAACATAATGGCTTGAAGACAAGACCTTGACCATCTCTTCTGGTCTCAGTTGCCCCAGGGAAGCCCAGGGATGCCCCAGCTGATCCAGATCAGGCCACGCTCTTAGTGTGTCAATCCAGAGTGAGTGAAGTGAAAGTTGAGCCTAAATCCAGCCCCCTACTCCCTCCCCACCTTTGTCCGTGGCCAGGAGAGAGGGAGAGGAGCTCACGTACAATGTCAGCCATAAGAGGGTCGTCAGGGTTGGGCTCTGCCATCAGCAGCTGGATGGAGGTCAGCAGGGTAGAGATGTTCAGGGAAGGCCTCCATGCACCCTGTAAGGAACAGGATGAGAGCAGCAGCTCAGAGAGAGAAACCAGCACACGGCAGCCCAGAGACCTCAGAACCCACAGCACTTCAACCCAACCTGCCCACAGCTGCCTTGGGACCTCCAGCACCTAATGCCCCATGGAACACACAGACTCAATACAAGGCTCCAAGGAAGCCCAGCTGACAACCAAGGCAGTGATCATGGCTCCAAGGCCGCCAGAGCTCAGGGAGCATTTGGAAAAAGCTCCTAGGCACATGGTGGGACATCGGGCTTGTCCTGTGCAAATCCAGCTTGTGGCCCTGATGATCCTTGTGTGTGTCCCTTCCAACTCAGGAGATTCCATTACTCTATGGGCTGTATCCTGCACATCTCTGCTGTGTTGGGTCAACTCATTTTCAGACCTAATGCCTTTTGATTCCAATCCTTAAAGCCTTGGAAACTTATAAGGAACAAAGAACATCACGTTCTGGCTCTAAACAAAGGAGATGCCACTCAAAAGCTTCACTCCCTGTTCCCTGTAAATAAGTCAGGAGCAAACAGACATTCAATCAGGCTTTTACAAGATGCAGATAAGGAGTTCATTATCCTGCCCAGGCTCACTTACCCACACCCAAGGCACTGTGTTACCTTTGGGGGTAACTTAAGAACATCCAGGCAAATCCTTCCAGCAGAGTCGATGTTGGGATGGTAGATGGGGGTCAGGAAGCGAATCTTTGGCGGCTCAAAAGGGTACCTGAAGGGATAAGCATTAAAAAACAACAGTTATAGGCCCAGTTGTTTTGCCACCCAAGCAATGCCATCGTTTCCTCCTCCCAGCCTACATGACACCCTTCCCCACACCTTTGGAGGCAATGCTCTGCCCTTGCTGCTTCCAGCTGTGTCTGACTAACAGCCTTCCACTGTCTCCCTGGACAGCCTTCCACAAGGGAACAACGTAAGAAACTTTGTATTGATGAACAAGCTCTTTCCAGAAAGCCTTCAGACAGTATGATGAGGCAAAAGTCTTATCATTGCACTTTTAGGTTTTTAATCACACATCTTTCATGTTCAATGCAAAATAAGTGTATCAGCTACTGGAAAAATTGGATTCCTTAAAAAAAGGGGCTCAATTCCTTGTTGAGAGGATAAAGGAAAGACCCACATGTTAGCATTTACAGCTAATAGCTCACATCAGTTTACTCATATTTGAAAGCAGGACTACACCAATTACTTAATCAGAGAATCAGCCTAGTTTGTGTTGGAAGGGACCTGAAAGCCCGTTTCACTCCACCCCCTTCCAGTATCCCAGGTTCCTCCAAGCCCTGTCCAACCTGGCCTTGGACACTTTCAGGGATCTAGGGGCAGCCACAGCTTCTCTGGGCACCCTGTGGCAGGGCCTCACCATCCTCAGAGGGGAGAACTCCTTAATTAACCTAGCTAGACGTTATTGCCCACTTACCTTTCAGGAACTAGGATTTCCAGGTTGAATATTCCTTTCTCATATGGTGTATCCACACCTCCTAAAATTTCTTTAGGAGCAAGATGAAAATACAAGAATTACATTCAAAATTAGAATTACAGAATGGTTTGGGTTGGAAGGGACCTTCAAGATTATCTCGTTGTCCAGCAGTCCCCGTGTACCTCCCACAGTTACAGAGCTGCTCACGTGACAGAATTATAGAATATTAAGGGCTGGGAGAGACCTTAAAGACCACATAGTTCCACGAATACCTTCCATTATCCCAGGTTGCTCCAAGCCTCATCCAACCTGGTCACTCCAAGGGATGGGACAGCCACAGCTTCTCTAAGCAACCTGTGCCAGTGCCTCACCACCCTCACAGGGGAGAATCCAGGAATAAAAAATGTCATCTTATGTGAGACCAGTTCCACTCCCCAGCAATCAAAAACTAAATGCAGACCAGCCAAGGCACAGGCCAAGATGTCTTTAAAGGAAAATAAAATCCCACACTTCCACATAGCCTATAAAACCCAAAACATTCAGCAAGCACAGACCTAGCAGCAAACTGCAACCCAACCCTGCCTTCGGGAACCCCGAGGGTACGTACGTGCCCGTAGGTCGTCGAGCTGCCCGTTCTGCCAGCAGGTGATGCCCGGAGGTGGCTCTGTAGCCAAGAGTGAGAGCTCCCTCGTCAGCCGTGATGCTCTCTGCATGGTGCTAGAGCTCCGAGATCTGATTCTATTCCTGACAAACCTAGATTTTCAAAAAGAGCTCTTTAAATTGAGACATTTTTTTGGCTAAGGAGCTGGGTTTTGAGCACTTATCCTGATGTGATACCATAGTCACACCCAGCTGGAGGAAAGGAACGAAACCCTTTATAATCCACCCCATCCCCTCAGTCCCCCAGCTGAGTCTAATAAACCCTGGGCTTTAACAAACCCTAATAACCTTGGGGGCCATGACCAGGCTCCAAACCCCTTATGGGACTGTAACACCTGTCCTGGGACCACCCGTTACCTTTTATGGTTAGGGTACATGCTGCCCTACTAGGGCCATCCATCAGTGCCCCTTCCTACCCAAAGGTCCCATCTGGTCCTTTCTGTGCAGGGAGAAACCCAAAAGCTGCCTCAGGGATGGGCGATTCCCTGCCACAGCAATGCCCCTGACATTCCCAAAGCAGAGGTCTGCTTTGCTCCCCCAGTCCCCATGGAGAGGGACATGGGGACACCCACCAGTCCACCCCGAGAGGAACCTGGCTCGATAACCCACCACAGCCCTAACCACTCACCCTGAGGATGGGGGACACCCCTCTAGGCCTAACTGCCCCCTCCAGGGACTATCCAATCCCTCGGGCACCATTAACACCATACAAACTCCCCCGCCCGAGCACCCCTAGCCTGCCTACTCCCACTGAAGAAGCGTCTCACCCCTCTCCATCAGCCTAATTAATCATCCCTCAGCCTAACTACTCCCGAACACAGACAAGAGCTGCGCCCCCCTTCCCACTCCCCAAGGATGGGGACGGCCACTCACAGCCTCACCC
>WEKY01002152.1:100569-119872 GCA_013390045.1 Picathartes gymnocephalus
CCCCAAGAGCCCTCACACGATCCTTTCAGAACACCCTTCACCCTGCTTACTAATTACCACCTCACTCTTAATTAATTAACGCTCCCGCCGCCCAGACCCGTGAGGCGCTGCGCGGGGGGGGCCGAACTTCCGCTGTCGCCTGGCAACGGATGGACGCCTGGCGCTCAGCCCCGCCCCCCGGCCCGCCGCGCGGGCGCTGATTGAGCGGCCCTGGCGTTAGCCACGCCCCCTCAGTTGAATTGGGGCGCTGCCATTGGGTGAGCGCTGCGGGCGGGAACCCAAGCCCCGCCCCTTTTAAAACTGGTGGGAGGGGCCCCGCCTGAAGTTGTGATGGGGAGGCGGGAGCGGGGCCGGAGCAGCGGCAGCTGCGGCTCTGGGACCCTCCAGGATCCCCGGCCCTAGGACGCTCCAGCCTTGGGACCCTCCTACCCTGAACCGCCTTATACCTCTGCGGACAGCGGGCAAGGCCCCTCTGGGAACGGTCCTTACATAACCCACCCGTCCCGGCCGGCGTTGTGTAACCGGCCCCGTGGGGTGAGGAACCGGCGCCGCGCCTGCCGCCACCACGGTCTATGGGGAAGGAGGTAAAAGTGGGCTCAGGGAGCACCCCCCCCCCGCCCAGGGAGGAGGTGGGGGGCCAGGCTGGGCCGTTCACCCCCAGCTGCTGCGGGGCTGGCGCAGGGGCTGCCCTCCCCCGTTCCCTTCACGCGACTTCCCTGCCCATCTGAGGGGCCTGGGCAGGGGATCCTGGGGCCTCAGCCCCCTTCCGTCGCCCGCTCCCCCATGGATAGAGACTCTCGGGGGTGGTTCTCGACCCGCTGCAGGAGAAGCCCCAGTCAAGCCCCTACACTTGGGTGGGTTTGGGACTTATTTCCTCCTCTGACTCAGTATGCGTTTTTCTTGCATCAAAGCTGTATCCAGTACTGTATTTGTCACCTAAAGTATTCAAGCAGGGGAAAGAACCTAGAGGTTGGAATCAACAGTAACTTCAGGTCTGGCTTAATGTGGAGAGTGGGATTATGGAATCATTCTTAGGGTCCCAATTAAGAATTAACCTCAAGCCTGTCAAATCAGAATAACATTAAACTACTTAATGATGATAATTATTCCACTTCCCAAGACCAGACTTTGATTTCAGAGAGCAGGTGTGAGGCTGACACCTGGGTTTATCTCTTTTACTATTGCTTCTGAAGCAGCCGGGATATAGTCAAGGAGCATCCGTGTTTGGATTTGACAATGGAGAGTGCCTCAGAGAGGAAATTAAACTGTTAAAAGTTTCTCTTCCCAGTTCCTAGGCCTTGGTCTGTCCCTGCCCTGTCTGGCCCTGCTGGCTCAAAGTGCCAATGGGACTGGAGAGGAGCTGCCTGCAATCCTTTTCCTCCTCTCTTGGGAATTGCACAAAAGCTTGAGTGGCTTAGACCATCTTTGATGCAGAATCCACCTCAGTGCAGATATTTATGGTATTTAGGGATGTTTAAACCTGGGCAACTCATTTCTTGATGCTTGTAGGAACAGGAGCAGCAGAATGGACTTTGGATAGTGCCACTGACAGCCCTTGCATCCCTCCAGCACATTCCTGCCTGTGGAGAGAAATGCTCAGCAGCGGGAGAGCCGGGATCAGTGACTGTGTAACCTCCTCTTTTCAGGGTGACATGTTGTAAAGACCCTGGAGCATCACCTGAGCAACACTCAAAGAAAGGCCTAGTTTTCCCTGCTTTCTATCTTGGTGTACCTGTCCCAAACTGCAGAGATGAATCCAGTGTGAGGTGCATTTTCTGCCTGCCTGGTTGATTTTTGGGGAAGAGATGTGATCCAGTGCCCAGCCTTGCTGGGTGAATGGACTCGAGTCACTGGTTCATAGGTGGAAAAGTAACAGTGGATAAATCCCAACATGATGTCGAAGACACCACCTGCTCTGCCTTCTCTAGCATCCCAGAGGATCTTTCCTTTCCTTCTGACAGGACAGGAGTGTCCAAGGGCACAGTTCCTTTCTGACACCACCCATGGCCTGCACAAGTGATCCCCCTCCCCATTCCTTCCCACCCAGTAGGGGATCCCAGCTTCTCACCCACCTTTGACAGTTCTTTGGCTCTAGGCTCCCTCCCCAGTGAGCTCCAGCCCCTTTTAATGGAGCCCCTGCTCCTCCCAGCCTCTTTTAATGAAACCCTTGTCCCCTCAGCTCTGATTCCCCCAGTCCCCTTTAGTGGGATCCCCAGAGCTGCCCTTAACCCAGACCCTGCAGCCCACCCAGACCCTGGCCTGGGACCTCCCTGCCCTGTGCCCAGTCCCTGTTGTGGTCTGATCCTGCTCCCCAGTGCTCCTGCAGGGATGCCATCACAGGAGGGGATGGGATGGGCCCCGGCCTGGGGACACACTCAGCTTGAGGCCACCCCATGGGCTGTGGGGCACTGGGCTCAGAGCAGTCCCAGCTGTGTGAGACCAAGGGGCACTGGGTGAGTGTGATCTCCCAGGCGTCATGGGGCTGAAGGGCCCTGAGTTCGGGGTGACCCTGCAGACCATGTGGGGCCGCAGGGCTTGGGACAGCCCCAAAGGCTCTGGGGGCCTTGGAGGCCCTGACTGGGGCAATCCCTCAGTGAGGTTAGCTGGTGCATAGGGTGCAGGGGACTCTTCCAGCACGCTTTGCATGGTTTAGTACCCAAAAATGGCAGCTGGGTGCTCCTCTGAGCAGCGGGAGTCACCTTGTTTTTCCAGTTGTCCCAAGAAGTGGGTGCAGGGCGGTGCCGAGCTGGGGCACAGGCCAGAGCACCCCACACAGCCCAGCCCTGCACTGGGCTGCACCCCGTGCTCGTGAGTTTGGGGCCTTGCTGGGGGGTTGTAACAAAGCAGGTCTGTCTGGGTGTTGCTGCTGCACGTGCTTGGGAACGGAGCAAATCAGACTTATGGAAAAGCTGCTGGATGTGGGTTGCGTGGGGACAAGGGCTGAGTTGCCTGGCGCAGCCATTGGTGAGGGGGTGAGTGGAGCTCTTTGGCTGGAAGAGCTGAGCCGGATTAGGGATTGTTGTTTGGTTCTTTGCTAATCTCGAATCTTTTAATTCTCCTCTGGGGGTAACGCTTGAAATTAGCAGCAGGTGGGGACCCACCTGGGAGCTGGACGTTGAACTTTCCCAATTTTACATGGGAAAGCGAGTTTGGGAGGTGCTGCTGGGCTCGGTGCAGACACGAGGTGGCAGCTGGGCTCCTCCTTTGCTTCCCGGCATCTGCCTGGTCCGTTGTCCTCAACAGAGCAGCCAGAGCTTGGGAGCTGCTTCCCAAACTGTACCATGAACCACTTCAGCCTAAGACCCAAGGTCAGCACTCCTGCCAACCCTCTGAACTCAGCTGAAGTTGTTCAAAGGGGAATAAATGTATGAATCAAGAGTAGTTTTATGTCATTATCACACCCAGCTCTGCTCTGGATGTAGGCTGGGATAGCTGGGAATGTCCAGCCTAGAGAAGAAAAGGGGAGACCTCAGAGCGCCTTCTAGTGCCTAAAGGAGCTCGAAGAGAGCTGAAGGGAGACTTGGGACAAGGGTCTGGAGGAACAAGACAAGGGGGAATGGTTTCCCACTGCCAGAGGGCAGGGTTAGGTGGCATATTGGAAGAAATTCCACCCTGTGAGGGTGGTGAGACCCTGGCACAGGGTGCCCAGAGAAGCTGTGGCTGCCCCACCCCTGGCAGTGTCCAGGGCCAGGTTGGATGGGGCTTGGAGCAACCTGAGACAGTGGAAGGTGCCACTGCCCATGGCAGGAGGTGGAATTGGATTGGATTTAATATCCCTTCCCACCCAAACCAGTCTGGGGTTCTGTGAAATCCATAAATTCAGATGTCTCCTACTAAAATCCCCTGACAGAGGGAGTATTGTACCAGGTCTCTGATGAGCTGTTTGCTCCTATGAACCTCCTTGAAATCAGCTGATGGCTTACAGAGGGTTTGCTGGCAGCCACATCTGTGGGGTTAAAAAGTGTTTGTGCACTAAATGGAGCTCTGGCAGCTCTATCTGTTTTGATTCCTTCCTTCTGGTGAGTGTTATTGGGATGTAATTTCATCAAGGGATTTAATTTAAGGATTTGAGTGACTTGTTTGGGGCCGAGACCATTCTCTGTGGAGCTGTGTGGTGATCCTGCTGCTGAATGGTGGGGCTGGAGGAGAGGTTTGGTCTTGTTCCTGCTTTTCTCTCTCATGAAAACTTATCAGAGCAAGGAGCTTGTGGTAAAAATTGCAGAGGATTTTTTTTGAGCTCTCTTTCTAATTGTTAATTGGCCTTGTTCTTTATAGGATTGGGTATCCTGAAAGCCAAGGGTTCCCTTCCTCCTGTAGCCAGGATGCTGCACCGCACAATTCACCTTTTCCGGAAGGAGTTGCGGCTCCATGACAACCCTGTGCTGCTGGCTGCCCTGGAGTCCTCAGAGGCCCTGTACCCCGTGTACATCCTGGACAGAGCATTCCTGAACTCCTCCATGCACATTGGGGCCCTGCGCTGGCACTTCCTGCTCCAGTCCCTTGAGGATCTTCATAAGAACTTGGGCCAGCTGGGCTCCTGTTTGCTGGTTATTCAAGGGGAGTATGAGACTGTTCTTAGAGATCACATTCAGAAGTGGAAGATCACTCAAGTGATGCTGGATGCAGAGATGGAGCCGTTTTACAAGGAGATGGAGGCCAACATCCGGCACCTGGGGGCAGAGTTGGGCTTTGAGGTGCTGTCCCTGGTGGGCCACAGCCTGTACGATACCCAGCGGTACGTGACTGCCTCAAACCCACAAGTGGCTCCAGGGAGGTCATTTTAGAAGAAAGCCAAATTGTCTTGGTTTTTCCTTTGGAGAAAATTGGACTGTCTGAGGTGAATGTGGTGGTGTTTGCTGGAGAAACTTTGTGTGTTGCTCTCTTGGAAGGAACAGAAGAGATTGTGTGTAGGTTTTAGGGTTTCAGCCTAAAGAGCTGGTTAACTTTTTCCTTTTGGGCAGTTTAATTCACCTAAAAATATACTCTTTTAAACAGAGTGGAAGAAATTCTCTAACACATTTAACAGGACTTGTAAAAGTTCTGTTAAATATGGTAAAGAGTTTTTGGTGTCAGATTTTTTCTAAGTCTTTCAAATCAACTTCCACTGGTGTCCGAATACACTTGGATCCAAGCTCTTACTCAGTGCTGAATGACTGAAGGTATTGAAATTACCAAGAAGGAAAACAGTAATAGCTAAACCAACCTTAACGCTCCAATTGTGCAAAACCCCTAAACTATGTAAATGAATGCATGTGTGCAACTTGGTGTCTTGAATTCAAGCTGTTTGCACAGGTGATTGCTCACAGACGACGTTATTTACTGCCTTAAACCTGTTTTTTTGTGACACCAGAGGCATCCCACACCCTGCCCTGTGTGTCCTGGCTGTGTGTGACTGTGCAGGTAAAGCCATGGCTGGAATCCTGATCCCAGTTTTGTTATCTCAGGTCCTGAGAAACTGCTCGTGGGATACATGTACATTCACCTAGGGGAGTTTTACTTGTAAAATCTGTAATTTCCATATTCAGTTGCACTAATGGCGTTATAGCCTGTGATGTCACCTTCCTGTCCACTGGCAGTTCTAGCTTCTTCCTTGGTTTCTGTTGTGTGAAAAGAGATCTTTTTTTTTTTTTTTCCTTAGGATTTTGGACCTAAATGGTGGGTGTCCCCCATTAACTTACAAGAGGTTCCTTCACATTCTGTCTCTGCTTGGTGACCCTGAGGTGCCTGTCCGAAACCTCACAGCTGAAGACTTCCAGTAAGTACCAGTGAGTGGGAATTGCTGGTCCTCTGTCTCTGCCCAAAAGAAGAGCCAGGGCCAAATGATGAAGCATTTTAGATGTTTTCTGGTTTTATTTCTGTGCATGGAAGGTTATTGATTCTGTATACAGGGGATGTGACCGTTGTTGGGAGGGGAGAGCAGATGCTGGAATGATCTGATACTCAGCTCTTTTTGTGCATATTGTGCAACAGATTCCCCACCATGTGGGACACCTTACAAAATCATGGTTGGATTCAATGATTTAAAGGTCTTTTCCAACCTTAATGATTCTGTGATTCCATAAAAGTCTTAAGGTTTTGCAAAGCACCTTGAGAAAACCTTTTAAGAGATGTCAAACTCCTACAGAGGAAAGCCTAGGGAATTTACTCAAAGACATGCTCTACATTCCTCTCAAGATTTTGGACAGGAATTGGATGAACCACTATCATTTGTTTTATGCAGGAAGTTCAGTGGAATAATCCTACTGTTCCTTCCTGTCTTTAAATCTCTCCTTCTCTCTGCTCTATGGGAAAAAGGGGCTGAGTTTGTGTCTCCCAGAAGAAGCTTAGAGTCAAGTATGTCTTGTGTTTAGCTCTGCACGAGGAGAGGTCAGTGATCCAAAGGGAGGTAAGACTGGGGCAGGAGAGAGCTGGAATGGGACTGCAGGTACTTGGGATTCAATGTCAGGTGCCTCCTGCATGGCCTCAGCTCAGTGCCACCAACTCAGGCTTGAGTCTTCCCATCTTGGGGGAGTCCTGTTAATTCCTGAATGTTGTCCTCAGACAGTCTGATGACAAGACTCATGTAAGTACTGGGATATATAAGTTGCTATATTTTTTTCTAGTACTGCTTTTTTCCCTTTCTTGCCTAATTTGTTGTTTGAACTTTTAAAATTAATGCTGGTGAGAGATAAGTGGTTCGCATGCTTCCCAGCAGGCCTGAGCTATGTCAATGCTTTGAGAGCTGCACTGGCTCCACCTCTGTAGGTGTCTGCAGCAGAGCTGAGCTCAGTTTTGTCCAGGTAAGTACAAAGATCTGTTGATGTCTAAGTTCATTCATGGGTTGTGAGAAATCTCTGTACCACCAACACTTCCTTGGGCTTCTTCATCTGTGTTTTACAGGAGGGGAAGAAAAACCAAACTGATGCTCTTCCAACCCTATGGGGGGCAGAGGCCTTGGGAAGCCTCAGCAACTGAGGCTAAGGAGATGTAGGGCTCTGCTGAGGGGTGTGGGCTTGGGGGGCCCCCACCTTGGTTAGGAAGGAGCAGCCAGGTTGGCCCAGGGAGCTGATCTGCCTCCTTCCCTATGAAACTGCAAGAGAGCAGGTTTGGATTAGATGTTAGGAAGAAATTCTTCCATGTGAGGGTGGTGAGGCCCGGGCACAGGTTGCCCACAGAAGCTGTGGCTGCCCAGTCCCTGAAGTGTCCAAAGCCAGGTTGGACAGGGCTTGGACCTACGTGGGCTGGGGGAAGGTGTCCCTGGCCATGGCAGGGGGTGGGATGGGATGGGCTTTAATGTCCCTTCCCACCCAAACCAGTCTGGGATTCTGTGAAACCTCTCCAGAGCTACCTTTCCTCAGAGGCACAGGAGCTGGAGTGGCCTTTGGAAGCAGCACCATAATTATGTTTAGGGTCTGAGGAGATTCTTGGTCCCCTCCTAGGGATGGATGTGACAGCTGGCAGCTACTGGAGAGGAGCTGCCTCTGAGCCTTGGGTAGGGGATGGGAACTAAAAGGCATCTGAGCTGTGGGTCTGCAGCTGACTGCTCTGAGAACTGTAACTTGGCGGGACTGTTCCTCTTCCCCCAGTTCAGGCTAGAGTTCTCTGGAGCAATTGCAGGATGAACTCTTCTCCCCCAGGAGAATACAGCCTGGGACTTCTTGCTGTGCTTTCATTCCCTGTGCTCTGGTTGGACCATGATAGAAGAGGCTTGGTGTGTGCCATGGACAGGGGTTGCTTCCTTCTCCTGGCTCCTGTTGCCCCTTTCAAAGAGTTTTCTCTCTCACCTCAGGAGATGTAGGGCCCCTGACCCAGACCTTGTTGAGTGTTACAGAGTGCCTCTCCCTGTGGATTTGAAGATTTCCTCAGAGAGCCTTTCCCCTTGGAGAGGAGGGGAGACCGAAGGGCTGCGGCGCCTGGAGCAACACTTGACTGACCAGGTCAGCCCTAATGGAACACAGGGGATGGTGGTGGCTCCAGGTGGGCTGAGATCAGTGCCCAGCTTGGCTTGGAGGAGGGTGGCACCTTGGGCTTGGGTTTTTATCTTCTTGATTTCTGGGAAGTGGGAGTGTTTTCCAGGCATGACATCAAACAAGCCCCTGTGATAGTGAAGCCAATTCCAAGAGCTTTCTTCTGTTTATTACTGGACATGTGTTGTCTTGTGCTGGCTGAACCCAGATTTCTGTTTTCATTTCAGGGCTGGGTGACAAGTTTTACTAAAGCAAGGACAATCCCAAACTCGCTGCTTCCAAGCACCACGGGCTTGAGCCCATATTTCAGTATGGGCTGTCTGTCAGTTCGGACCTTTTTTTATAGGCTGTCAAACATTCATGCTCAGGTAAGCAAATAATTGGTTCTAAGTAAGCAAATCTAAAACTGTGACATGTCTGGCATGGGAAGCAGGATTTAACACTCGGATCATCTTGGTAGAGGCTTGGTGTATCAAAAAATGCTGCTTTGTTAATGTCTTCTCACAGTGTCCCATGAAATCTGTGGAGTGGCTTCATGTTGTGTGAAACACCTGTGAATGTCTGCAGTTCTTCCCAATTAAGTTTTAGAAACAGGATAGTCATATTCTAAATTCATATTTTCATTGGGAACTGTAGTGACAGGACAAAGGGAATGGCTTCAAACTGAAAGAGCAGGTTTGGATTAGATGTTGGGAAGAAATTCTTCCATGGGAGAGTGGTGAGGCCCTGGCACACGGTGCCCAGAGAAGCTGTGGCTGCCCCATCCCTGGGAGTGCCCAAGGCCAGGTTGCATAGGGCTTGGAGCAGCCTGGGCTAGCGGAAGGTGCCCCTGCCCATGGCAGGGGGTGGAGCGAAATGGGCTTTAAGGTCCCTTCCAACCCAAATCGTGGTTCTATGAATAGGGAGCAAGCAGACCCGGGATCAGCAGGGAAGCCCAGGAAAACCTTCCTAAAATTCAGGGATTTTAGTTTGTCTTTCTGGTGGTTAAGGGAAGGTTTTTATTTGAACTGGTTTATGCAGTTTTGTTTCTGAAAATCAAATGGTTTTGTCTTAGACAAGTTTTAATTGTAGCATAAACCAAAACGTCTTTCTGAAATCTTGTTTGATTCTTAAGAAAAAGTGAGCTTGAAACCAACCCAAGAGAACTAAGGTCCTCCTTTACCTGCATCTTAAGATTATCTCTTGAGACATGGCTGAACCACCTGAATTCAGTTAACACGCTAATAAACATGTTTGGTGTAAGAAATCCCAGTGGGACACTGTTTTGGAAGGTAGATGGAGAATGTTTGAGGTAACACTGAAGTCTGGCAGTTTGGCTTTGCTTTTGGCCAGACAGCGTTGCCTCAGATCTTTGAGTCCCTTGACTTGAATGCTTAAGTGCCTTGAAACCAGTATTGTAGTCAGATTAATCTTTATTTTATGGGCCTGACGGTCGCAAAATGAGTGAGGCTGCAATGATATGTATGAACTGAAGCTGTCACCTTGTGTCTTTTGCAGGCAAAACACCACTCTCTGCCCCCAGTGTCGCTCCAAGGGCAGCTCTTGTGGAGGGAATTCTTCTATACAGTAGCATCAGCAACCCCCAACTTCACCCAGATGGCTGGGAACCCCATTTGCCTCCAGATCTGCTGGTATGAGGACGCAGAGAGGCTCCACAAATGGAAAACGGTAAGGAGATGCATGCTGTATTAGAGCTTGGAGCTTTCCTCTTCCCTGATCGGTCCCTGCTGGTGGTTTGAGGGGGTCTTGCTGTGGTGTGACAGGCTGGGAGAGCTGGGAGTGTTCAGCCTGGAGAAGAGAAGGCTCCAGGGAGACCTTAGGGACCCTTCCAGTGCCTAAAGGGCTCCAGGAGAGCTGAAGAGGGATCTGGGACAAGGGATGGAGTCACAGGACAAGGGGGAATGGCTTTCCATTGCCAGAGGGCAGGGTAGATGGAATATTGGGAAAGAATTCTTCCCTGTGAGGGTGGTGAGGCCCTGGCACAGATTGTCCACAGAAACTGTGTCTGCCCCAACCTTGGAAGTGTCCAAAGCTGGATTGGATGGGGCTTAGAGCAACCTGGGATAGTGGAAGGTGTCGCTGCCCATGGCAGGGGATGGAATGAGCTTTAATATCCTTTCCCACCCAAACCATCCTGTGATTCTGTGAAAGAAGTGTATGAGGGGAGAGCTGATGTTCCTGTTCTGCTGCAGGCACAAACAGGGTTCCCATGGATCGATGCCATTATGACCCAGCTGCGCCAGGAGGGCTGGATCCATCACCTGGCTCGGCATGCTGCTGCCTGCTTCCTGACACGGGGGGACCTTTGGATCAGCTGGGAAGAGGGAATGAAGGTTCATAGCTGGCTTTTATTTTCTTCTGTTCTGCCTGGCCTTGGGAAACCCTGCACAGCCTCAGTCTAGCAGAGGAGGGCTCTGCAGAGCAGGGTTTAGTTCTGAGCCTTCTTATGGATCTGAGGGTTTATGGAATCTCTTGGTTTGTCACTCAGTGTAGTGGTGAGAGGTTATTCCCTTCCCCAAATCCTTGTGATTTTCAGATAACAAGGATACTGGTGGAGACATACTCCATTTGTAACAGGTCCCAAACCCAGAGTTTTTGGGTTGCTCTGTCTTCCTTCTGTCTTTGTGGAGAGCATTCCCAGTGTGCCTGTGAGGAGACAGCCCAGGCCCCACCCTTCACCTCCCAGCCTGGTTTTGTCTAGTTTTTGCAATGTAGCCATTTCAGGGGTGTTTCTCTCTTCCCATCCCTGACATGCAGGTATTTGAAGAGCTGCTTTTAGATGCTGACTACAGCATCAATGCTGGGAACTGGATGTGGCTGTCAGCCAGCGCCTTCTTCCACCAGTACACGCGGATCTTCTGCCCTGTCCACTTTGGGAAGCGCACAGACCCCCAGGGCCACTACATCAGGTCAGGGGACACCCCACCCCACCACCTGCCTGAAAGCTTCCCTAGCTCCTTAGACAGCAGGAGCTGATGAACTGGATCAGTTTGAAACACACACACACACACACACACACACACACACACACACACACACCTGTTAAACAGGGCTCAGAGCAGTGGTTTTGTTGAACACATGAGGAAACTGAAGCATGGAGAAGCAGAGAGATACCTGTGGTTCCAAGTGATGGCTGAGCAGGGCTTGTGTTCATTTATGAGCACTCATTGCCTCCAGCACCATGTTTGATCACCAGGCTGGCTCCACTTCCTAAAGGATTTGAGTAGAACTTCCCACAGCTTCCCTGGTTCCAGTCTGCACTTTGTTTCTTACTTTTCATAGAATTCTGGGATGTGCTTGGAAGGGGCCTTAAACCTCATCCAGTTCTACTCCCTGCCATGGGCAGGGACACCTTCCACTATCCTAAGGTTTCTCCAAGCCTGGGCCGTGGACACTTCCAGGGATAGGGCAGCCACAGCTTCTCTGGGCAACCTGTGCCAGGGCCTCAGCACCCTCACAGGGAGGAATATCCCAATATCCCATCTAACCCTGCCATCCTTTAGTTGCATACACGTAGGTTTTATTTTCTATTCTGAGTCCTCTTTGCTTCAGAGTCTCATTTCCTTGTCTCTCCATAGTGTGCTGATGGGTTCTCTCAAAGCACGGGGGGGTTTCCTGGGCTCACTGTGTTAATGTTGAGCAAACAGCTCCATTTCCCCACATCTCTTCCTCCCATCCCATCTAGATTTGGGTATTGCCAAGGAGAAGCCTGTGCTGAGGTACTTCACAGAGTGGGACAGAAAATGACTTTGCCATTCGGCAACAATTTTTTTAAATGAGTTTGTTTTTTAAATTTATTAATGTTTAGGATGAAATGTCAGTGAAAATATTAAAACCCCCCCATATTTTGGGTGAAATAAAAACTGAAGTAATGTTTAGATCTATTTATTCTACACTGTAAAGTTAACTTTTGGAAGATATCACCTATGGAGGTTTGAGAACATAAACCCAATCTTTTTGTGGAGAGTGAATCAGAACTTTCCCATGGATCATAATATCAATATTAAAATGGCACAGGTTGGTTTGCACTTCTCTGAATGTATGAATGTCTGCCTGCAGGATTATAAACGCCCCTATTATCCCTGTTTTGTAGGAAATACTTGCCTATACTAAAGAACTTTCCCTCCAAGTACATCTATGAGCCCTGGACAGCATCTGAAGAGGAACAGAAGCAAGCAGGATGTATCATAGGTAATTCATTCACATTCCTTGCTAAGGATCTTCTTGCTGCTAACTATCCAAAATAAATGTGTCTGAGGTGGAAGCATCATACTTCCAACATAAGGCATTTATCTTCTGAAAATGGATGAATCCAACAGCCTTCGTTCTGTTCATTCTCCATTAACATTTTTTTATTGGAGTCTTACTTCACAGTGCATATTTTTGCCTCAACTTTATGTCCTAATACTCTTGGGTCACTCCAGGCTTTTGCCTTTGAATTTGTCCATGTTGAATACTTGGCTGCTTTAAATAGTATCAGAGCACTTGTGCTTTTACTCCTGCTCTAACACATCTTTGAAGGCTCTTATGTCAAAGTGGGAGCTCTTCTCTTTGATGGAGAGGATTAGGCACTTCCATTTAAGAAAAGCTGGAAGCATTTCAAACCCAGGGAAATTGTCCTTGCTGAGTGCAGTAAAGGCTCTGTCTCCACGTTGCCAGGTCAGGATTACCCCTTCCCCATGGTGAACCACAAGGAAGCCAGTGACCACAACCTGCAGTTGATGAAAAAGGTCAGAGAGGAGCAGCACAGAACAGCCCAGCTCACAAGAGGTGAGAGGTGCTGCAGCACCCATGTTCCCTGTGCTGTGACACACAGGCTGTGTCCCCAGGATCCCAGGGCTCTGGGGCTTGGCTTTGGGTGCCTTTTCAGAATGCTTTTCCTTTTTGGATACCAACATCATGCACAGCTCTTCTTGTTACTGTTAAAATGCTGTCCCAAGTAGGAGAACAAGAGTGTGAGTCTTCTCTTCCTTCCCTCTTCCCTTGGAGCATCCTTCTGCCTGCTGCAGGAATGCCTTCCCAAAACCAGATCTTCTCCACCTGCCCAGGCTCCCCAGCCCCAGGCTGGCTGGGTGTGTCTCCAAGGTGCAGAAATCTCTGCAGCTCTGCCCATGCCCCTTGTAAACCAGAGCATTCTTGTTTGTCCTTGGTACCATGATCTGCCATGTGCTGTAGCAGAGATTGAGATTCCCGCTGAGCACAAAGCTCTGAAGAGGTGAGTTGTTCCAAGAAATTTACCTTTTGTCCTGGTTTTCTGCATTGCTTAACCGTATGTATAACAAACAGGTAGTTGTCAGGTAAGGCTAGAACACTCAAACTGTGCTGAGCCTGAAGTAATTAATTAGGTATTTCCAGTCACACAGATGTGTCACTTATGGCACCTGTGCTCTTAAAATTGAAATCCCAGGGCCTGTGCTGAACTCAGAGGAATCCTTCACAGTAAAACATGGAATCTCAACCTGGTTTGGGTGGGAAGGGACCTTAAAGATCACCCAGTTCCACACCCTGCCATGGGCAGGGAAACCTTCCACTAGCCCAGGGTGCTCTAAGTCCCATCCAACCTGGCCTTGGACACTTCCAGGGATGGGGCAGCCACAGCTTCTCTGGGCACCCTGTGCCAGGGCCTCACTACCCTCACATGGAAGAATTTCATCCCAATATCCCATCTCATCCTGCCCTCTGTGTCCTGTCCCTCCAGGCCCTTGTCCCAAGTCCCTCTGTAGCTCTCTTGGAGCCCCTTTAGGAAGGGTCTCTAAGGTCTCCCTGGAGCCTTCTCTTCTCTGGGCTGAACATTCCCGGCTCTCTCAGCCTGCCTCCATAGTGGAATTTAAGTGACAAAATACCTTTTTATTTAACAGTGGGCCACAACAACCTCTCTACATTATAGAAACCCAACATGCAGCAGCTGAGGGGAACCTTAACTGTTCCTTCCTTCACTTCTTGGTCTGAGGGAATTAATTGTTCCAGATCCTGGTATGGATACCTATTAATGCGTCCAGGACGTCACACACTGGAATAGTACGGATGTAACCTCTGTATGCTGGCAGTTCTTCCAGCAGCCCTGTGGTACCAGGGACTAAATGTTGGGAGTGCTGCTGGAGATAGAGCCAAAACCTTGAGAGTCCCTGACTCCAAGCGTTATCCCAACACTCATCTCAGTATGAAAACCAGCTCACAGAGGCGAGCAGATGTTGGAACAGGGTAAGGGCTAAGGAATTGGATGGGACTTGGAGCAATCAGGAAGCTGTCCCTGCCCATGGCACAGGGTGGAATGAAGTGACCTTTAAGGCCCCTTCCACCCCAGTCCATCCTGGGATTTCATGATTCTTGTTGCCTATGAACAGAAGCATTTTCTCATACTGTGTATCTTCAGGTGAAGTCAGAGAAGACTTTGCAAACTTTAATCCTTCTTCATTTCTCGCTGTAGATGATGCAGATGACTCCATGGAAATAAAGGTAAAACGTGACCATTCCGAAGAAAACCTTTCAAAAGGAAAAGTGGCCAGGACGACAGAATAAACCAAAATTCCCTCAGGGGTCACCTGCTGGGTACCAAAAAAAAGGCAAGAAGGGAGAGCCAGGGGCCAGCTGAGCTGGCCAAAGCACTGTCCTCCGTACTTTGCCCTGCTAATGGTGCTTCTTGCTTGTGACCTGACCTCAGGAGAAGTGTTGGATCTTGACTAGTGTTAGTGCAGTTATTTTGGATGGAATTGTTTATCTTTGAGTGGCTTCTGAACCACTGGTTGAAGCTATTGCGTGAATGCAAGAGGTGCCTGGTTGTAGCAGGTCCTGCTGCTGCAGCATCCTTCAAATCCATGTGTTTCATGCACCTGCATAAATAGATTTTGTGACAAATACTCATCTTAATGTCAGAAGACCATGTGCACATTAATGTGGTTGCACATTAGTATTAGGACCTTCATTTGCTTGCCTTGTAGAGACAGAAACTTAGGGATGTTCAGATTATTTTAAGTTCCCAGTTTGTGATTGTAGTCCCCAGTTTGGGGAGACAGAGGAGAGTGTAGCCCCTTGTACCTTGTGTGTAGTTTTTAAGTCATAAATAGGAGTTATTATGCATTTTAAGGACAACATTGAAAATATCTCACTAAATTAGGGCTAATATACAACTTCATCACCGTAATTCTCCTCCTTGGCTAACTAGAACTGCAGGGCAGGCAGAGATTAATTCTATCATGTAGCACATGGAAAAATTTCCCCTCCCACTAAAATGTGTTGTTGTGAAGTTTGACAAGGCTGGATTAGTCAATTATGGTTGGGGGTTTGGGGGTGGGGAAGCACAGTGGGGTTTTCACGGCTGCAGGTAGTATTTTGGGTTTGGAAAGAAATAAAACTTATTTCTGACATGAACAATTCAAGGGCTCTGGATCAATCTGTTATCACAATTGCTATCCATCGGTCCTCTTGGGAGAACTAGTGGCGCAATAGCTCCAGCAGCAATCCAAACTCCTTGGAAGCATCCTGGGATCTAGGGAAGGAGCAGCGTGGGAACCACAAGCACCAGGAGGCCATAAACTGCAGAATCTTTCAATGCTGTTGCAGGACCTGTCAGGGCACAGCATGCTGGCAGCAGGGCAGTGAGGTGTAAGTACAAAGCTGCAAGGACCTTCCTGCTGCTCCAAGCCTGCACCAAGCTCCTGGAGATGCCCATGTTCCCTGACGCTTCAGCCCTCTAGCAAACCTAGCGACTTGCAGGAATGGCCAGAAGGAAAGGCCTTCTGCCTCCCCCTTTATGGAAGGTAGAATTTCAAGGTGGTGCTTGTTTCTTTGGGGAAATCTGCTGCTCCAAAGCTTCCTGGCATTCCTCCTCTCTGTTCCTGGGCTCCTTCCTGTACCTGAAGGGATTTGTGGCATCCCTGAAGGGATTATGCCCATCCACAAGAAGGGCTGGAAGGAAGATCTGGGAAACTCCAGGCCTGTCAGCTTGACACCAGTGCCTGGTAGGATTATGGAACAGATCATCTTGAGTGCTATCACCCAGCACCTATAGAATGGCTAGGGGATCAGACCTTGTGCAGACCCAGCCAGCGTAAGTTTAGGCGGGGCAGGTCCTGCCTGACCAACCTGATCTTCTATGACCTGATGACCCGCCTGGTGGATGCAGGAAAGGCTGTGGATGTGTCTACCTGGACTTTGGCAGAGCCTTTGACACGGTGTCCCACAGTAAGCTCCTGGAAAAGCTGCAGCCCACGGCTTGGACAGGTATAGTCTTTGCTGGGTTAAGAACTGGCTGGATGGCTGGATCCAGAGAGTGGTGGATGGTGCTGCATCCAGTTGTTATCCAGCCACTGGTGGGGTCCCCCAGGGGTCATTGCTGGGGCTAGTCCTGTTTAATATCTTCATTGGTGATCTGGATGAGGGGATTGAGTCCACCATCAGTAAATTAGCAGATGACACCAAGCTGAGAGTGAGTGTCAATCTGTTGGAGGGTAGAAGGGCTCTGCAGAGGGACCTGGACAGGCTGGATAGATCAGCTGAGTCCAACAACATGAAGTTTAATAAGTCCAAGTGCTGAGTCCTGAACTTTGGCCAAAACAACCCCCTGCAGCACTGCAGGCTGGGGACAAAGTGGCTGGACAGTGCCAGGCAAAAAGGGACCTGGGGGTATGGGTTGACAGCCAACTGAACATGAGCCAGCAGGGTGCCCAGGTGGCCAAGAAGGCCAAGGGCATCCTGGCCTGGGTCAGGAACAGTGTGGCCAGCAGGAGCAGGGAGGTCATTCTGCCCCTGTACTCAGCACTGGTGAGGCTGCACCTCGAGTGCCGTGTCCAGTTCTGGGCCCCCCAATTTAGGAAGGACCTCGAGGGGCTGGAACGCATCCAGAGAAGGGCAACAAGGCTGGGGAGGGGTCTGGAACACAAGTCCTGTGAGGAGTGGCTGAGGGAGCTGGGGTTGTTTAGCCTGGAGAAAAGGAGGTTCAGGGGGGGCCTTATCACTTTCTAGAAATCCCTGAAAGGTGGTTGTAGCCAGGTGGGGAGTGGTCTCTTTTCCCAGGTGACCAGTGACAGGATGCAAGGTCACAGCCTCAAGCTGTGCCAGGGGAAGTTTAGTCTTTAGGCTAGACATTGGAAAAAAATTCTTCACAGAAAGAGTGGTTTGGCATTGGAATGGGCTGCCCAGCCAGGTGGTGGATTCACTGTCCCTGAAGGTGTTTTAAAAAAGACTTGATGAGGCACTTGGTGCCACAGTTTCGTTGATAAGGTAATGTCAGGTCACAGGTTGGACTCAGTGATCTCAAAGGTCTTTTCCAACCTAGTTTATTCTGTGATTCTGTGTCTGCAGCTTGGCCCCAGTGCAGGGGCTTCAGGAATGCAGAGCAGGCTCCTGCCTCATGTTTCAAGGCACAGTCTTTGCCTTCAAGCCCTAAAGGGGCTGGTCTTGCTTCCTGAAACATCTCTACCTTGAAGTGTTTTGTGTTCCCTGAGCCTCAGTGAGTCCTGGGGCTGTGTAATACAGCAGAACTGTGGAATCCCAGACTGCTTTGGGTGGGAAGGGACCTCAGATATCACCCAGTGCCACCCCCTGCCATGGGCAGGGACACCTTCCACTAGCCCAGGTTGCTCCAAGCCCTGTCCAACCTGGCCTTGGACACTTCCAGGGATGGGGCAGCCACAGGTGCTCTGGGCAACCTGTGCCAGGGCCTCAGCACCCTTTCAAGGCCTCTTTGGCACCTCTGTTGTTGCAAAGCAGTTTCATGGTCTGGTCTGTGGTTGGAAGGAGCAGGATTTGGCCTGCAAAGGAGGTGCTGTGAGAGTAGGAGCTGTGTTTGAGCAAGAAAAAGCAAGTGCAGTTGGAGTCTGACCTCTGCTTCTGGCTGACAAAGTAGCATTGGAGAAGTTTCTGAAAGAAGCAAAATCATGGAATAACAGAATCCTTGAGGTTGGAAAGGCCCTCTAAGATCACCAAACCCAAATGTTCCCTCAGCACTAACCCAAGTTCCCAGATGCCACATCCACGCACTTTTTGAACACTTTAATGGGTTGTGACTCCACCACTGCCCCAGGCAGCCCTTGCCATGGCCTGACTACCTTTTCCAGAAAGAAACTTTTCATAATATCCAACCTAAACCTCCTCTGGGGCAACTTGTAAAGTCTTGTATTTTCAGTGCTGAACCCTCCTGTCCTGTCCCTGTTCCCTGGGAGCAGAGCCTGACCCCCCTGGCTGCCCCCTCTTGTCAGGGAGTTCTGCAGAGCCAGAAGGTCCCCCATGAGCCTCATTTTCTCCAGGCTGAAGCCCCCCCAGTTCCCTCAGCCATTCCTGGTGCTCCAGACCCTTCCCCATGTTCATTTTCCTTCCCTGGGACATGCTCTAGTCCCTCAAGCTCCTTCTTGGGGTGAGGAGCCCAAAACTGACCCCAGGATCAGAGGTGGGGCCTCACCAGTGCCCAGTGCAGGTGGGCGGTCACTGGATGGTCCTGCTGGACACACCATGGCCAGACAAACACCCCCAGGTCCTTTTCCCCAGCAGGCACTTGGAAGGAGCTGGTTTGTCACCTCATGGCCAAGAGACTTGCTCTGTAATAATGAATTACTGTCAGTGTATCTATTGCTGCATCTTTTTCTCTGCTGAGGGGATCTGACCTTGGAGGCAGCAGGATTTGATGTGGAATTGTTCAGATATTAACCCATCAAAATGCACCTGATGCAGCTCTCTGAGTTCTGGGGTGTGGAGACAAGTGATGGTATCTTCCTTCCTGGGCATTCCTGGCATGATTCAAAACCACTCCAGCTGGATTTGGGTCACCTTAGGTGCATTTATTAGAGGAGGGAAAGGTGTCTGATGGTGTTGATTTTGTTTGCTTTTTCTTCTTTTTGACCACTCCTGCCCCTGCCTTGGTTTCCTCACCCGTCTCCAACATGCCCAAAGCTTTTCACTGTGCTCAGGTGATATTCTTTCTCATTTTTCTTCCTTATGAGGTTTATCTTGTAAAGTTTTCATTTAGGCATTGTGAATTAGGACTTTAAGTGTCTTTTCTGATCTTGTTGCCATTGGTTTGAGTCACTGTTGGCGGAAATGAGAGTGAGTCATAAACTAAGTCACCTGTTGTGGGTCACTTGTGCTCCAGGGAGCCTTTCATGGAATCCCAGACTGGTTTGAGTTGGAAGGAACATTAAAGCTCACCCTGTTCCACTCCCTGCCATGGGCAAGGACACCTCCCACTAGACCAGGTTGCTCCAAGCCCTGTCCAACTTGGCATTTTCAGAGCTGCTTTGGTGTTTTGCCAACAGTGGAGCTGATGAGCTATCTGCCTTCCTGGCTGTTGAGGAAACTTTCACTGCTCATAACAGGGCAGAGCTCCTGAGGGGCTGCAGCTCCTCACAAGGGGCAGCTCTGATCTC
>WEKY01002154.1:5235-35637 GCA_013390045.1 Picathartes gymnocephalus
GCCGGCTGCAGGAGCTGCGCAGGGAGGAGGAGACGCTGCTGCGGGTCAAGGCGGCGCTGCACGATCAGCTCCGCCGGCTGCGGGTGCGCGGGGACACCCCGGGGACCGCCCGGGACCGGGGACGGGCTTGGGGACGGGAGCGGGAGCGCAGCGGTGGGGCCGGGCCTGCCCCTCAGCGCCTGCTCCTCAGCCGGGCCCGCGCTCCGCCGCAGGACGGGCCCTCCGCCCGTTGGGTTCTGTGAGACCAAGAGCAGGGAATTGCTGCGGGGTTTCATGTGGTCTGTGACAGTGGGATCTATCTACGGTACTCTGAGAGGTAGGGTACAGCTCCGAGGGAAAGGTGCGTGTGTGGGGTACAGCTCTGAGGGGTAAACGTAATTGTGATGCATGTAGGATACATTAAGAGAGAAATGTAATTGTCAGTGTACTTAGGATACATCTGTAAGAGGTAAATGTGAGTGTATGTAGGGTAGATCACTTAAGAGGTATTTGTAATTGTGAGTCTATACATTAAGAGATAAAAGTAATTGTGGGTGTACGTAGGATACATCTCTAAGAGGTAAATGGGAGTGTATGTAGGATACATTAAGAGATAAATGTAATTGTGAGTATGTATGATACATCTCTAAGAGAGAAGTGTGAGTGCATGGTTTGCCTTAGCTGATGGATGGAGAAGAGATATTTTGAGGTAGTGGAACTGAAGACTGCATGGTTTAGACTCATGCACAGCATAATAAAGGAGCTTAGAACAGAATTGCAGGTTTAACAAAGCTTTTTCAAGACTGACAGGTAAAAAAAACCCAAAATTTTGAGCCAGAAACGCTGAGCAGTGTCAGCTGGGCCGGTGTGGATGCTGGGGCTGAGGTGTGCTGTGTGAAGGGAGGGCCAGCAGTGACTGTGCAGCTCCCTGCAGGTGGAGGAGCTGGCACTGCAGTCCATGATCAGCGCCGGAGAGGAGAACGTCCCTGTCCCCCTGTCAGCCCTGGCCGAGGACACTCAGCAGGTGAGGGGTCCCTGGGCTGGGAGGGGGCTACGGGTGGGTGTCAGCATGAGCAGAGCTCTGTGTGGTTTTCCTGTGCAGCTCCTCGTGTCCCCTCATTGATGCTTCTCATCACTGCAAAGCTCAGCTCTGAAATGTCTGATTTGCTGCTGGTTTGTTCCACTGGTTTCACCTTTTCCCATCCCCAAAAGCAGCCCCTTGTTTCCAGGAGGGGGTGGGAAATACCTGTTTAGTGTAGCTTCAGTTCACCATTTATTAAGTCTTTTGTCTAACACTGGTGACACTGGGGTAGCACCAGTGCTGGGGATGGGGGCACAGGTGCTGCAGCTTTTCACTCAGTACCTGGCCAGGTGCAGCTTTTCCGTGGAGATCAGGGATGTGGTGCTGTGCTGGGCTCTCAGTCAGCAGTTCTGAGCTCTAACAGTGATTTGAGAAGTGTTTGGTAATCAGCTCTTTTCTCCTGACAGACTCTTGGGCAGATGGACAATGAGGCTGCCATCAATCAAACCCAGTTACACCTCAGTCTTCAGGATGATAAAGAGGAGGAGGAGGAGGAAGAAGAGGAGGAGTCTGATTCTTGAGAGAAGAAAATCAGAGATGGTTTCTAATACAGACTCAGGAATTCCTTCTTCATTAATTTAAAACTCACCAAGTGATTTCCATTTTGTGCTGTGTGTGGATCTGAACTATTTGATATATCAGAGTCGAGGGCAGTGACACTGGACACAGGATTGTCACAGGCTGGGCACATCTTGACTCAGATGTTGAAAGAATGAAAATTTGCTGCACAAATATGTAGCATAATCCATTCCACATTTCAGACCTAATGTAGCTCTTACAACATCTTTGGATGTGGAAGGGAGAAGTAATTGATCAACCGGACTAATTAGCACGTGCACTCAAAGCAATAACTTTACTGTTCTCACCTCCTGATGTGAGAAACAAATCCAGGTCCTGGTGCTGACCCAGTGATTACATTGTAACCTCATTTGCCTAAACTGGGAATTTAAGATACAGGGTGAGAAAAGATGTGTCCAGGGCTGTCTGCAGCCTTCAGCTGCTGTGTTCTCAGTTCCATGGAAAGCTGGAGTCACTCCCAGAGTCCTCCCAGTGTCAGCCCAATTCTGAGCACAGCAGGGAGGTCTCTCTGTAGCCCTGGTGCTCCTCAGTTCTGTCAGGCTGTCCCAGAGAAGGACTTTCTACTTCTGCTCTTTCAGAGTAGCAGCCAAGGAGCCTTTTATTTGTCCACAAATTGCAGAGTAAGAAATGTTCTGTGGTACTTGTAATAAGGAGCTAATACCCTTAAATTGGTGTTGTTTTCTTTTTCTCTCATTGTAACTTCATAAATCAAGGCAAGGCCACCTGTTTTCATGTGATCCTCAAAGAGGAGCTTAAGAACTTAGTTATAAATGGAAAGCGATGTGAAATTGCCACAATTTTTGCCTTTGGAAAAGTATCTTATATCCTGGGGGTGGTCAGAACTGACATTCAACCTCCAGTGAGTTCCTGCCACTGTTTAATGAGTGTTAACTTGGCTTGTGTTTGGTTTGTACCAATGGAAACTGTTGGGATGTAAATGTGGCTTCATCCTGTACTAAAGACTAATTGGGTTTTGAGGATCCTGAATGTCCTCGTGAAAGAACTTGGAACAGGAGTGAAGAGATTGACAAAGCTTTCCCAAGCCTGACAGGTAAAAAAAAACCCAAAAATCTGAGCCAAAATTGTTATGGTCAAATAAGTCCTGGCAGTGATGTGTGTGAAGAGCTGGTCTGGGAGGAGCTCAGGAGCCATCCTGGCCTTTCTTGGCACATTTCAACTCAAAAGGGTGATTTTGACTGTTGAAAAATGCTATTTGTGCCCAGCATGGTCCAGAGTAGTTTTCATGGATAGAATTCCTGCTGCTTCTGTAAACGAGTCCCTTGCTTTTGGATTTGAACAGCCCAGTTCTAGTGCATGTTGCAATAAAGTTCTTTTCCTGCTCTCCTTACACAGAACTGTGCTTGCAGTGCCCAAATTATTGCTGTCTGGGGGAACAACCCAAACCCAAAGCTCTCAGACCCTGCTGTGTGTTTCTTTCAGCAAACAGTAGAAGGTTCTGGTGTGGTTCTGTTTGTTGTGTGTAGGAACAGCTCAGGGAAGGGTTTAATTTCCACCCTCCCAGCTGTCACTCCAGGTGTCATTCCAGCCAGGACAGGCTGGAGGAAGCCCTGGATGTGTCAGTGAGTCATTTCCTGCCCTGCTGGGCCCAGGCTGTGCCAGCCCTTTGATACCCGATCCTTTGGCCATGTGGAAGTTCATGTCCCTCTGATGGGGATTCCTTTTGGGGAAGAATTTCAGGCATTTCCTCATCCAAAGCATCCTTTGAAAGGGCTGAAATTTATAGTGCAGTGACCAGATTAAAGCCTTGGTCAAGTTTTAAAAAAAGCTTCAAGAAGTTAACTTGATAATATATTTATTAAGAGAACCCATTGCTAAACATCTGAGAGAATAAAACAATAAAGGATTTTCATACACTTTTAGACACTAAACACAGTTGTCATGAATCTTCAGGTTAAAGGAAAGCAAAGTGCTTGGATCATTGTCTTGATTCCATAGGACACTTCCAAGAACTAACTTTTAAAAATCAATTAGAAAGACGTACATCACTAAATCCAAGGATCATGATATGTTCGAAAAATAAATATAGAAATATGAACAAGTCTACAATTAGAATATTGCCCTGTGCATTCCAAGAAATGCAGAGCTCTTGCCTTCTTCACCTGCAAAGAGAGAGATCTCTAGACAACAGCAAAATTGGAGCCTAACTTTCAGGTACAGCTGGGCAGCAGCAAAGCATGCTCACAGACAGGCTCGGAGCATCCCGAGCCCAGGGAGCTCAGGGAAAGCATGATTGAAGTACCAACGATTTACAGAGAGTCTTGATAAAGTTCAAACAAGCCAGGGGCCAACCCCTCCCCCCCAGTGATATTTTCATTAAGAAAGAATATCCATAATCACCTAAAATCAGCAAGCACTGGAACTTACACAGCTTACATTTGGTCAGTGAACGACGGAACCCGGTACGATACCAATTAGTTTAGGACGAGATTTAAAACCGTTTTGGCACATGCTATCAAGACATTCTTCCTTAAGAGGTGAAATACATGTTTGAACAGGTACAAGCTGAGGAAAGAGGACCAGGAGAGCATCGTTGTCACCAGAGGTACAGTCCAGGAGCTGCCCCTGGGCTCAGAGGCCGGCAGCGTGCGTGGGGGTGCTGGGCTGGTTAAGGCCGATGGTGGAGCAGAGCCACCCCGCAAAATCCACCTCCTCTGCCTCGGATCTCTTGATGAAAGCATGGATCTGGGCACAGGAGAACAGGGTCAGTTGGCCAGCTCTCAGTCTGCTCAGGAACAGCCCTCAGGAGCACCCAGTACCATAAATCCACTCTGAGCAATCAAGCTGTAAAACTTCACAAACCACGTGCAGAGTTTTCCACGAAAATTGCAGGAACACCCAGCACGTGGCAAAGTATCCCAGAGGGATCCTGCCACAGTGCCTGCTGCAGAGCATTTACACCACAGAAGTGATAAGGATGTGACACAGCCACTCGAGGTAATACTCTGGAAAAAGTCTGCCTAAAAGGGCACTAAAAGGCTTTTTGTAATAGAAAGAGTCTCTTTGCATTTTGCACCATTATTGTGCAGCAGGATCAGGGCAGGGACAACCTGATTTTCTGCAGTACAACTGAAGTCCTGGCATTACACTTAAAACCATAAATAGATGCACTGAGACTGATACAGTTATTTCATACAGGGGAAAATGCAGGATCGGTGTTGAGTCCTACAGATTTTGCAAGACAAAGCTGGTAAAAAAGACAGAAATTTTGTGTTTCACAACAAATGATTAAAAACATATTTAATTAGTCCATATGGTATGTGGAGCTTTGTTCTTTGGCTTCCTAGAAGTATTAACCAATACTTTACTATTAACTAATAAACTCAGGAGAGAATTCTTTGGTTAATTAATTTAAGTCACCCATTGTGATTATCAAATGGCAGACTGCACAGCCCACCAGAGTTTTGGTTTTCTTGACACTCCCTGTTGTGGGAGGGTGTGAAACCTGCAGCCCCTTGATCTCCAGCTCAGAAAAGCTGTTCCTCCTCAAGCTGAGCTGCTCATGGGCCACCAGCTCTGATCTGCCCTGGGCCAGCTGAGGAAGCCAACCTACCTGGGAAATGCTCTTAGATCAAATAAAAAACCTTCACTTACCATCAGCTGCTTCAAGTCGGCTCTCTCAGCAGGATTTTTAATTAAACTGGGAAAACACAAAGTGGTGCACAAGTTACACTCTATTATATTTCAAAAGAAGGCTGGAGTTGTGTCCTGTTGGTTGTACTGCTCTGGTTTGGTGACAGCACTCGATAAAAGCATCAGGTGCCTCTCAGACAGAGATGGGAGCCTGCAATTCCCTTCTGTGGGTTCCACAGCTCCAGGTAAGAAATTCTGAGTTGTCTGAGACTGATGAGTGTCTAAACTAAGCTGGAGAGATAAATCCCATTTCAACTCAAACAACATGAACCACTTTATCCCTCACATTTCTTTCCCCCAAGTCTCTCCAAGCTCAGTATCAAGTAGTGCTATTGCATGACTGTTCTTCCTTTTAGAAGCTGTAAATAAATACATTTAATAAATAAATTAACTTTTGAAATTGCGATGAGCTGCCTCCCTTAGCACTGGTTCAGTGCTGGTAGGACTGAGGTCCCACTGGAAAAGATGGGAGAATGGCTGTTGGGATAAAGGTGTTGGTTCCTGGGGAAGAAAAAACATCTGGAGCCTGCAAGATTGTGCATCCCCTGGGACAGCCCGAGCAGGATGATGTGCCTGAGCCCTGGAGAAGCTGTGTGTGCTCCCTAAGGCTGGGAAAGGGCTGCTCTGAGCAGCAGAAACCCAGGGCTAAAGAGGGGAATCTCCCTGGGCCTTGGGGTTCCTCTGGATGCACGTGTTCCTGTGAGATGAGCTTTAAGGCCATTAACACCCACAGAGGATTGTGCTGATTGCAATCCTTACATCTGCCCTGGCCTGGAGCAGGGACTGTGATTGCCAAGTGCCTGATGGACAGAGAGAGCAGGGCTGAGCCCAGCATGTCCCTCTGCCCCTGAGCCACAGAGAAAATAGAGAAAATACTCACCATTTGTTAACAAAATCTTGAAATTCAGAACCAAAGACACCATTGGGCAGTTTTGGAGGCGGCTGTAAAAAAAGAAATTAATTAATTAATTTTAAAAATCAGCAATCATTCAGCATAACTAACACATGATGATGCACAACCAACCCAGGGATCTCCCAGTTACATGTCCCACATCTGAGCAAAGCTGTAAAACCCTGGCTGGTTTGGATTATTGCTCCCAGCTGCAGGACTTCAGGTGTTTGAGTAATTAATCAGACTTTCTCTGGTATGGGGTGGGTTTTGTTGGCTTTTGGTTGGTTGTTTGTTTTCTTTTCTCCACACACACACCTGCATGGAGTGAGCACAGCCTCAGCTCTCATTAGAGAAGGCTCAGAGCACTAATTAGCACCCTGTCACTCTCCACACTGCTGAGGGAAGATGCCCTGCACATCATTAGTTCTATAATCCTTTTGATCTGAATTTTCTGTGCCTGGGAACGAGTTTGTTCAGGCTCTGAATTCAGAAAGAATTCTGACAAATAAAGAAGGGGAACTACATCAACGTGTACGTTATTGCCTCGTCCTCCAGGACTTTGCTACAGGATCAGGGTTAAGTTTTCACCCTCACACTGAGTTACTTTTATGTACAGAGCAGGGACAAGGCCTGCACTCCTCCCTCACTGGGGCACAGCCTCTGCTGGAGGCAGCAGCTCCTGCTGAAGTTGTGTCAAATCAGAGGTGGCACAAAATAATCTTGCCAAACTCCCAACTACAGCAGCTTTCCAGCCCAAACTGACCCCCTCAGGGATGCTGCCAGAGCAGGGCCACAGCAGCTGAAGTAATTCAGTGCTAACTCTATTCCCAGAGTTTGTGCTGGCAGACTGGGGTGTTATATAATATGCAAAATAGATTTGTAATCTGAGGGAATTGTGCAAGCAGATGAGTTACAGAAGCAATTTCTCAATTTATCAGTGGCACAGGCAATGCAGGGACCCAGACATCAATTGTGCCTTTTAAATGGGTGAGTGGGACAGTTTTCAATAATTCACCCAGCTGCTACAAATGACAGCTAACATGAGCATGCTTTTTTTTTTAGAAGAACACAAGTGGAGTCACACAAGTTTCAGTGGTACTTGTGAAAATACTGGAAACAACCCATTCCAAAAATATCAATTTCTAACTAGCCTTGGAGCTTAGCTATTTGAAAGATAAGAGAATTGTGAATTAGGTTGGTCACAAGAATAAACAGCACTAACCCCACAGTCCCCCAGATTCTAGGATGCTTTAAAAATTTGCAGTTGCAAAGTGCAGATTTTTCAGTTTATAAATTACCTCGTTGACGATGTAATCCAGAAGTTCAAAGATTGCCATGGGGGGTCTGCTGTCTGATCCATAGGCTGGGAAGAAAGGGGAGAGGTGGGATCACAGTGTTCCTGTCCCTCCATGGCTAGGGGTGCTTGAAGAAACCCAAATCTGACACTTTTAGCACCTGGCACCCAGCAGATTTACAGGGAAAAGGTGCAACAGCAACAGGGAAATGCTTTCGTGCAAGGAGACATTTCTGATCCAAAGCATTCATTTCATTGGGAATTATCCTGCACTTGGATCAGCATCCTGGAGAGAACCAGAGCCACAGACTGGGATCTCAGTAATGGGGCTGTTCCAAGAACCACCAACAAAAGGGTCTCTGGTGCTCTGTTCTCACAGGGTGGATGAGAAAAAGCAGGAAACAGAGAGAGGACTTGTTATATAAATATAATTAAAATCTAGAAATCTGTTCAAGTCAAACACAGTGAAGCTGAGCCAGGTGCCCAATACAACCCTGATTTTTTTTTTAAGTTTAAAGCCCCACCAAGACCAGAGAAAAAAAGACCTTGAAGCTGCCAGGGAGGGGTAGTGGGCATGAAGTGAGGAGGGCTGCAACTCACAGCTCATGGGCCGGCCGGGCGCTCTCTGCCTGGGCGAGGTCTCTGTGACTGGAGAATCCCCCTCCACGGGGCAGCCAAACAGCAACTCCAGCTCCTTGGAGTCAGGAGGGGGAATGGGGTACCTGCCAATGGCCATCTCCACCAGGGACAGCCCCATGCTCCAGATGTCTGACTGCACCGAGTAGTGAGTGCCCTGCAGCCTCTCCGGCTGCAAAACACACGGGAGGGGAGGAGAGGCACGTTTGTAGCAAGAAATTACAACAACTACAACTACAACAACAACAACAACAAACAAAAAAACAAACAAACAAACAAAAAAAACCAAAAAAAAAACCAAACAAAAAAAACCCAAACAAACAAAAAAAACAACACATTCTGCAATAACCTGGATAAAGGAAAGGATGAAATCCCAACTTATTAGTACAGCAGGCTCAAATGAGTGACTTACTGGCATTTTCCTGGAAATCTGTCCTCTCTCTCTATTTCCTGAAGTTCCCCAAACATTCCATCACTGCAAACAACTAGGAGACTTTTCAGAAATGATTCTCTTTTGTGCTGTTTTATTTCTTTAGCACTAATCTAATGGAAGTATTACACGAGGCTCTGCAGGCAAGATCAGACTCAGCCAAAAATATATTCTGTATTGTCTTTAGGGGATTCACCGACTGTAAAGATATTTAAGTAGGGGATTTATTTTGGTCAGTTAAATCATGATCAGAAGTGTATCTGGCTATTCCAGTCCCACTGCTTCACAGATCCTTAGTTTTGAGCAGTGTATCCACCTCCTGCTTCTGCCAAAACCAGCAGCTGAGATCTGCACTCACTCCTTTGGCTTAATTTTTGCACCTGCCTTCTCAGTCTGTGCTCAGTGCTCAATGTGCTTCCTGCAATTATTAATACATTGATCTACCTCACCCTTAGATCCATTTTTCCTAAGGGTTCTCAAAGGAAACGGTCACTTTTCTGTATTTTTTAAAATCAAGCTCATATTTTACCAAAATGCTGCAGATTCTTCCCTGATTACATGCACACACTGGAAAAATCCATATGTAATTTGAAACTCCCTCTCAGAGAATGTGAGAATGCAGTTAAAGCCTCTTGCTTCTGCCATAAGGGGGTGATAGTTTTGTTTAGTTCGTTTTGTAGCATTTACTGAGATTATATTTGAGTTTTCCCCAGTGTCCCACCTCAGTCAGTTCCAAAGCCATCTGGACAAACTACACAACTGCTGGACAGCAATAGAAATGCCCAAAACCCAGGATTTTCATAAAATGTAAGTGTAAAGGAAGGTGGGTGGATGAGAAAAAGCAGGAAACAGAGAGAGGACTTGTTATATAAATATAATTAAAATCTAGAAATCTGTTCGAGTTAAAACACTTTTGTTTTTACACATCCCCATGTGGTAGAAAGGGATGTTTAGGATGTCATAATTCTGTATATTTGTGTGTGTGCAAAGGGAGCTACTGAAAGAGATCCTTCAGACACCACCAAAACAAAATCCCCCTCGTGGCTTGGTCTGTGATGCCAGAGAGCAAAGCAAACCCTCAGCCTGTAAAACCAATAAATGGAAGAAAACTGAAGGCAGGCAGCACTTGGCTCTCATCTCTTCTCCTGGAAGAGACAGGGAAGGCAGGAACGTGGGTGAGCTGGAGCTGTGGGTTTGCTTTTGCTCATTAGCAACAGCCCCCAGATGTGAGAACTTCGGGCCCAGCTCGGTTTCAGGAGTGTCACCAGGGTGAAATGACACAAAGACAGTGCAGGTCTCCTGCTGAACACAGGCAGCATTAAAGCTTTCCCCCTTTAAGTCGAAGCCCACGCAGTTTTAATCCTGCAGCCAGAGCTGGGAACAAGAGCACCAGCTAATTATGTGCTGAACAAGGTGTGTGAGAATAAAAGAGCTGCTACTTCCATGAGCTGGGCTTGCACATCACACAGAGAGCTCCTCTGGAGAGAAGTTCCGAGGTGTTCCTCAGCCCCAGGAACACAGAACACCCTGCAACAGCCCCAGATCGACTCCTTGCCCACAGCAGCCTCTCCCAGGATTTTTTAGGATTTTTCCTGTTGCTGCAGCCAGGCTGGGAGCAGTCCCACCAGGAGCTGGTGAGGCAGCACTTTGCCTCCAGAGTGACCCCAGCAAACTCTGGAGTTCTTGGGATTATGTTGGGCGGAGATGGGGCCACTTTTTTATGGTTTTAAAGCTGATTTATTGTTTCTTTATCTTGAAGGTGTAGGAATGCCTTCACAGAGGTCTGCAGAGGTCAGCTATAGTGCAAAATGCTCCCAAGACTACAGGTTACAAGGTCTTTTAAAGGTTAATTGTCCAATAAACTAATGCTACATACATAGTCTTGATTTCTCCACCAATAATCAATCAAACTTGTGTTACATCTCTGTGGCAGTGCAGACTTTTTTATCCAATCATGCATTAACATACAGTTCTGTGGTACTACATTTTAAACTTTTTACTCTATTCTATAACTACTTCTATACCTAAACTTCAGACTTTAAAACTTTCTGATCCTGGGATTCTGACACGGAAAGCGAAGAGAACAGCACTTCCCAAGGAAAACAAACCACAAACACTGGGCTTTTCTGGGACACACACATGGACAACCCTCAAAGGCAAGAACTGACTGGGTTCTGCAGGGTAGGCACAGCCCCAGCTCTTCTGGAGTGTTAGAAATATTCCAAATATTTGGCTTTTCCTGCAACAGTTCTCCCCCCACACACAGACAATCTGATAAGGCACTGGAATATTCCTGGAATGCAGGAAGAGCTGAACCAGGAACAGCAACAGTTGGTTCTTGTTTGATCACCAGAACTGGGACAACTCAACCCGAACAAACGCAGAGCTGTAAAATCTGGATTTAGATCTGTACTTACAGACATGTAGGAGCGTGTGCCAACAAAGGAGTTTGCCATGGAATCTATCAGCTGCCCACTGACACCAAAGTCACAAAGCTTGATTTCACCTCTAGAATTTACCAAGATGTTGGATGGTTTAACATCTGGAAAAAAAAAAAAATGAATGGATGGTTTAAGACATGAAACAGGAAATCTGACAATGCAAGGTGAGAATTTTCATGTGCCTCCTTCTGTTTCCTTTCTGTTGCACAACTCTGTCTCTTCTCTGGGAATAATCAGAGATTTGGATCCCCCCCAGGCCCATCTCACAGACTCTTTATTTAACTACAGATTAAAAAAAGAGAAATATTTGAAATTACACATGCAAAAAAGGTTGTCAGCTTTTTGATTTCACCCTATTTCCTGGCTTTTAAATATTAGGTTTGGGCATCCACATCCTCCTTGCAGATAAATGGTCTCCTTTGAGATAAATAAGTGAACAACAACATAGCTCCCATTGAATGATGATCCTTTGCCTAGAAATGATCAATAAAGAGGCCCTACATATTTATTTTACAAAGGTCAATGAATTACAGCAGCCACACACTCATTCCTTCATATCTACACAGGCATAAATCTACCTATGACCAAACACTTCCTGCACTGGGTTCTTGTTTTCTGGGTTTGGGTTTGGTGAGGTTTTTGGGGGTAGAGGTGTGTTGGTTTAGATTTGGGGTTGTTTTTTTTTTTTCTTAAAGCTCTGAAAAAATAATTTTCCTATTATTGAAAATGTGGATTTAAAATAATTTCAGGTTTTTTTTTTCCTGTGACAGAGCCCCCTCATGATTTTGAATTCATCACTTTTCCTAAATGGAAACTTAATAAGGGTCACTGGTAGCTTAGCAACTAATAACAGCTCTTTGTGAATGCAAAGGTACAAGGAACAAGTGTTTAGTGTTTCTTTTATAGCTGTAAGGAGGTTTTTCACTGTATCTCACTGCCTGGCTGGTCATTACCAACACATTATCAAAACAAGCAACCAACAGCCCACACTGGCAGAGTAATGCTGCAGAAAAAAGGGAACTGGAAATGTGTTTTAAAGAAAGAGAATCATAATTTCACATTAGAGCAGCCCCAGAAATCCATGGGCTGACACATACTTGCATTTGCTTTTCACTTTTCAGCACAGGAATATTCCAGGAGCTGCCCTGTGCCTGGGATGCCCACGGGATGTCCCTGGGCAGAGGACTCTGATGTGACAAAGATCTCCATGCAGGAGCTTTAGGCCTCACTGAGCAAGATCCAGGGGGAGTGGAAAATAAAACAAAACTATTTCAGCTGTTCCTCCTCAGCTCCCCTTCGAGGAGTAACACAAAGTTTGGATAATTATCTACTTTGGGAAATTGTGGCTCCATTTTCTTGTCTCTGAAATCCCTTTCCAGGCACGCTGGGAGCAGTGGCCTGGGCTGGTTTGAGTGTGGAAAATCCAGGCAGGTTTTTTGTGTGTGCTGCTTTCCATTCTCCATCCCCAGGAGAGGATTTGGCCTGCTGGGCACTCAGCTGCACATCCTGCAAGCTCTGGGCAAGTCCTGCCTGCTGAGACCTCACCTCACCATGGAAAGGAAGTTTAAAATTCCAGCAAGAGCTGAGAAACCAAACACAAACCCAAGCAGCTGGAGCAGGGAAGCAGGGAGCAGAGATCAGACATTCCCAGCTGCACGGGAATCTGCACCCAAAGCTCTGTGCAAAAGCAAGGTGGAAAAAACAGTGTTTGCAAAACACACTGGAAGCACAGCAGAGCCTGAACAAATCACAGGTACCCAGATTTGTGCTGCTCATCAATGCACAGCTACAAATTCAACTCAGAGCAAAGATGTAAATCCTCACCTTGATCTCTAGAGTTGATACTTCATAATTAAAAGGCAAAAAAAAAAAAATCATTACCATTCCACCGTCAGTGCCCCAAAATTCTCTTTATGAGCATCTTTAAGTTCCAGAATCCCCCTGGGCTTTCAAAGGCTTCCCTCTTCCCCTCAGAGATTTTTGCAGGTGGCAATGCCACCCTGCACCTCTCAGACCAACACAGCAACCCCATCTCCTCACTGGATTTCTGCACAAAGCTTCTCCTCCCTGGAGTATTTTCATTTTCCACACAAGGCACCCCATGTGATCAGTGTGATGTTTGGAAGGCTGCTGCCTTTCCACCCCTCTAAATGTAGCACCTATTCTATTTTCACTCCAGAGCCTCTGAGCACTTGAGCAGTTTCTCTGGAAACCAGAGATTTGTATTGCCAGAGGGACAGGGATGCCAAGGCATCCTGCAAAATGTATGCTGGAACTTGCAAGGAGCAGACAAAAGGAGCACCAAGTGTGTTACGTAAGCATTTCAGTTTTAAAGAAAGTGGAAGATATTTTATATCCCATCCCAGACAAGCCAGGCAGAGACTTCTGGAGAAGTCTTTTGCCAGGGGGATGGATTTATGACACTGCAAAGGGAGCTGGTAACACAGAGAAGTTTCCAGAATGCCTGATAATCTCTGGTAGAGGTTTTCCTCCTGCTCTGCCCCACAAGTTCATTCTGAAAGGTGGCCCTGGATGTTGTCATAACACCTTCAGCCCAGAATTCACTCTGTACCAGTTACTGAGCATTCAGACATGAGAGGACACAGACCAGAGATGTGTTTTGCAGCACGTTATTGGGATATTCCAATCAATTCCCATTTCCCAAGGCAGGATCTCAGGAGAATCCTCTGGAGCAGCCACCCTGGGACAGAGCAGTGACATTTCCCTGCTGGGTGGCACCTCCTGCCCTGGGGCTGCAGCCTCCAGCTGGGCTTCAAAACCTCACAAAGCAACTTCTCTGCAAGGAGAAACTTTCCAGAGAGGATTAAACTCCAGACTGGACCACAGATATCTTTATTTAACAGAAGATATTATTAAAATATCCAGCCCAGTCGGGTTCCTTGCCCCTTCCTTTCCTGTGCCTGCCTTGTATCCCACCAGCTGAACTTCCAGAGGTTTTATGATTTCATTCCTGTCTGCTCAGAGAGGACCAGAACACAGCTCCAGAAGAGCAATAAAAGGACTGTGTTTTCCTTTATAAAAGGACTGTATTTTCCATTCCTGCTCTGAGCCGCCCCAAGAACTTCTTCCTTGAGCTGTCTGGAATGACAAGTGAACACTTTTCGTCAGAGTTAGGCCAGGACACACCTGTGCATGGAAGCAGTTTAGGTTAAATATTCCAAACCTGCTGATATTGCCACACAAATAATAAAACACAGCAATGGAATAAGTTCCTTCCTGCAAATGAGTTCTCATAAGCCTGGCTGTCTTTAGATTGAAGCACAGACTTTTTGGCCCTCTGTTGCTAGGTCCTCATGTTTAACAGGGATGTCTCTTCATTTTTAAGTCGCCCACTCTCCCCACAGCACAACTCCAATAAATCCTGCTGAAAACAAGCCCACCAAGCGCACACATTTTCCCCAGGGATGGATGAGTGAGAACAAACAGCCCCTGCGAGATGCTGTTCTCACCTTGTCAGGGCAGGAGAAAAAGCAAAGCACAGAAATCTCCAATTATTAGAGCTGTGGATAAAATAATGCTGACATAGTTACAGGAAGAGAAAAGTGCTTTTACCAGCACTGTTTATTTCAGCTGGGATTCAAGGAACAGGCAGTTTGGAAAAACTGCCAGAAGCAGTTTCACCTGCACTCCAACCTTCATAAGGGGTGCCCAAAAAATGCACCAAGTCTGTGGCACAGACAGACCCAGGGACAGCATCGGGGACAGAAGCTGCAAGTTTGGCTCTGGGTGTCCTGAGATGGGAAAAGCACTCCCTGTTCTGACTGGTTTTCCTTTCAGCTGCCAGCACTGGCCATGATCAAGTCCCAAAATGTCATTTTGGCTCCCTCTTTATCAGACATCACAGATGTGATGTGATCACAGAGCAGCTTCTGCAAGAAGTGCACAAGGTCAGGAATCCCTGCTGCTGTCAGAGCACACAGGGTGGAAACTGAGCTGAAAAATAAAAATCACAATGTGCACACAGAATTTTACACTGCAGGGCAATCCAGTGAAATTGGAAGCAATGCAGAAGAGGAATTTTTGTTGGCCCATGAACTTGCAGTGTAATCTCTGATGTAGCAAATACCATAAGGTTAAGCTGCACTTAAACAAGATCAGGAGGGCTTCATTTTGGATTTATCAGATTTACAGATTGTAAAACTGAAAAGAAATAAATAAAAACTGCTGTCTCAGCTGAGCAAGATCAACCTTAAAAAAAAAAACCCAAGCAACAAACATAGTAACAACCCACTGCTGTGGCTGACTTGAGAACAAGATGCAGCAGCAACTCTTCCAGGATACCCTAAAATAAGGTGATCTCTTTCCCTGGAGTCCTCATGCTCTGAACAGAGACAAATGACTTTGAAACTATCACCAGAAATGTTAAGAAACTCCCTCCAACCTCCTTGCTCCACAAGAGAGCTATATTTGTTAAAAAAAAAAAACCCACAAACCAGAAATGTGTGATAAACACAACTTCATGTGTAAGGTGATCCTACAACAGCTTGTGCAAGCTGGGATTGCTGATTCCTCCTTTTTCTCCAGGCAACAAATGCAAACTCAGACACAAATTAATATCTGCTGCAGATATTTTATAACCTGAATATTCTCCTGTGGGCCAAAGTTGCCCAGGAGCTGCTGGGGGTTGCACACAGGGCACCAGCACTGCTCCAACAGCCCCACAAAAACAGGAACTGCTGCAGCTCCACCTTCACAGCCCACCCACAGCAGCAAAAATGGATTTATTACTGCACCAAGAGTCGTCATTCTTTAATGGAATATGCAAAGGATTAATGGAAGAGCTGGATTTTAAAAAGGGCAATTAACAGTAGAAAATAATCCAATACATTTATTTCAAACTAAAGACCCAGGAGAAGCACCACTCCCATTTTACACAGCTTCACCACGGTCTTGTAATTTTAAAGTATTAAAGGATGCAATTCTGCATGACAGCTCTCAATAAACAGCATGTGAATGTAAGACAGATGGGAAAAAGAGTGACTTTCTTTTAAAAGTTTTAATGGCAATGACTGTTGAAGAGTCAAATGAAATTGAGGTCAGAGGTTTTAATTGCAATCAGTCTCAAACACAGACAAGGTCTGTGTGCATATAATGCAAGAACAGCAGTTCAAGCATGGATTATAAACTCAGATAAGATGCAGGAAGGCAGAAGTTGAAGACACCTGACAGTCATGGCAAGAGATTTGGATTTAAAACAAAAAGTTTGCCTTACATTGCCCAAGAAAAACCCTTTGAACCAAAGTCATATGGAACCATAAAGAACCAAGCATAGAAAAAAAGAAGTATTTTAATGTGAATAAAAATTATACTCAAGGAAAGTTGCAACACAAACTTTTATCTCACCTCTGTGCATTATTTTATGCTTTTCTCTCAGATATGTGAGTCCTTTTATTACCTAGAGACAAATGAAAAAGAAATTAATTTAGGAAGCAGAAGAGAGGGTTGAATGCTTTGTCTGTACAAAAATTCCAACTGCGTGCACTTAGCAGAAGTCCCAAAATGTAATCAGTGCCAATCAACACTGAATTGTAATTTGTACCTCCAGCTCAGACTAGGAAAACCAACTAGAAAACAAACTAGAAAAACAAACCCAATGCCTTCCTGGAAATTCTGCTTACAGAGCTTGCTGCAGAATGGACATGAAAAGTTAATATTGATAATTTCTAAGGAAGTGTTAAATCAGTTTTTATCCAGAAGCATCAACTGATCCAAAAGCAGCACACACACCAGATTGTGTTACTCCTCCCAGTGCCCACAGCTACCACGTACAAAAACGCTCTCGAAAAGGCACTGAAAAGTGAAAAAACACACTGAAAAATCTGGGAATATTCCAAAGGTGCTTTAGAAAAGGAACTGAAAAATGAAAAAAGACACTGAAAAATCTGGGAATATTCCCTCATGCCTCATCCCTGGATGTGGCACTGCCCAGGCAAGCCCCAGAGGTGCCACTCCCATGCCCCCACTCACCGCAATGCTAACTTTGCCCAGGATCTGCTCTGGAATTCTCCCAGCCTTTTTCAGCACTTGATCCAAGGAGCCACCATCCTAATAAGAAACATTTGAATAGTCAAACTTGAATCAAATTGCTCTAAAATATTTTAAACTGGGCTGTAAACAGAAGCCTGAATTTGCTTAGAAAAATAAAAAAAAAAGTTGCTTTTCATGTTTGCTTTAACATTGCTGTGGTGCAAATCTGAAACAAATAAATTGCTCCTCAGGAGGAATCAGTCGGGTTTGTGTTTATTTTAAACAAACATTTGGCCACTAACAACATCCACTCAAATAAACACAGCACACAATGCTCTTCCAGGGCAGCATTTCCATGGTTTGGATCTCCTGAAGGAAGCACTTTCCACAAACAGTGACAAGCAAGCAGGAAGGATTTCACAGGTTTCTGTAATTTTCCATCCAATGCATTTTTTTTCTCGTCACAACCATCCACAATAATCCTCCTCCTCCAAAGGCAGCAAGAAAATATTTTATTGATCCTGAATATGGGGCTGAAAACTCATCATACTGGAAGAGACAGAGTTTTCTGCCTGAAAATCCCAGAGTGATGGGGTTGGAAGGGACCTTCCAGCCTGGGGCAGGGACATCTCCCACTGTCCCAGGCTGCTCCAAGCCCTGTCCAGCCTGGCCTTGGACACTTCCAGGGATCACTTCACTTTCCAGGAAAAGAAGACTCAGAGGTGACTTTATCACTCTCTACAACTCCCTGAGAGGTGCCTGTGCTCAGGTGGGGGTCGGTCTCTTTCTCCAGGCAGCAACTGAGAGAATGAGAGGACACAGCCTTGAGCTGAGCCAAGGGAAATACAGGCTGGATGTTAGAAAAAGTTTTTTAGAGAAAGAGTAATAAATATTGGAATGGTCTGCTTGGGGAGGGGGTGGATGCACCATCTCTGGGTGTGTTTGAGACAAGGCTGGATGTGGCACCCGGGGCCAGGGTTGAGTTGAGGTGTCAGGGTTGGGTTGGGCTCGATGATCTTGGAGGTCTCTTCCAACCCAGAGATTCTGGGATTCTGTGATCCAGGGGCAGCCCCAGCTTCTCTGGGAACCTGTGCCAGACCCCAGGATCATGAGAGAACCCAGACCCCTGTCCCACTCCTCTCCCAGAGCAGATCCTGCCCAGGAGGAGCTGCCTCTCTCAGCTCTGCAGGTCCAGGGTGACTCTTCCAAGGATGGAAAGTTGTGGTTTGGCACAGAAAGAACCAAAATAGGGAGAAAATGGTTTGAAGGTTCCCTGGTAAGCCATGGCCTTGTTTATTAGATTAAATAAACTGCCTGCATGCACACACACCCCCAGCAAAGGCAAATATATCCCACTGTTGCTAAGAGCTTTTCAAAAGGAAAACTGGGAAAAAAGCTGTTTATTTTTAGCAACTGATTCAACAATAGATTTGTGCATAAGGTCTGGATTCTCTGGAGCAGAGAATATACAACCAAAGAAGAAACCGAAAAGTTATTTTTCAAATTTAAAACCATATCCTGTTGTCTGGATCAGCACTGGATAACTCCCAGTACTTGACATAAAAATCCAACTGGAGTAATTAATTACCTTCTGCCTTAACTTCCCCTTGGGAAGTTTTCATCACCATTTATACATGTAAAGCAAAAAAACTGGAACACAAAGGTTTATTATTTGAGGACTAAAATCTACAACTCTTATGAGAAGGGGAGTGTATAAATACTTGCTTGATCATGTATTTTTGTAAAAAACACACCCACATACTCCACACTTGATTAAAAATACACCAGCAGAAAAAAAAAAAAATCTCTAGAAATCTCTTGTAAAACCAGTCTGAATTTCTGGACAGCTGTCTCTGCTGAGCCACTGATATATTAACCATAATTTTGTACAGAAAAAAACACTTTTTTTCCCTTCCTGAGGACCAGCTCTGATCCCAGACAAGGCTGAACACAATTCAGCTGCAGCCTCCAGTGTCTTGCAGGAGCTGCCTCCAACCCTTTTGCCTGTTAAGTACCTGCTGCTAAGCAAAGTTAGGCATTGATCTTGAATTTAGGTACCTAAAAATATCAAACACTCAAGTTCCACTCCTGTTCCACCTCCAACTTTTTGTTCATAATCCTAGTTAGGTTTTGTAACCCACTGCTAAAAATAAGATTTCTGAGTGGTAACAACTGAAAAAAAGCACCATAATGGAGATTTTCATCCAATCTTTTATCCAAAAGAAAACCAAAAACTTCTGCCAATGATCTGCATTAAGATTAATGGGAAATTAAGACTGTAATTTAAATAATCCACCTCTCTTTTGATTTCATAACTTATTGATCAGTTGTTTTATGTGTAAAATGTTGTATCCAGTCTGGCTTGCAGCAGATTCAACACTGAGCCACCAGATTTCACCCTGCCTTCTCTTAAATTGAAAATGTTTGCTGTCAGACAAAATATTCCCTGTCAGATACATCATTCCCTGCTTAGGAACCTCCAAACCCTGACTGCTGCAGGTGATTTTCTCACTGATAAATAAATTGAGACTCTTTAGGCCTTTTATTTTTCCATGTGAGCTCTTGGATCACCATCCCTCCTCTGGAATGTGGTAACACGCAGGCTCCTTCAGCAACTTGTGACATTTAACAATCTCAAACAATGCCCAAACAGTGGGTTTTTAACACCTACTTCCCTATTTTTCCAATTTTGAGAGCTTGACTTGCGAATTCCCAGCGGGAATTTGTATTTTGGGGGGTGCACACCTTCCCCTCAGCTCTCCCATGCCTGAAACCCGGATTGTGAGCGCTCGTTCCTAAGCAACCATCGATTCCTTCTAAAAATTCTGAGGGACCAGAGAAGCATTAAAACAATCACATGCACTTTCCAGAAAAAAAATACAGCTTCTCTCCAAAGAAACAGTTCTTTTCAGGGAAAAAATAAAGAGGTCTTCAGCTCTATTGTGTTGGGTGTTGTTAAAAAACCTCCACCAAGTGAGGCAACAAATTTGACTGTCCTTTAATTACAGAAAATTCACTTTTCATCTTTTGAGTCCATATGGCTGGAGAAAGGCAAACAGATGTCGAGAAGAATGTGTACTTTGTATTAAAATGAAACACGGTTAAAAATATTTTTTTGGCATTAAAAAAGTTGTGTAAGATCCCTCCGGGCTTGTTCACTATTCTTCATGTTTGCATTTTCTGTAAAATTTGAAAAAGGGACAAAATATGGATTCATATAAATAAGAAAAAATAGACTCTGCAGTATCAGAGTGATCTGGTCCATTCTGCAGAGAAAACAAAGCTGAACCCCAATCAGAACAAGTGTTTAAGTAGCAGGATTGGGTAAATATTTTGAAATACAACAAAAAGATATTAGAGAATCAATTGAGAGGCCACACTTGTGCAGGGCAGGCACTGGAGAAAGGGATAAAACATCTGCTATCAATGCCAACCTCAGATTTGCAGAGTAAATCCAAACCCCACCTTGAGTCGAGCAGCGAACTTTGGTGAGAGCAGCGGTCCTGGTGGCACTGAGGGTTTGCAGGAGTGCTCAGTGAATAACCCCCAGTAATTAAGTGTCAGTAAATCAATTTTCTGAGCACTCACCATGTGCTCCATGCAGATGGAGATCTCCCCGTCGCTGTAGAAGGCTCCGTAAAACCCCACGATGTAGGGGGAGTTGCACTCGTGCAGCACCTGCAGCTCCCGGATGATCTGGTTGCGGATGGCTGGCTTGATCTCCAGGTGGATTAACTGCAGAAGAAGTCACGAAATTAAATCAAATTCACTCTTCAGGATTGATTTGTGCCACGCAGAGAGGTTTTCAATACGTGAGGCCCTGAGTATGCTCTGATCTCAGAGCTGACTCTGCTTTGAGCATCTCATGACCTCCAGAGGCCCTTTCCAACCCGAATTATTCTAGAATTTAACTGTAAAATAATCCATACTTTTAGTATGGCCACAGGAAAACACTACAACACAGCACCCATGAAAAGGCAGGAATTCCATCCTCACAAAATACTTCTCCAGCAGAAACTTTTTGTTCCAACACATTTCCTTAGGGAAATGTGTCAAAGATACACTGACTCAGAGGCAGCTGCTGAAAAATATCTGTACAGGTGTGTGTAAAGCATTAGTGGAAGGCACGAGCTGAACCTCCAGTTAAAAACTCCCCAATACTTTTTCTCCACTGAACTGTTTATCCCACACAAGTGTATTTCTTATGTGAAAGGAAAGATTATGGAAAGAGAATGATGGAAATGAAATTTTGGTTAATAAACGGAAGAAAAACTGCAATTCAGCAAACATCTCAGTTTCATCAAATATTAATGAATTGGGGTGAAATTTCCTGTTAAACTCACAGCAGGTGAAAAAAACAAAAATCAATTAAATTGATTTAGTTCAAGAAAACCTCTGTGACTTGTGCATTTTATAATTCTCACACTCCAGATCTGGGCATTTTCCTTTGCTTCTCCCCAAACTCTCAAGTGTCCTGAGCATAGTTTATTCTTAGCACATGCACATTTTCCTTTAGTTTTGCTGAAGATGACACTGTCCCCTTCTTAAAAAGAAATACTTGAAGTTTTCAACTTCTCAATCAAAAAAAAAGGGAAGTTCCCAGAGTATTAAAACAATGGAACCTGGGATGAGTGTTCTGTTCCCAGGGATATTGACAGGAAGTGAAAGCTTCTCGTGTAAACAAAATGAGAATTAAACCACCAAGCTATTGCAGTCAAAACAAACAAAAAAAAAAAATCTCAGTTCTTTTGCAAACTAGGTCACAACTGCTCCAGGTTGTAAAGCATGAAAAATACTCTGAAAAATACATGAAGGACAATCCCTTCCTGCACAGGAACTGCACCCCAGGGTGGAACTACACAACAGGAGATGTCACTGAACTCCAACACATTCCCTCATTCCCATTTTTTTGAGTTCTTTTCCTCTCCAGTCTCACCCAGAAGCCCTTTTGTGGTGTGTGCCTGTGAAGGAAGCTCTTAAGACAGGTGATACCTTTTCCATTTCACCAAATTCACTGCCCGGGATACAAAATATTGCCACTTTTGTCTAATTTATAACTTCCAGTAATTTTTTTAGGCCTCCTACTCCTGAGTGAGAGGCAAAAGGGAGGAACAAATGCCAATCCTTTCATTACTAACACGTGTGACACTATTCCTGAAAAGCTGGGAAGTTTATGTAGGATAAGGAAGTGCAACCTTTCCTACGTTTGGAAACACCCTCTCTGAAAGCTGGCATTAAATAGCAATTTTTGTGTGTCAACACCATTTATTTCTCTAAATAAAGTCAGTGTATTTCAGAGACAGCATCCTCAATGAACACCATCCCCAAGCTGCTCTTTCTGAGCCACTCACCTTTCTTGCCATGATGAGGCCAGAGGGTTTGTGGGACACTTTGAAGACCACACCACCGTTCCCTGCTCCCAGCTCACTGATCTTCTCGAAGTCATCATCCTTGAGCTCCCCAACCTTCTGTTTCTGGGTGAGGAACGCTTCCAGGCGCTTCCTCTGCTGCTCATCCAGCTCCAGCTCCTCCAGCTTCTTCTGAAGGGCTTCCAAATTTGTCCTGAACAAGAAAGAAGCACAGGATTGAGCAGCGCCGTGAGGGGAAGTCTCGGGATGGTTGGGATGAGACAACATCACTTTTTTATGGTTTTAAAGTTGATTTATTGTTTCTTTATCTTTAAGGCGTAGGAATGCCTTCACAGAGATCTGCAAAAGTCAGCTACAGTGCAAAATGCTCCCAACACTACAGGTTACAAGGGCTTTTAAAGGTTATTTGGCCAATAGATAATTGCTATGTACATATATTTTTCTTTTCACACCAACAGTTAATCACACCTGCATTACAAGTCTGTGGCACTGCAGCGTTTTTCATCCAATCATGTACTATCATACAGTTTTACATTACTACTTTTTAAACTTTTTACTTTATAACTACTTCTATAGCTAAACTTCAGACTTCAACAAAACTTTCTGATCCTGGGATTCCGACAGGGAAGAGTGATGGAACAGAGGTCAGAGTTCGACCGCTCAATTTTTGCACCTGCACACGTTATTTAGGACCCAACCTGCACCTCACCCCCACGAGATGTGTTATTGCAACTCTGATTTAAGTAGACTGTGTTTGATCCCAGATAAAACAATGACAAACTCATGATACCCAGCTTCCCCATCCGTGAGGTCCTGCCCAAATCCAGGCACGCTGAGTTTCAGCACGTCCAGGAGTGGCTTAATGACTCTGCATTTCTGCTCAGAGAGAGCTCCTGAATCACAGCACAGCACTCCCCGCTATTTTCAGTTGTGTGTTCTCAAGGTTGTGTTGTCATTTCCTACAGAGTTTGCCTAAATGTTTTATTGACTGATTTTCACAGGACTGTATAACCAACAACTCATTCAGAAGTTTCTTGTTTAGGTATCAGTAAAAAGTCATCCAGCCCAGTCAAACACACATTCAAAACACAGTCACTGGAAATGTGAAAGTCTTTGGCCCAAGGGTTTTAAGCTTATTTTTAATTTTATTTAAGGACACATCTGCTGGAAACCTCGCTTTAACATCTTTAAGCAATACAAAATGGAAAAACAAAACTTTATACAGTAGTTAAGTTTGGAACTACAGACACAAGCTTGGTTTTCCAGGAACATTTTAATAACTTCAGTTCCTATGGAAACACTTCATTCCAACATGACAACTTAAAAGCTCCTTTAAAACCTCCTCTTCCAACTGCAACAATAAGTTGTTGCAAGAGTAAATATTTAACAGCAAATACCTGTTTTGCTTCACCAAATTTAATGCAATGTTCCCAGGGAATACAGTGTTGCTAGGATGAAGAATTTGAGGAAGAGAATCTGTTTCTTCGAAAGTATGAAGAATGGAACTACTTTCCATTAAAACAATTAATTAAATTCCACCAACAATCAAAACTATTTCTATTCATCACGTCATAAAATGAAATTTTCAACTGTGAAAATATGTTGTACAGAGACATCCTCACACCCAGGGAGGAGCTGGTCAGCTGAGAGGATGAGTGCCTACTACCACAACTCTCTATCTTACCTTAAAAATGAAGTATCGGCACCAGAATGAAATTATTTTTAAACTATCTTATAAAAAGAAACAATATTACCATGTTTTATGCCTGTAAAATCACACACCAATAATCATGGAGTATCCCCACTGAAAAATCCCCCATGTAAATAAACATGGCTTAAAAGAACATCCAACTTAATCTGTTTTACTGACTCTGTTTTAAAGATGAATCATTAAGAAACATGTTTTTTGAAATTCAGAAATGCAAAACTGAATGATTAATCACTGGATTATTTTTTTCCCCCCTGAAATGTGCCCAGTGAAGCAAACAAATCCCAGGCTGGAATCAAAGTGAGGTGTCTTTCCTAGAACACACCTGAACCAGCTCTTCCTACACCCTGATCACAAGAGAAAAAATTAAGCACCCCTTATTTTCCTGCAATAAACTCCAGAGCAAGGAATGCTGGACACAAACTCCATGTTTTACCCTGGAAAATCACTCTTGTGAGAAGACAGAACTCATGTCTTCATTATAACTCACCTTCTGAGAAGAAACTTGCTGTCATTGTAAGGATTACTGAATAAGGCAGGGCTGTCCACTTGGGAAAAAAAACAAAACAAAACAAAACAAAAAACAAACCAGAGACACAGAAATAGGATGCAACAAGGCTTTCCTTGCTGTGCTTTGAAGAAAACAACTATTCAGTTTTTTCTCTCAGGCAGAAGGGAGTTTTAGGCTTTGGAGACAACACAGAGATGCCTGAGCACATGACTTGGAGCAGACAGAATGCTGGTGTGATGGAACAAACAATTTGCTAGGACAGCACTTATCACATCTATTTAGTCTAATGTTGTCTGGATAAAGCTTTTTTTTTTTTGTAAGTTGCCTGTTTCAAGCTAAATAAACTTGGCATTCACTTAATACAGGCACTTCCTTGCTTGAAACTATGAATTATTGCTGGGGTCCCTGCTTGAATACAAGTCAAGAGGTTCCAAAGGCTCTCACAGATGGGAATTGATCTCATGAATTTCAGCACCTCAGGTTTCTCCACCAAGTGTGGCCACCAGTAAAATCACCAGAATGTTCTGAGCTCTAATGGTAAAACCTTCATTACTTGCAGTGACACGCAATGAAGTTCTCAGATTTTCAGGACCAATTCTCTAACTGTAAAGTGAATTAATCTGAAAGACATGAACCCAACAACTGCCTTGTCAGAATCACTATTCAGAATGTAACTACCAATATCTTCAGTTAGTTTTATGGTAAGAATGGAACTATAATTAGTTTTAAGGTAACTGAATGTCAGATATCAGGAAAGAATTTTTTTTCATTCTGGTTCTTTGCTTGAAGGACCAGACATTAATCCGTTTAAAACACAGATAGATAAATAGAATAAGTATTTTTGTCATCAAAACTGCTGGTGGTAAACTACTCTGAGTATTTCCAGGAGGCAGGACTTTGGTAGTTTCACTTTTTAACTCTAAATACTGTAAGAACACTCCCCTGACTGGTAATTGGGACTCTTATCTGGAGCAAAAATCTTTTATCCCCAGATAAAAGCATCACAGCAAGTTGCAAAACACAGAGAAACAGGTGGAAAAGGAAATCATTACATAGGAAATTTTACAAATTGAATGGAACCAGCACATACAGAATACAGAAGAGGGAATACTTCAGACAGTTCATCACCAAGCACCACGAAAATGTTCAGGAACTTTGGCAACTGAAACAGCAACATGCTACTGTGCAACTGTCTGCCTCCAGAAGGAGCACTGGTAGTTACTTAATCTTCTACAAAACTTTTATTCAGAGACAAAGATTCCTATTAAAATTCATCACCATTACCTGCTGCAGTCCTGGAGTTGTGTTTTTCACTGCCAAGGCACCATGGCTTTGCCAGAGATCCATCAAAGCAGGAAATCATCAAATCAGCTCAGGGCTCCACAGTGCCAAGCACTACTCTAAAGCAATAGGTTATCATTTAATTTATTGCTGGCAGTTTGGAAGCCAAGCACTCACTAAACTGCACCAGGGATGGGATCCAGCTGTCACAGGGTGATCCTTGGGATGAAGCCACAGGCAGGTCAGTGCTGCTTCCTCCATGTGTTAAAGAAACAGCAGAAGTCCACAGAACACCCTCAGTAAACACCTTCCAGCTCAGCTGGCAGAAGGATAAATACCCTGCCCAGCCAGCAGACAGCACCTCTGCACTCAGTGCAGTGTCCTCACAATTACTGCAAGATCCCTCTCTCCCTCACTAAATGGAAAGTTAAACAAAATAAATACACGCTCAGGGCAAGTTTTTGGGAAAGCTGGTTGTTTCTTTCTCTCTTCCAAGTGCAGCACGAGGTACCAGGTGCCCTAGAGGAGGAATTCTCCCCACGCACATTTGGTCAGGGAGGATCTTTGCTATTAACTCACATTGTCTCTCCCTTTCTGTGCTCAAGGAGGTGTTCTGACAGTGTGGCATCCCCCGGCCACGTGGCACTTCTGTGACCCCCCCCAAGTCTGAAAAGGATGCAGAGAGAGCTCAGAGCACAGAAACACAACCCCTGATGGGTGTGGAGAAACCTCACCTCTCTCCCTGTCCACCTGAGACCCTGGAGGAACCCACATCCAGCCCTTCTGCTGCCACTTCGTGCAGGAGAGAAAGGTTTTCCAAGGAGAATCACAGCGTGGGAATGTGGGAGCTTTTCACACTCAGGGACACCTCACCCCCGGCAAGCTCATCTGGGATCTTTAACTTCTCACCTCCCCTCAGTCCCTCACCTTCAGGCAATGGCCAAAAGAGGATGCTTGGGAAAAAGAATCCTGGGAGGACACAACAAGCCCAAATAAATGCCCAGCAACACCTCGAGTCACTGCTGCACTGAACATCCTGTTCTCTGCTTCCCAGACATGCACACGGTGTTATCCACAGAGCCTGGACAGCCAAGGGGTGTCACAAACACCATCCCACCACCAGGTCACCTTCTGAGCCCATCACACTCTTCCTTTAAGGGCTGACTGTAGATTTTTTTCAGATTTCCTTTTTAAACATCCAATCTATGATTTATAACCACTGCAAACACGCCTCACACACAGCTGGGCACTGCAGGGACAGAGCAGAGTTAGGGGACAAGGAGCAAATCTGTATTTCCTACGTGCAGGGTGGGCAGGGAGGAGTCACAGATTGTGCAGTGAGAGCACCCAGCACACAGAGATGGGCAGAAGGCAGGAGGAGATTCTCAGTTCCTGCTTTTGGGGACAGACACCCCAGCACTGAGGAAAGCACTCCTGGAGGAGATGCACGAACCTTTTAGAACACATTTGTTCTCCTGGAAGCAGCAACAGGAAGAGAAATGCTGCTTTTAGTCTGCTAGCACATAATGGTATAACAAAAACCAGAAAATAAGTCCTTAATTAATACTACTACTCCAAATCCCTGGGAGCTTTTTAATTCACGTTGGTGCTAAGTTAATCATACACTCAACCCTAAAGGCTACAGTAAAGCTGTTACTCAACTCTAAAGTCTGCTTCAGAGAGAGAAGAAAAAATGTGGCACGGGAAAAAGAAAAAAAAGTCTGAGAGTCTTTACCAGTAATTTGTCAAATATCTGTTCAAAGGCATTACTATCAGTGCTGCAAGCTGAACAATTAGCATGAGTGAAAGCATCAAGAAGTACTTTCACTTTCAGATCTCCTGTCACATGAGGATACCAAGCTTGGGGGCTGTTTTCCAGAACAGTCACATTAATGCTTTCCCCAAGCCCACACAACTGTCAATTTAGAGAAGAAAGTAGGCAGTTCACTGCATAATTTCCATGAACAACCTCAATCAGGGAGCTGAAATTAAGTATTAGGAACATGAAGACATTCTGTGGTTTTGAGAAGACAGACTACTATGTTGTGTGACTCTGCCAAACGCGGGCAACAAGACAAATTCTTATTAAATTTTTCCTTTTAACAAAGAGCAGTTCACAGAATAACATGGAAGATAAACGGAATTCCAGAAGTCTCCTAGCTTAGAGCACAGGTGTCTGTCTGGGCTAACTCCAGTGCAGCCTCGTAAAACTTTGCAGTTGGAGCAACAACTTAAAAAAATCCATATTTCCTATAAAAGCAAAGGAGTCTGTTTGGGAAAAATACCCTGGTTTTCAACCTCTGCTTATTTTCAATCCTAGCAATGTGTTAGAGGATCTTAAAAAAATTTCCCTTGTACTTAGGTGGGATTTCGAGGTGAATTTATCATCTGAACATCATAGATTGGTTTTTTAAAGCTCATCTTGTCCCACCCCCTGCCATGGGCAGGGAAACCTCCCACTGTCCCAGGGTGCTCCAAGCCGCAATTTCCAACCTGGCCTTGGGCACTGCCAGGGATCCAGGGGCAGCCACAGCTTCTCTGGGCACCCCCACCCTCACAGTAAAGAATTTTTCCCTAATATCTAATGTACCATCCACTTCCACACTACAGTGACACAGCAGGGCATAGAGTGAGGTTTAATACCGCCAAAAGCAAAAAAAAAAATTTACCCAGTAAGAGACAGACATTTGATTAAATCTATTTCTAGTAAATGGCATGCAAAACAAAACTATTAGAAAAGCATTGCTCGGTCCAAAAGAGTATCCTGCTTCCCTAATTTAATGTAAATTCTCATTTTTCTAAGGCTGAAAGGCATGAGCTTTAAAGAAGAAAACAGACGACACAACTTCCAATCTCCTGTTGAGTCTCCAACCAAGAGGACAGATGAACTTCCAAAACTCCCTCCAGGCTGAGCTGCTGGGGGAGAATCTTTGCTTTAAACCTCCTTCTCTTTCTCTTCAGCCTCACCACCATCCTACTAAAGATTGCATTTTTCTCACCTAAGCCAAAGCACACGAGTGAGCTGAAGGCAGAGCTCAGCAGCCAGATAAAAGCCACCACTGCCAGGACAGAAATTCCAGATTCTTGCCCTGGGTGCTTCTTCCCAGCAGGTTTTTTGCAGCTGTTCCCAGCCATCCCTTGGTGTTGCAGCCCTTTATCCTGAAGGCAGCAGGAGCATCCCTTTGGCACACTGAGCTCTGTGGCTGAACAATGCCACAGAGGGGGAGTTTGGGGTTTGTTTTCTGAGCTAAGAGGCTTCCTCAGGACTTACTGTAGAACTGCATCCAAAATTTGCCCTTAATCAACTTTGTAATCCCAAGTTAAGAAATTCTACAGCCAAACTTTCAGAAATCCAAGCTCTCCATCTCCCTTTTCGTGTCTGTGCACCCACCACTGATTTTTCCCAGCCAAAGCTACACATCATCAGGATAAAGGAGCCACAGGGCAATTAACACTTCATTACGAGCAGAAAAATGAACTTATTGATTGGATATTTAAAGCACAATACAGAACTACAAATTCTGATCATCAGCAGACACAAATATTTACCCAGGTCCTGCATCTGCATTGTCTTACGTCTCTGAAGTCCGAGTTAAATACAAAGACAAAACCAAAGGATGAACACATGCCATAGTTACAGTACCAGCATCTTCCCAACTCTCTCCTGTGGTAGCTACACAGCCTTTGAGGGACACTACACGAATAAAAAAGATGAAGTGACAGCATCAGTTTACAAGGCACATCAGCAGGCCAGGATTAGAATTGAGACTCCTCTGTGCAGAGCAGGACAAACTCCATCCACAGTGACCACACCAGGGACCAGGAAAGGAAACTGCCAGAAACTGCCTGAAAACAGATCGAAATCCCCATAACTGGGATTTTTGAGAAAGCCAGGAAGGTTTGCCTGTATTTCAAATGGATGGATTGCTTAACACTGAACATTTGTCAGCACAGCCATGTAGTGAAAGAAATTAATAACTTTTACTTAATATATGAATAGACTGTACCAATACATACAGAAATATTCACGTATCTATATCCAAAGAGAATATTTTTTTCCCCAAAAGAATGTATTCTGCAATCTGCTTACTCATCTTCCCACCACACTGAAAAAAAGTCCTAGAAAAGCACAGAACAATGCTGAGTTGTACAAAACCCTGCAAGAGAGGGAAAAGAGTTGCCAGGAAGTTTCAAGGGTTTATTTTAAAAACCTGTAAGGAGGTTTTTAAGAAGATACTCGTTCATCCAAAGAATCCCACACTGTTGGAATATCTTCATCCTGGTGCTCAGGATGCAAAGTAAAATAATCTGCTCCTTTTGCATCCCCAGGCATGGATTCCACTTGATGCTTCCTGCAGCTGGATGAGGCTGGATCCAGGTGGAGATCCCATCCTGAGCTGTCAGAAGGGAGAATTTCTGCTGGAATCCCCCCTCCTCCTGCTCAGACAGGGCTCAAGATGACAAAGGCTCCTCGACAGATGTTTCCCAAGAGATGGCGAGCACTGAATGAGCCTAGCAACACAAGTGTTTAGAAAAAGAAATCCACAGCTTCCTCAAAAAAA
>WEKY01002154.1:35676-47383 GCA_013390045.1 Picathartes gymnocephalus
AAAAAAAAAAATTAAAAATTAAGAAGTCTTTGGTAGAAGGAATATGATCCCCAAAAATTCAGTTTTGCCAGCTCAAATTGTTTCCTCCAAGAGACATTCCCATGTTTTGGCAGTGGAATTTGCACACTTTGCACAGCCCAGTCAACTCCCAGGGCAATGGTGGGAGAAAAAAATGCAGCTGCAAGAAAGGTAACCCAGGCACAAAGAGGGAGGAGCTTTTTTACTGGAAAATTTAGAACGTAGTAATTGAAAGGGAACAAACTACCTAAAAGTGAGAGGGAAAGGTTTATCAGAACTCATAGAAAATTCCTTCCTCAGCTCATTTCAGAATGTTTCTCCTGTATACAATGAAATATGCACTCAAAATCCACTCTAAAAACTGGTTGATGTATTTCCTTCCTCATGTAAATTCCCCACAATTTTCATGTTTGGGTTTTTTCTTAATTTAGTGCTAAAGCTAAACTCCTTTTTCCAGGTTAACAACAGCAGCACTGTTGTTATACCAATAAATAATTCAGCCACGAGTTGGGTTTACCCAGAGCCTCTCAATTCCTTTTTTTTGGCTATGAGATAACACTGGAAGGTCTCACAGCTGATTTATTCCTCTTGAGACAGAGACCTGAGACTCCTCAATTAAGAGCTGTGCTACTCAGGAATTGTTGTAATTTCTGAATTCCAGCATCTCTCAGCAGTGTTCTGTCACTCAATCCTGCCCAGGCCTGGGCTCCTTCTGCCCCAAGGAACCCATTTACAAAGTAACCAAAAATACTGCACATTTCCAGCGGGATTATTTCCCTGGCTAAGCTGACCCTGTGGTTACCCCAGTGCTGGTGGACAGAGCTCTGAGAACTCCTCTGGTGCCTTCTGAATTCTCAGCCAAGCAGCAGACACAGCACAGCCAGGAGAGCAGGGGCTTTGAAGAAGGAGCAGGATCTTGTACAAGCTCTGTTGTGAAATCTCACCTCTGTGTCTGGCTGCAGACTCAGTGCAAAGCACAAGAAAAGCAGCTGGATCCATGAGCACAGCTGCAGTTCCCTCACCACCTATTCTCCTCACATTTCCTCAGCAACATTTATTTTTACACCTGGTTTTTCACTCCCCTAAACCAATTTAAGCTTTTGGAAAAACAGACACCCCATACGAACTAATGTGTTCCTCCATTACCACCATTATGCTCAAATCTGACTGTCAGAACATAACAAGACAGTATGAAATGTCTTAAAATCTTTCCTACATCCATAATTTTCAACAAAAGGCTGCCTACAGCCACCCAGAGCTGCACAGGACAATGTGCCCCTTGCATTAATTTCTGTACTACTGGTATACACAATTTTTTTCAGCACTTGCATCCAGAAATAACAGGAGAAGTCCGTGAGGTGCTGCAGGTTCTGACTTTTCATTATTTTATTATAACAGATCACGTGTTCTATTAGTGTACTTAAGTAACATTAAATTGGTATTTCTAATTCAGTAAAGGACTATGCCAGGCTCAAGCACATTAAAAGAGAAAGCTATGTGTGAGTATATTTTAATTTAAAATGCACTCTCTCATATCACATGTATTTATAAGCTTGATTAATCCTTCATTAGTAGGGGATTTTTAAAAGTTTATCTTTCTTTTTTTTTTTAATATTTACAAGCTTGCAAAAATTTTACATGTATATTGAATGCAACTGCAATCCAACCCGATCAGTCATAAAATTCCAGGGTCTAATTTTCCAGAACACTGCACACAGGCACAAAGCTCCCCTGAAGTCCAAGGAATACCAAAGGGGAAAAAAAAAAAAAACCAAAACAAATAAAAATCCCCCCCAAAGCAAGGCAGCAATGATCCTGCAAACATTAAAGTGAACAACTCTGTGAAAATCTTCCTTTTTTTTTTTTAAACTAATCTCATATCCAAGAAAACTGATAAAAGAACTACTCCATGGACGACAAATCTTCTTGGAACAGGATCCACTGGGAAAGAGCCCACAATGGAAACTTAAAGCCCAAAAACCCAAAGCCCCACAGCCCCATCCCTCTGATGGCACACAGCCTGCCCTTCTACTCCTAAAAAACCCAAACTGAAGCTCCCTTGAGAAAGATGCTGAAAAACATGAAAATTGCAGGATGCACAGTAAGTAAGTGTTTACTTTGCAAATTGTAATACAAATTGAAGTGCAAATGAGTTGTCCATAATCCCCAAACTTTCCTCTGCCAAGGAAACCCAGGGAGTTGCCATTCAGGGACTCCCTTAAATGCAATTTAACCAGAATAAACAGCAACAACAAGATAAAGCTGATTAATTAATACTCAAACTATGACTGGAATTTGCAGTCACCCATTTTTACAAAATTACTCTCTGGCTTGAACAGTTCTAAGGCACAGATTTACTACAATTAAGGCTTTGAAAAGAGAAAATCCCGAGAAACCACATTGTGCCTGATGACCTTTTTTCTGCTCACAGTTTGCTTTGGATTTTCTTTCTTTTTTAAAAAAAAAATTCAGTCCCTAAGGTGGTAAAGACCTATGGACAGCATCTTAAATTCCTCTAGAGGGCCCATTTCTTTTCAGCACATTCAGAGAAGATGCAAATTCTGTTGTCCACTTTTTTTTTGCTCACATTTTTATCTAATTAAACACAAACCTCCTATTGTAACTGCTACTTCACATCTGAGATTTGCAGAGGTCACAGCTCAGACTTGATTTGGGAGACAGCAATTGTTGCTAAAACACATACACAGTTACAGTTTGAAAAGAAAAAATACATACACTTCAATCCCATCATGTCAAAGCTGATAAAACACATAAAAGTCAGTGGCACTCAATTTTTAAAAGGAATTGTTTGCATTTTTATATTTAATCAAATCCCAGGCACTTTTGGGAGGTTTATGTTTTAACACCAGAGCTGGGGAAGTTGTTTGGATTTACTGGGACAAGGTAAAACGTAAGGCTTCAGTGCAGTTAGTTTGACCCTTCTCTCTGACTTGTTTTTTATTTTAAAGATGTAATTAAAGAACTTCATTAAGCACCTTTCTTTTCATGTGAACAAAAAACTTCTAATACAGAATGTGGCATTATCTCAAAACCTGGTTTTTTTTTGACTTCATGTTCTGGGGCTGGGTTAGCTTTAGAGAAACGAAGATTAGGTGAAAACTGTCAGATATTTAAAGCAACAGGGAGTCAGAACTTTGAAAGGAACATAAATCCATAAAGTGGAGATTTGTTCTTATTTCTTTCAGCTATTAAGACACCAAACGATCCCAGAACATTCAGCCAGAACATTTTTCCTTCTATTAATTTTCATTCAGGTTTGCTTGGTCAGGTTTTTTCCCCCTTTCTCTGCAGAAGCTTTGCACAATTACATCTGTGCAGCTCCAAAGAATGAAATTAAACCTGCAGCTGGCCAGTGTCATCCTGGCTGGAGCCTGAGGAGCTGAGGCAGCAGCGAGCTCCGAGCAGCAGAGAGGTTTCCAGCCCTCGCCGTGCAACCGCGACTCCGCGGGAAGCGTCAAAAACAGAAGTGAAGCTCAGGGCACAGGAAAACCTCTCACAAAGTTGTCTCTATTGTCCAACTGGGCAGAGCCAAAGCATTGGGAAGGCCCTCGAGAAAAATTATTCGTACAGGATGTTGTGGTTAAGGGATTGCTACAAGTAACAAACTCTGCTGGCGGAGGGAAACATTGTGAAATGTTCATTGAGATATTCCGGATACGTGTATTTAAATTGTAAGTGCCCTAACTCCCTTTAATACTACCTTGCCAGGAAAAAAAAGGGATAAAAAATTTTAAAAGAAAGGAAAAAAGAGAAAAGAGTCATGCACATGAAACCCAGGCTCCTGCATACTCTTAAAGCCCTACACCACATGCTACAAGCTTTCCCTTGCTCCAGTCAATGAGTTCCCATCACCAAATAAGGATGAAGACAGAAGACAGGACACAAATGCAAAGCAGGACATCCTGAATCATCCAGCCCCTTCTTTCATTTCCTCCCTTTCCCCTTCCTTTCTGCCAGGAAGTCACGGTATCAGAAGTGCTCATTCCTAAAAGCATTAATAAGTTACAGAACCTTCCCCTGTGACAGAAACTCTCGGAATTCCAGCACACAGCTCCCCATGGCCCGTGCACATCCGTTTGGGTTTGTGCCAAAATCGCCTCTGGGCTTAAATAACTTCCTTCCTTCTGGAGGGTCGGGTCCTTCATGCACTTACAGACAGGAATCTCATCGCCTCGCTTGGAATCTTCCTTTTTGCTTTGCCAAGTCATTCGAGCTCCTTCTGTGCTCTGAAGAGCAGGGAGGCATTTGCAGAAGGACAGGTTTGTGTATGTAATGAGTAACTGGAGCCTCACATAGTCAAAATTCCATGATAGCAGGCTCAGGGCTTCAGAAAGTGTTAATATGGCAGCGCAGGGACGCACGGCATACTTGGAACGCCCGGAGATGTACAGCAGCCTCACAAACACCTTACCGAGGAATTCAGGCACTGACCAAAGGGGGAAAAAGCCCAGAGCAGGAGAGGAGAGGAAAATAAACAGCCTTACAAATTAAGGAAATGAAAAACAAAACGGTTTCAGCTCAATCCCAAAAACATATGCAAATTCTGATGCAACTGTTCTTTGCTGTTTGAAATCTTTCACAATGAGGGCTTAAAATTAGCAGGATGAGGGGATATTTCCATGGTTAATTAATCCTGGCTGTATATAGGACAACTGGTTGCTGAATTTACTTTCACTAGCTACTTCTTTTAAAAATACTGGACACCTCTAAGCCTGGCAAAAGCTGGGCATAAGGTCTGGTGTGCCACACAGATCAGAAGTCTGGGGGACACACACAAAAACCCCAGGTAGATTAACACATGGAGCAGAAAATGAAACAAGGCAGTTCACCAGTGCAGAAAAGACTCAGCACTCCCAGGAGCCTCCAAAGGCTTCCAACAAGTAAATGAGTACCCTACACATAAAAGCAATTTAAAATTAATGACGCTTCTTGAGGGAAGTGATACGATATTGAGTATATTGGGAGCGAGGTGATTTACATCAGGTACTACAAGCAGCAAGTGATTGGTGTATCAGATTTATTCTGTAGAACAAGACTAAAATGCAAAGAGATCCCTGAAGACTAAACCAACATATTCCCAACTGCCTTGAGAAAATCGACTGGAAAGTGCTACCCAAGCAAATATAAAAACAGAGTATTTTCCTTCTGTCAATCCAGAACAAAAGCTGGGTAATATTCAGATCATAATGCTTAGATACAATCAGTAACTCCTGGCAAAGAATTTTAAACAGCTCATCTCTCAGTTAATCATCAAAGGAGTTTGCTAAAAATGTCACAGCTAGAGCTGCTAGATGCTGAATTTTTTATTTTTCAGGAGGTATTTGCTTGGTTTTGGGGTTACATTTCTTTTGCAGTTGATTTGGTTTTGATTGTTTGATTTTTTTTTTTAGATGTTTGGGTAGTTAAAGGAGATCTGAGCCTGTCTGAAATCGCGGCACTGAACACAGAGCGCTTTAAAGCCCAAGACTTGCACGTGTCACTGCAAACCTGCCTCACATCCTCTCTGTCGCCGTGGTACAGCAGCACATCACAGCAGCTCAGTTTACATCTCCCTGAGAGCACCGAACTGACCATACAGGGGCAGGAATCCGCTCCTCCAAGAGGCACCTTTGTTTCAAGGCTCATTGAAGGGCCAGCCCAACACCTTTGTCTAAAAATCAAGGTGTGAACATTGACCCGTGAACCTCAAATGAAAACCTGCTGTAACATTTCATCACTTCGAGGTGCGGGTTTTGTGTCTGCCCGACCGAGGCCACCCTGCCCACCCACATCCGTGAGAAACGTGCAACAGAGGCTTCATCAGCAACCATCCAATATTCAGTAATTTTTCCCCAGAAGTGTCCCCGTGATTAGCTCAGCCCTTCCCACATCTACAGTGTCATGTTTGTGTTGCACACAGAGGAGCTCCGAAGTTGTTTCTCCACACACACTCCCTACCGTACCCAGCACAATATGTCAATTAGTGAAAAATAGATTTACTCAAACTAGCGATTGTTTGGGTTAAAGCCAAGGACGAGGCAAAACAAAACAAAACACCTTTTCTACAAATCTGCGGGTTCCAGCATAAATTCTCCCACACACACTTTTATGAAATATGCCATCGGAAACGTGTAATTTGGCATTATTAGATAATTATATAAGCTAAGAACCCAGCAGACACCATTAGAGACTACGAGAAATTAGTTATACAAGTTTCCCCCTATTTTTTCACCGGGTTTTTTTCCCTCGCGTATGTGACAGAAGTTTGTTTATTGCCGAAGGCACCATCTCCTTTACTCGGCGGAGGAGACTCCGAGGATCCCCCACCCCGGGGAACCCCGGGAATCCCCGCCCGCGCTGTTTGCGGCAGCCGGGCCGGGCGGGTGCGGAGCAGGACAGGCTCGGGAGCACCGCACCCCGCGGACAGCGCCCGGCCCGGACCGGCCCGCACCCCCGCCCCGCCTGCACTCACTCTGCAGAGCTGGTCCCGTTCACGGCGGATCCATCCGGAGCGGGGTTCAGCTGGATCGGCCCGGGCTTCTTCTTCGGCATCTTCGCCCGCACACGGCGCGCAGGGGAGCGGACGGAGCGGCTGCGGCCCCACTTCGGACAGGTCCGAGGCACTTCCTGCGGCGCGGCAAACTCGAGGGAGGAGCTCCCCTGTGCGGCGGTGCCCCCGCGGGCTGAGGGCAGGTGGCCGTGCGGCTGCCGAACCCCGCTCCGAGCGCTCCGAGCTCCGGCGGGCACTGCCCGGGATCGGGATGTGCCCGGCCGGGACCGCGCCGGCGCGCGCCGCCCGCGCCCGCCACGCGCATGCGCCGGGAGCGCGCGCACGCGCACGGCGGGGAGCGAGGCCGCGGGGAAGCGCTGCCCTCACAGCGCCGCTGCCCTGAGCCAGCCCTGAGCCAGCCCTGTCCGCGGGCCACGGGCGGTATCGGGAATAATCCTTCCCTGTGAGGGTGGGCAGGCCCTGGCACAGGCTGCACAGAGAAGCTGTGGCTGCCCCTGCATCCCTGAAAGTGTCTAAGGTCAGGTTGGAGCAGCCTGGCATAGTGGAAGGTGTCCCTGCCCAGGGCAGGGCGTGGAACAAGATGAGTTTTAAGGTCCCTTCCAACCCAACCCAACACAGCCTTGCTTTAACATCAACTTGCTTCCACAAATTGAGAAAGACCTGGGTTTTTTTAATAGTCTGCCCCTAAAGTACGTACGAACTGCAGCGTTAGAAGCAGTGGGAGCAGAGGGATCCCAGAGGAGAAGCAAAGGCAGAGGAGCAGGACAATGGTGCCCTGTGACAGCTCGGCTGCACCTGGGCAGCTGCAACAGCGCCGGTCACTGAGCCCAGGACACGCGGGGACTGTCCCCAGGCAGGGCTGGCTCACGGGCCAGAGGGGCACGTCACCCCTCGGGCAGGACAACTGCGTGTCCTTGCTCCAGTGGGCTCTTCTGGGGTACCAAAATTGCTTTGAGAGCAGTTTATATCCTTGCTACATGTTCCTCCACGCCAGTCCTCTTTCCACGTGGGAGAACTGAAATGTAAAATTCTGTTTAGCTGTGGATCTTGCGGGGGGTGAGGGGCAGGATATGGAATATTAAAGCACCCAATGGCCCTGTTCGGATGACAAAGCCAATCTGGACACACGTGTGCACTTAAGTATGACACACTAATCGTATGATAAGATTCAGGAGATAAAAGGAGTTCTGTGCATTTGACTTCCGTGAACAGACTGATATTACAGTCCTGCCTCTGCTGCTGAGATCTGTACAGAACTTAGCTAAAGTTCGAGTTGCTTTATGAGATTAATTTCTCATTGTCTGAATCCAGCAGAAATCAGCTGAAAACTCTTTTATGGCCTGTAGGAGTTACACAGCGAGAAGGGCTTGCGGAATTCTTCTGATTTCTGACACAACTGAGAAATTCTTTCTGTTGTTACTGTACAGTTCTGTACCACGCAGTGCTCCATCTGCCAGCAAACGTGACACATCGAGCAGAAAAGACTCTGCAGTTACTCATAATTAAGTGATAAATGAAACCTCTCACAGACACACATGAGCCAAGAAGTGAGGCAGCACCGAGGAACTCAGCACTAAGTTGGAGGTAATGGCTTGGTGCTGGTAAAAGAGTGAAAAACCAATTTCTTTGGCAGTTCCATTTTTTCCTGAGATTCCTTAATGGTCTTTTTCATATACAAGACATGTGAATACACCACTTGAACGAATAACATCTTTCCAGCTGTGGATAGGTTTTATACTCCAATGAATTGATTCAGACACAAAAAGAAGTGCAGAGTAAATTCCATAACAAAATTTATACTGAAAATACTTTGGATAAAGAACCAGCTTGAATTCTGTATGATTTAATTTTTTTTTTTTTTTGTGGTTTGCAAAAGTAGAATTATATTTTAATCAAAGTAATCATTAGTGTTTTTACAGAAATAGAAATTATGAACAAAATTCCCCACATATAATGCAAAAATGGTAAATAGTTCCTATCATCCTACCCATTTCTAACTTAAAAAAAAATATTTTTTTTCACAGCTTTGCCATTAAAGACATATTCCCTCCATCCAATTCCAGATATTAAGGGACAGCTCCCTCCTCTGGAGTGCTTTATCCTTGCACTGAGAACACTGGACTGTAGAATTACTGATTTCATTAATTTCTTTTAAAATCCCTTTGACCAAAGCACAAAAACCAAAAATATCTTCGATTGACTGTATCTAAAAAGAAATTCAAAGGCATATGGATTGATGCCACCGCAGAAATAATTTCTGTACTGTTGTCTGTAAAACAAATAGGTTTAACTTCAGGGCATTTGTAACTAAAAATTGAGTACATTTCCCCAGCCAAGACAGAACACATGTTTTGGGAATTCGAATATTCTCCATGGAAGGAACTGTGTTTTGCTTTACAAACAGGTGTTTCTGGAGGTGAATCACAGTGGAAAAGATGAAGAAAAAATAGAAGGCACTGTAATTTCAGTGAGAGGCTTCTGAGCAGGGAGACTTTCTGATTTATTGATTCCACCACTACTTGGAAAAATAGAAATAATTTGTCTCTGTAAATAGAAGTGGAACAAAGAAGCTTGTCTTCATTACCACTTTTTTTCCCCTTATAGAAACTGAAATTTTGCCTAATTTCTTGCATGAAAAGAAACCCACAGTTATTATATAGATCAATTGCATCTAAATTAAGCCAACTTTTCAAACTTGATTGCCACATAAAGCTGCATATTTTACTGCCAAAACATTTGCACACAAACTTCTATTTGCAAGACTTAATACTTCTTAATCTATTTATTGGTTAGCAAAGCAAGTTTGGGAAATAATTAGTCCCATAAAGCAATGGAATTTAAGAAGTCTGGTTTGAATTTGATTGAAATTGGCCAAGAGGATCAAAAATTATTTGAAGGGAGCCGACAGAGGCACAACGTGCCTTGCACACCTTGTTTTCCTCAAGAAACAGAGATTTAAAAGAGCACGGTGGCTCACAACACAATTTAAATGCTTCATGATATACCAAAAGCTTAGAAATTAACATTTAAAGTGGCTGCATAATATCAAATTTAGATTAGATTAGCAAGGTATAAATATAAATAAGTATAAATCACAAATAGCTGAAATTTGCTTAATCCTTAAGATGCAACTTCCCACTAACACAGATACAATGGGAGCAGTTGTGCTGAGCGTTTATGACATGAACAGCTTTGCCAACATAATGTTTGAAGGGTTTTTTGCAGAGCAAATTCTGCTCCCTTAGGAATAAACCCCTTCAAGCGTGGAAGCAGGCAATTATCCATTTGACAGATTTGCTTTGCTGTATATTACATGTAACAAAGCAGGAAATGAGACTGAAATATAAAATAAGGTGTTAATTTTCTGCAGTTTTCCTAATGAAATTACAGTAATCAAACAGAAACAAGCAGTAATAGTTCCTTTTCACCTAAACTAGAAACCAGAAGTGTTTTCTAGAATAGAAGCAACCTGTGGGGGTTTTTTTGTTTGTTTTTTCCTGACTTATTATTTTAGCAGCATGTGGCTGGTTATTCATTTCCTGAGGAAAAACCAATAATCAATGCCTGCCAGCATTTGCTTTTTATTTAATTAGGAACATAGGACTGGAAACAACCACCTAGGTCATCAAGTACAGTTTCTAATTAAACACTCTTCAAAAATATTGATTAATCAAAGTTGCATAAATATGGTGGGTTTTATAACCCCATATCCTCTGCAGAGATTGTAAGTGATCTTCTGCTTTTTTTGTTTGTAAGGATTTTTTAGTACAAAGAGTGACTATTATTTTTAATGCAAAGAGCTCATCATGTAGATATTTGATTTTCAGTAATTTTATATAACAATTACAATATTTTGTGCTGGAAATTAGCAGCACTTGATCTATGATTATTATTAAATCTCTGTGTTAATTTTCATACTTCAACTGCCCCAATCAATTGAAGATATTGGCCATATCTAAAAAGATAAGATAAATGGATTCAGTGCTAAAAAATCCATTAGTATGTTCTCCCTATATTTAATATATTCTTGACTATAAAAGATGCTGCAGCAATTGGGAATACACATTTTAAACATGAACTGTTAAAATAATTTTAACCAGAAAGTAACTGCAATTGATTTTGTCGTACTAGAAGGAACACATTAAATTACCAGAAACATTGTATGTCAACTTTGAATTTATAGAGAAATAAGGGAAAACCAATTCTTTTAATGGATACATATTTTACATTAATTTATTTCGTTTTGGTTAAACAAAGAGACTATAATTTAAGTCAGATACACTTCCATGGACTGAGCTGTGAAAATATGAGAACAATTTACAGTTCCAAACTGCATTGGAGACAGGAGCCTGGAGCCTCTCCTGTTGTCCCTGCAGCCCAAAGCCTTACATGGCATTTTATGTGCACAGCTGCCAAACCTCTGAGGGCTTGGCATATTTATTCCAGCCTGGACAACTGCAAACTGTTCAGTTTTAAATTCCCAGAAGGTTCAGTCTGGAGAAGAGCTCGGGATCGCTCCCTGTCCTGGTCCTTTCCTCTGAGACAGGGGGTGAGAATCCCTGCCCTGGAGTGGGAACAGCGTGGCCAAAGGAGCAGGGCAGTGATTCTGCCCCTGTGCTGGGCACTGGGGGTGGGCACCTCGAGGGCTGTGCCCGGCCCCTCAGTCCAAGGGGGACACTGAGGGGCTGGAGCGTGTCCAGGGAAGGGGCTGGAGCCCCAGCAGCGGCTGAGGTGATGCCTTGAGAGTGTAAGAAACAGAGTTCGAGATAAAGAAATTTTGGTAGAGTTTAATAAAGGATAAAATAAGAGACAAAATCCAGCGCTGCGGTGCTCCTGGCGGACAGCCAAAGAACACACCGGTATATACAGACAGTGTTATTTTTATAAGGTTACACTGCTGAGGTACATGCATATTCATGAGTTTTATACATTATTCAAACATTCTTGGGAACTTTCCGATGTTTTGGGAACTCCTTTGTTTGGCTTCTTCACACTCTGGCTTATCTGCATGACATCCTGTGTGTCAGGTCAATATTTTATTTCTTCTTGTGCCTCCATCCTGCTGTTTCACATCCTCTGATAAGGATTTAGTATGTCCTCCTTACATGAAACGTTGTATTCTCTAATTGTCTTCTGGTGCTCTGGTTTGTNGAAACGTTGTATTCTCTAATTGTCTTC
>WEKY01002155.1:3710-45641 GCA_013390045.1 Picathartes gymnocephalus
AAAAAAAAAAGGAACAGGTTGAATATTCTGATAATTTTCATGGCTATTAAGGGCAGGTGTTTTTCTTACCAAGAAAAATGAGAATATCTGATAGAGAATTTGTTGAGACAGAAAAATGGTCATCCTGTAAAAGTAGGTTGGCAATCTCCTTAGGTTATTGCTCTGTACCGATAAAGAAGAAACAAAAAGACATCTTATTCAGAAAAAAATGGGCTTTCAAGTACTGATGGTAACCTCATGTTGCTCTCATAATTATAAGGAACATAGTTTGACATGTAATCAAAAAAAAGAGGCTGTTGAAATAGCGAAGTTTAAAGATCTCAGGCCCATGCACATATTCCAGTATAGGGTAAGGTGGTAAGTCAAACTCCAGAATTAAGCTTCACTCCATGCAGAGACCAATGAGCACTTACTATTGTTGTTTGACCATTAATTCATAATATGATTTTTACAGATATCAAACCTGCTCTTTAACTACTATGATTAAATTGTGATGGAAATAAACGATCCAAATAAAATTAGTGAATTTGAGGACTCCTGGATCATGCTGCATGATGGGTTTTACATAATTCAATCCTTAATGTGTATCCAATATGCTTAAATCGTATTTCTAATTTTCCTTTAAATAGTTTGCATTACTAATTTGTTTCTAAGAGATTTCTGCCAATCAAGTTAAATACTTTCTGCAAACTGCTTACATTCCTGTCAAAGTATACTTGTTATACTAAACACCCACATTCTGTTCTAGTTCCATTTTAGTTACTTTATTATTATTTTTTTAAATCTTTCCTCCCACAGAGTGTTAGCAACTTTGTATTTATGGGCATCTAGGAAGCTGAACGCAGTATTCATTTTTAAAATATATTCATTGAATCAGTGCAGATCTAGATGGTACCTAAAAAGGCAAATTCCAGCTTTTGAAAGCTGTGTGTGGGTGCATCAGCAGTGCTGCCAGTCCTGCAGCGAGGGACAGTGCACACCAAAGCCTACAGCACTGATAATTTCCTCTTGAATTCCACTTCACAAATATTCCCTTCCAATGTTTTGTTTTCCAGGTATCAAAAAGTGTCGAGTAAACAGTTGAGTGTGAACCATTCATAGGCTCACAAGAGAATAAATGGTCTGGACAGTATACTTGCATTGGAAATGTAGTGTGAGGAATATCCTTTTTCTCGTAGCAGATAATACATCCTTATTACTGTGTGTATTATGTCAGTGTATGGTAACTCATTATCCTGTAGCAACACTATATTGGGATAATAAGAGCATTGTGAATGCTTTAAAAACACTCTTTACATCTCATTCACGGAAACATTAAGAGACTTTAGCTTTGACAAGCAGCATATTCCCCTTGGGAACAACAGTTTTGAAAGAAAGACAGCTCAGCTAGTTTGTCCACTACAGTAATTTAAGGCTAACATAATATATTAATTCAAAAGAGCAGCACTAAGAGAATTTATAATTTTCAGGCAGGTCTTCGTTCTGTTCAGAGTTCACAATGTGCGTTCAGAATGCAAAATGTGCAAACAAAGGAAGGTAGGATTTTTTTTTTTTTTTGGCAGTGAAGCACCTAATAAGAAGAGAAGGTGTTGACCCCCTATTCATTTCTTATTTAAATTCTCCTTAGTCAAGCAAAATTCCCTTTTGAAATTCACCACCTGACTTCCACTGAACTTTTAATAAAAGAACTTCTGTATTCGTTCACAATGGAGAATTCTTTTTTTCTTTCCTCACACTTTCTAAAAGGAACTTTATGTGTATTATATCATGATATTATATATATGTTATCAGTTATGTTTACTGCAATTCCCCAACAGCGGCTTTCACCATGTAATTTACTATTCATCCTTTCAGCTGGTGAAAAAGATTTTAGGGACGTATAAATGTGTATTTTATGGCAATTTTAGAAAATTTCAGGTGCCAACTTGTATTTCAAGACCCATCTTCAGCAAGAGTTTCCCTGATTCTGCATATCTTAAATATCAGTGGTAGGAGTTAGTCTGTAATGTAACTAAAGAGTTATTTTGTCCTCTGTCTCTTGCACTTTGTTTCCAGTGACTTAAAGGGTTGTTGCACCACAGTAAATGGGAAGAGAATTGTACCACAGAGAAGCCAAGTTCTTTCCCAGCTGTTTGGATCATGTGTATCGCAGAGGTCTTGTACAGACAGAATTGTTCAAATTATCTTTACTTTTTTAACTTTTGCCTTCTTATTTTAAATGGATGTAGTGTTCCCCTTATGTTCCGGTGAGATTTAGTTAGATTGTTTTCTTTAGTTTATTTTGGGTTAGTGACTTTTTCTTTCTTTGGGTTTTTCTAACCCTAGCTCCTAGACTCCTTGATTTTCATGAAGCTTTATTAGTTAAAACAGGCAAAAAGTTTTTCCTCGTGTGTTTGACAATATTCACTTTAAAATAAAACTCAAATACTTGAGGTTAAATTATTTCAGTTTCTTTCTCTGTAAGCTTTATTGGGTAATTTGTCCGAGGTCTGCCTCATTCCTTGCTTGAGTTCTCTTCCATTCAGTTGCATCTCTATCCACAACTGTTTCCAACCAACTCTTATGCAAGGATTTAAAGCGCACATCTACATAATACAAAGTTAATGGTTTAATGGAAATTATTTTAGCATGCACTAGTGTTAAATAACTTGCACTTGCTTTTCAGAATCCAGGAATTATGATTTTAGTGCTGGGTATTCAGAAGGCACATTTAGCTAGCAGGCCACCTAGGACCATTGTACCAAATACAGAAAATAAATGAATAAACAGGGTCTGTTAGGATTATGACCTGTGCAATGTTCACCAGGAGTGCTAGGGTTTCTGCTGAGTAGATATTTAGGTCTAATGAAAAACTTGCTGGAATCTTGGGGACGCAATGATTCCTGGTGTCCCCAGGAATACGCAGCAGCCTTTTAGGTGTGATTGGTTTGTTTGTTTTGGGTTTCTTGGCAGATGTCATTGTTTGGTTGGGGTTTTTGGGGTGATATGTAGTTATTTTGTTAGTTTGTTTGCTACTTACACTCTTTGAGTAGTTTGGTGTTGGGTTGTTTGCTTCTGTTCTTGTATCTAACTTTGTATAAGAAAGTCATCATTTGAAGAGTTACTCTTCTCTAGATCAACTGCCAAAACCCCTTCAGCCAATTATATGTGGAACATAATAGAGAATTGCTTCAAGAAATCAATTAATTGGAGCTGGTTTTTTCTTGGGTAAGTCTTAGTTACTAAGCTTATTTTCTGTTTTAAGCTATCTCATATCTGCCTTCTATGTTGTCTGCTGTCTTACTGTTTGGGAAATACCAGCCCCTGGGGCAAACAAATTAAACTCTTGACCTTACACGAGAACATGTTACTAGATTTACAAAAGTGATAGGTGTTTTTTCTCCATTTCCTTAGTCTGCTCTTTAAGTCACCATGTCTAACACTCACAAAAAGAGAGCCAAACCCTTACTGTGAAAAGCAGCAAAACCTATGAGAGAAAGTAGATTTATTCATATGGGCTCTGTAGCTATGCAAAATTTATGGCTTTGGAAGTTCTAGTAAGGGCTTGGTGCATTCAGTTTTTTGGTATCCAAAATATCTTTGCAGCACTGTTTAGTGTGCTTTGTTTCCCTCAATGCCAGTAACGAGGTCATCACTCCGATGCCCTTTTGCTTTTGAAGAATATAATCATTGGTATCTGTGGTTTTGAATTGCAATGCATGCAACTTAGAGTGCAATTTAAATCAAAATCTGGTACATTACTGTAGTTATTTCCCTTGCCTGCTGTCTTTCCCCTGCCAGTCTCGCTGAATAAGATTCTAGACAAAATTAAGTCTTGATCTGTAGTAGTGGTATGGGAAGGGTTAGTACATTACAGACAGTCGCAAAATAGCCTTCCAGTTGTCTATTTTTGTTTTTAAAGATGCTGAAATTCTGATGTTTTTTAATTGTTCAATAATAAAAGCATTGTTACTATAAATTTAAAATGTGTAGGAGCACGTCCAAAATTCTGGTTTCGATTTTTAATGTTTAATTAAATCTACTTTAGACATCTGGGGTCCATTGAATGTGTGTTTTGCCTCAAAGTCATAACTCTCATGGCTTTGTGATTCTGTCAGTTATTCTGTATGGCTTCAGAATGATAGAATTAAGACACTTCATAGTTGTTGAAGTTGAAACTCATCTTGATTCTAAGCCTTTCATGCTTTAGTGGAATCTTCAATAGAAATAAAAATTTAAATCTAGAAATCTCTGATGATCTTTTTTCTAGTATATCAGATGTGGAATTTGATAAACTTTTGTAATAATTTGCTGCAGACAGAACTTATGAGAAACTTCACCTTTGTACATTTCTTGTTAACACAGGCACTTTAATTTAAAAGTTAAAGTAGTTTTAATTTCTGACTGTGATTTTATTCTTGATTTGAAGATAGTGACAATACTTGAAGCATATGATCCATGACAACTGTTGATTCCTAAATATACAGGTTTTGGTCTCCACTTTTGGTGCTGGATAAGTTTTGTTTTTCAACAGAAACCTTGAGTAGCACATTATGCATTTTAATAAAAAAGTTATGGAAAAGAAAGTGAGTTCTTAATGGTGTTTTTTGGCATTTCTTTTCTTTTGTGTTCATATAAATAGTAAGCTTTTTGTGCTATCCTAAAGTAGGTCTTATAAGTATTGTGGGTTTTTAACAGCTTTTATAGTAATATTAAAGGTTTTACAGTTTGTAGGGAAACTATAATTTGCTGAGTGATCTCCTAAGTAAAATTGGGCTAGTTTTCTTTTACATGCTTCATGTGAGTAGGTACACATTTCTTTTGAAAGTCACTAAAAGCTTAATGAATGAGAGTTGTGGATAATAATGAAACAAGGATGAAAGAAATTGTGATTTTAAAGATTTTTGTCTTAAAACTTGAGAACTTTTTTCAAAGACCACTGCATCTTTTCAATTTTTCCTGTAAAATAATCAATTTCAAGGCATGTGAAAAGAAAAACAACAAAAACCTTCTCAACTAAAAGCTTGTTTGTATATTTGCATGTATTTAGGCTCTCAAGCACAAATGTAACAAGAGCCTTACCAGGCCCAAGCACTCTTACAGAAGGAAATTATTTTCCTTTGTGAACAGTAAAATCCCACAGATGCAACACTTTTAGTCTAACAGCATATGAAAGGGCATGGGCTTAGATCTTCGATTTGTGCCTATTAACTCCTAAAGTTTTCTATTTATTGGAAAAGTGGTTTCGAAACCTGAAGTGAATGACTTCAATCAAGCTCCTCACTTTGTATTCTCAGATGAGTGTATTGAAGGAATATGGCTACTGCTTCTTTAACTTTTGAAATTACTTTTTGAGTCCCATTCACAACAGTTTGACAGAATTTCTTAGCAAAACCTTGAATTATTTCTTGTACCTTTAGGTGCAGCAGAATCATTATTCAGTTGTTTAACAGGACATGCTGGTAGTGACAATTCTATGTGTTCCACATGTTTTACAGCAAAAATAACAAGGTTTGAGGATATCTAAAATATTATAGAAATAGACAGGTTTAGTTAAATAATTCAAGGTTTTTTACTGGTGAATTTTATTGAGGGGAAAAAAAAAACCAAACAAAAAAACCTGGCATTGTGCACAAATTTAATTGATAATTATTATTATTAATAATAATCACTGATATAAAGAAATTATTAATTTAGCTTATTTGCTCAAGGGATGCATTTGTTTTTGAACAGGATAGAAGATATTAGCAAGTTAATATCTTCCCACTGTGGTAGAAAGTGAGTGAAAATTAATGAAGATAATAGGCTTTACTTAGATAATTTCATTATTGTCATAGCTTTACCTGCCCTGTTTTATGACTGCCTTATTGTCTGTAGTGAAAACATTATCATAGGTCTGCCAGAATTACTTTATAAAACAGCTAAAGGGATCAAATTACATAAATTAAATATTTTTGCACCTTGTTGCTTTCATTAATTGCTTATGCATGTTGAGGGTTTGTTGTGGTTTTTTTATTTGTGTGGATTTTTTTACGTGGCTCCCCTGATGTTGGCAGAACTTTCCAATAGGAGTTTCTACTTGTGGACTCTGCCGATTCTTCAGTTTTGAATGGGCCATGTGACTGTAGAGAGAACTCAAGATCCCAAAATGGGAATTGAAACTTTTTCCTTTCTCCTCAGGGTCCTCAGGGACACACCTCTGAAGGATACCAAGTTTATCTGTCTTCACTAGGACATGGGAGTAAATATGGTGACAACGTCTTCCTAAATATTTGTTCACAGGAATACCGACGGACTCTGCCAAAAATACCAGTAGGTGGCGACAGTTTCAAATTATGATCTTAGGAGAACACGTAGTTCATAGTGTTATTTTTAAATACCTCACCTAACATTGCTTTCATGAAACGTCATCTTTAGACAAGATTAACAAAAAGGAGAAAAAACCCTGAACCTGTCCACCCATGAAAGCCACTCACCCATCCTCACCTGTCACAGCTGGGCAGAAGAGAAAAAACTATATCGAAGGGTTCATGAGTTGAGATAAGGATTGGGAGAAAACACTCTAAGGGCAAAACAGGTTCATCTTAGAGATACAAAGTGAGTTTATTACTTGCAAAATCAGAGGAGGAGAGTGAGAAGTAAAACAAGCCCTTCAAAACACCTTTTCTTCCCCCAACCCCTCCCTCCTTCCCACCGACAGCGCAGGGAGACAGGGCATGGGGGTTTGGCCAGTTCGTCACTCAAAGTTTTCTTCTGCTGCTCTGGGAGAGGAGTCCTTCCCCTGTGAGACCCTCTGTGGGGTCCCTCCCACGGGAGACAGTTCTCTGTGAACTTCTCCGGCGTGGGTCCGATCTCATGATTGACTTGGGAGCAGCCCTCCCAAAACCGCTGAAACGTGAGTGCCTCCCACGGGCACACAGGGCTCCCAAAACTGCTGCGGCGTGGGTCTCCCTTTGCACGGGGTGCAGAGCTCCAAGGCCAGGCTGCTCCAGCCTGGGAGCGGGGCCCCCTCTCTCCTCCGGGTCTGCCACAGGATCACAGCCTGCTCCAGGCATCCACCCGCTCCGGCACGGGCACCTCCCCAGGGGCTGCGGGGGGATCTCTGCATCCCCCGTGGGTCCCCAGGGGCTGAAGGTGGATCTCTGCATCCCCCGTGGGTCCCCGGGGGCCGCGGGTGGATCTCTGCATCCCCCGTGGATCCCCAGGGGCCGCGGGTGCATCTCTGCATCCCCCGGGGATCCCCAGGGGCCGCGGATGGATCTCTGCATCCCCCGGGGATCCCCAGGGGCCGCGGATGGATCTCTGCATCCCCCGGGGATCCCCAGGGGCTGCGGGTGGATCTCTGCATCCCCCGGGGATCCCCAGGGGCTGCGGGTGGATCTCTGCATCCCCCGGGGATCCCCAGGGGCTGCAGGGGCACAGCTGCCTCACCACGGTCTCACCACGGCCTGCAGAGGAATCTCGGCTCCGGGGCCTGGAGCACCTCCTGCCCCTCCTTCTGCACTGACCTCGGTGTCCCCATGTTGTTTCCCTTCATATGTGCTCACCTCGTCCTCCTCCTCTCTGACTAGAAGAAAAAAAAATTGTGTGCACTTTTTGATTTCCTTCTTAAATCTGTTATCACAGAGGCGTTACCAACCTCTCTCATTTGCCCAGTTTTGGCCAGCAGCATGTCCAGTTTCAGAGCCATCAGGGATTGGCTGTGCCAGGCATGGTAGAAACTTCCAGCAGCTTCTCACAGAAGCCACCTCTGTGTCTCCCCGCTCCCTCCTCCCCGCTACCCAAAACCAGGCTGGGCAAGACCGACACAATTTTCCACCATCGAATAGATAATGGGATCATTTAGACAAAAACATTAAAAATACCTATGGGAAATGTTTTTATGGGAAATTCATTGTAAGAATTGAAAAAGCTCTTTGAACAGAAAACTGTCTGCTAACTCTCTGGGGCAGGCTGTTAAACCTTTCTTGGTTTTGCTGTTGTATTAGTTTGATAAAAACCAGTAATATCAACACATCTACCACATTTTTCTGTGTGACATAAAATGCTCCCTTAACACTTGAATCAAGTAGCATCGCTACTGCTGGTAGCCAGGCCTGCCAGAAAGCACATGTTTTTCTATTTAGCTTGCTAGGCATATTTGCTTTTCCTTCAGCTCTTCTTTTCTGTGTGACACGCCAGCATTTCTTAGTTCTATCACATCCTTATGCTTGCCTTCACTATTCATTTTTTTCTAGTGCCAAATTTTTTGCCAAATGTTCTGTCGCTTCTGTGGATGTGTTTGCAGCAGGCTCCCTCTGAGTGTCTGTGTTTCATATTTGAACAGCTCATCAGCAGGCATATCAATTCTCTTGCTGGGAATTTGTTTTCTTCCTCAAAGAGATCTTTGCAGCTTGATGTTGACAGCTTTTGTCTTCCCCTGAGGCAATTTTCTTTAGGGTCTCTGGGTAGTCTGTCATCTGCTTTTGTAGAAATAAAAAGGCAAACAACTATGCTAAATACTTCAAATATGGCTCACATGAAAAAAATTGCTACAAGTGGCAAAAACCTTGATTTGACCCTTTTTTTCTGGACATAGTCATTCAGAATGTGTATGCATCTTTATACCTTGAAAGTATCTATGTTTCTTTCAAAAAAAAATTAAATTATGAAAATTGCAATATGTACTATCTCTTGAACACTCCAGAAATCTCACAGCATCTGTTGCTTTGAAATACTCCTTTAACCAGGCTGAAAATGGAAATATTTCCACTTATATTCCCTTCTCTTCTTCTGCACCTCCTACCAGATAAGTGACAAACACAGGCATGGGAGGGAGGGAGCGAGGGAGGATCCTGAGCACACGGAGAGCCCGGGATCGCTCTCTGTTCACAGATCAGCAGGGAAAGCTCCGTGACAGAGTGCGGGTGGGTCCGGGGGAAGTGCGAGCAGAGTTTGTCTTCCTCGCGACATTGGAGGAGGTGTGATGTGGCAGGTGGCAGTGTAGCACTCTTGCGGAGACCAGTCAGGAGTAATGGGCTGGAAAATCCAAGGTCACCAGTGCAGTCTCATCCCGGTGCTTACTATTGGTGTTGCAAAAAGCACTGGCTCAGATTATTTAAAGCAAAATTGGAGCGGGGGAAGAAGAAGGTGGACAGGAGGACATGATGCAGCACAGTGTTCTATTTTGCAGATACTCTGTTTTTTTAGGTGAGATTTATTTAATTTTTATTTTAAGGGCAGATGCTCATTTGGTCTTTCATTTGACAGCTGGGCACTGTTATATATGGCAACTGTCACTTTTTCCTGAAGTCCTGCAGGCTTTGGTGCTGGGTAATGTGGAATCCAGCCCACCTTCTGTTAAACAATTTAGAGCAGTTTTTTAATTTTTTCCTCCCAACTTAAATTCGGAAGCAAATGTCCTTTTTTTCAAGTGATATTGAAAAGGATAACCAAGTATGAGGAGCAAGAAGTACCGCCCAGTGAGTTTGTTGACAACCAGCACTAGGTGGCCCTGCTTGAGCAGGGGGTTTGGACCAGATGACGTCCAGATGTCTCATCTAACCTTTATCATTCTATGAAGTTCAAAATCCCAAATGTTTGAAGGAATTCTTTTTTAGCGACTAAATCTTTTTCTTCCTTTTGAGTGCAGTGAACTGCTTACTCTTAACTTGCTCCCACACTCTTGTGTAGGCTCAAGTGTCACTGCAGCATGATATCTTAATGTGTTTCTGGAGACTGATGTAGGATGTCAGACTAAAAAGAGGGAAGTGATCTTTTGCTTTTTCAATTCAAGAGCTAATCATACAACATTTTCCAAATTTTACCTATCTGTAATGGGAGGTATTTGCAAATTTTAGCAGTAGATTATGTAAACCATCATCCTATTTGTTCAAGTAGCTCAGAATATGGTTTTGTTTGGGTGAGTGATTTTTTTGTTGTTGTTGTTGTTGTTGTTGTTTTCTAAAGCCTGAGCAGTTTTTTCATCTTATAGGAAGACTTATAAAGGAAAACAAGGGTCAATTTTGCAGTAGAGTTGTCAAAATAATTATATCTAGTTTGCACATGTGTGGATTTTGAGGGCCAAGGAGTACTGGTTTCAGACAAAATCTGAGAAATCACAAATCTGATTTCTCTGACAAATAAGAACTTTCTGTTTCTGTAGATTTTTAGTTGAAACTGATGTTCTTGTCAGCATCCCAGATGATACCAGTAATGAAACTGCCAACATTGTCAACTCCATTGGGCCAGCTGCCTGTTTCTCTCAAGGACTCGAGATGCAGGACAGCCCTGCTAGCAGACTCCCTGGGGCTATTGCTCTGCATCTTCAGGAGTCCCTGGCTCTGAGGGAGACTTAATTCTGTCTGACTTAAACCAAAACATGCAGTTGTCTCTGGCCTTTAGGCAGGTACATCAGGAATCCAGGTAAAAGATTGTTTAAACAAAGCTTATGATGCCCAGTATACTTAAAACATAATGTTTAGGGATCAGCTTTTCTTTGAAGAAACTTGACTTCATACAAATATCCCTGACTAGTTCTACCTTTCAAAGCAGATCAGACATATCTGGTAGGGACTGTGTGTAACAGCTGTGTGTAGCAAAAGAGGAGATAAGATGTCCAAGCCTATCAAACAGGTGTATTTTTACCTTTCAAATATCATCAATTCAGCATGGTAGATATTTGAGGCACAGAGACCCTGTCTACATTTTGAAGCTTATGCAATTGAAACATATTTTTCCTATATTTGAGAGAACTTTTTGTGTTGACTTCTCATCATCTTCTTCCATGACTCAGGGAGGGCACCATGAGCTCACTACATCATTATGTCTTTTATATTTGCCTCTGTGGTTTTCCTTACTCTCACCTGAATCTCTGTGCTCAGAAGTTGAGACAAAGTTTTCCCACAAACCATCTGTTTGGATCAAAGGACACAATTTTTTTTTTTTAACTTCATCCTCCCCCAGTATTATGCAGCCTACAAGTCTCACCACTTCCTCTTTTTGAATGTAGTCCATTCATGTCTTTTACCCCCACATTCATCCTGTAGCCTTCATAATCTCTCTTATCCCACCTTTTCAGAATTCTGTTTCTTATAACCCATAAGTTTCCAGAAACAAATTCCTACCAGCTACATTTTCCTGTTCTCCCATCTCCAGTACCTGAAAACTGATTATCTTAAGAGGTATTCTTTAAAGAAATTGAAAATGATAACTGCTCTGGAAGTTAGCACAGTTTACTTGAGGAGGTTCAGAGTACTTCTGCTATTGAATTCTGAGACACAGCATGCAGTTCACCTGTGCTATCTGTGTGTTGTCTAGGCTGAATGTGGCATTCAGCATAATCATATGTATTTAAAATGAAAAAGTAAGAGTTTTATTTCTTTAGCAGAAAATTAGAGGAGCTGAGAGAGCTCATTTGGCATGACAGCATTCCATTGAGCCAAAAGGCAATTTTCAGAGACTGCATCTTTGGTAAGTATTCCTGCAGCAGTGGGGCAGTGATTTTAATGCACAGTGCTGCATTTTAATAGCCAATTGAGATGGCTATTAAGATATAGCATTGTACATTAGCATCATCACTGCTCAGACGGCGGCTGGTGGCTGCTCCTCAGCTGACAGCTCCCTGCATTCTGCTTCATAGCAGTGGTTTGCTTAGTAGCTCCTCTGATCTCCAGAAAGAGAAGTGAAAATCATTATCTAGTTAATATTTCACACTGTGTTGGGCATACAGATCCCAGGGGGAGGAGCAGGAGAGTAGTCATGCTGAGCACAGGGACTGCTAGGCAGAGGAGGAAACAGTATGGGAGAGGAAATCCCTCTGTGACAGGATCATGCCTTGCTTTTTATCTAGTAGGCTCACTTTGGCTCAGGGAAAACATGGTTCACGAACCCTGAGATTGGGATACAGTGCTTAGGGGAGGACTGTGTGCTGGAAGTAGCTTGTGTAGCTATACGTAGTAAGATACTGAAATTCATGAGAGCCTGAGAAATGTGAGAAACCGACAGGAAAAAACGTTTAGCTGTAAAACCGTATGCACTTGAAAACTTTTCAGAATTATTTAAAATAATCATTCAACTTCTACTCTTTGCACTTAGAAGGAACTAAAGGACAGTAATCAATGACTGCTATTTGTTTAGGCATTTCCTTGGCTATAGTTTTCTGTTCTGATGTGAAAAATTTTTGCTTGCTTCAGGTTGCACCTAAACAACCTTCCTTGCAAAAATGCAGAAATTAAGTAAAAGTGTCTGTGGCATTGCAGGCTTACATCTCTCTGGCAGTAGTTGTGAAATGGCTTTCAGAACTAAAAAAAAAAGAATCATTGTAATATCCTTCTCTGCCCTAACTTTCTGTCCACACCATGTGTGGATTAAGTCTGCAGATAGCCTAGGATAAAGAAGGATGCTGTTTCAAAATGCTGTGTAACAGAGGGAAAGATGTATTCAGAAGCTCCCTTGAATGGCCTTACTGTAATCCTTTGATCTCTGCATTTTCCTTGGGAATGAGCTACAGCAATTTTCTGTCTTAAGTCTTAGTTTCTGAAAGTTTGCTTGAAGCAGAGCTGTGGAGGCCACTGACTGAGATCAGTAGCTTTTTCTTTCAAATTCTGTTAAACAGAAATGTTTGCGAGTGTATTTCCAGTTAGAAAACTTTTAAAAACATGATATGAAAACTTTCCAGGAAATTGTGTGTTACTGATTAAAAAGAAATTAGTATCTATGAATACTCATAGCATTCTTTCCAAAGATGCCTGGAACTGCAGGATGAAATTACAGCCTAAAACTTCAACCTATAAGTGTTGATAACGTCACTAAACATTTGTGAAGGCAAAATCAAGAAGCAATGTAGAAATAAAAATATCAAATAGATTTAAGAGAAGGTACATGGAAAGGTACCTGTTTAATATTTAACCTGCTAAAGAGTGTATTAGTCTTCCATTTTCTACATGTCTCTTATTTGTAGTATAGTAGTAAATCCCATCACCTCTGTGTGAGGCTTCTTGCAGTTCTCTGGGTTATGAGATTCCATGTGTAAGAATAAGGCCAAATTAATATGATAAAATTTTATTTTGGTGTTTTTGTTGTTAGGAATTAATTTATCAAGTACTGTTTTTTAAAAAAAATATTTCACAAATACAATGATAAAAGTATTTTTTAACATGAAGGAATAATTCAGGCTGAAAAATATCTACTTCTCCATGGAAAATCAGATGTATTTTCTTATTCAGTATCCACAGTATTCCCAAAGAATTAATAACTTGAAGTACCAGCAGGCCAAAACCTAGCACTGAACAGTGATCAAAAGACTGGGAGAGAGAAAACAATGTTAAATAGTAAAGTTTTTGAATATTTTTAAAATTATTCTCATGTTATCAGGTTGGCTTCAGGAATCTTTTCTTTCTTACCAAGCAAAAAGTGATGAACCATCTACATTTGCTGTGTATTGTATTCTGTTGTTCCTAACTCTGAAGACCCAATTTGAACGTGTGTTTGTTTTTCTATCGTGCTATATTTAAAACTCTGAGGAAACAGAGCAGCAGTTCATCATTTTCATGCTGTTATGCACCACTAGAGGCCATCATATACCTCCTTAAATATTAGATAGTTATGCAAATTATTCTAGAGATGATGCGAATACCTGATGAATGTAAGAGTCTACATAAAAGGGCATGGGGAAACTTACTTGAGGGAAGGATTTAACATAACTGATTGCTGTGAAGACCATGTGTTTTAAGGCTAATTCTGATGGATTCAGAGCACCTCTGTCCCCTCATACATTCCTGGGTAACCTCTGAATAGACCACCGAGTGTACGTGGCAAGTGAGCTCTGGAGATGGCAGCTGTTCTTTGCACATCATCTATGTCTGGAAATACAGTCAAGCTTAGAACATAAAGCAGGGATCTTTTAGACTGGTTTTTGTATGCTTGGATTGGAAATTAATTTTTGTTTTCCCCTTTATCTTCCCATCTGAAAAATAGGATATAATCCTTGATACCCCACAGACTATGTATTGGGCCATTAATGAGTTAACATACAGTTACTACTTTAACTAACTGCATGATACATAAAATAGACTTTGTGTTACACAGTTGTACTCTTTTGAATTGTGGAAACAAATGAAATTACAGAGGAATTACAGGTAGCATGATTTTAACTGTGAAAAAAATCAAATTAGCATTCATCTTATACAATCAGGAGGTGCTACTAAGAGTAGTAACAGTAGAAGGTGGTAAAAAACTGAATTAGTTTTTTACAATGGATTTGGCTGACTTTCTGAAAGGGCTATGGTGTGACATGGACCTTATCCAGGAGATCTTTTCTACTGCCTTGGTTTTCAGTTTCACTCCTTCTGGCAAACTAACAATTCAAAGAAATATAGCTTATTTTACTTACTTTTTGAAGACTTGCTGATTTTTTTTTTTTAATGTAACAGATTATTAATATGTGAAAGCCTTGCATGTATGTTTGGGAAGTAAATAATTAGAGGAGAAGTATTGAGTTATTTGAATCAGCTTGGTATGGAGTATTTTCTCATTGAAACATTAGAAGAGACCAAGACAGATATGTCTAGTACTACTGTAGCACATCCAAACTACTTTTCTGATAAAACAAGCAGGAATCTACATGTTCTACACTATATTCAATTAGTTTTTAAAATAAGAAAAGGGTATAGTATCATATGTAGCAAAAAAAAAAAGAAAAAGAAAAAAGAAAAAAAGTATAGAAAAAGTGATGCTCTGTAAGTGCATTTGTCACAACAGTCCATGCTGATTTCTGGATTGATTTTTTTTTTTTTGTTTATTTTGTTGGTTTTTTGGAGGGAGGGAAGGAGGGGAATTTATTTCATAGCTGTTAGTCATTTTGTGTAAATGATCTTGTGCTTCAAAATTATAATGGAGGACTTCTGCAAATTATTCCAAAAATGTCAAGATATCCTGAGGTTATCAGCAGAAAGAAGTCATGCACAAGAAAGCACTATGGAATTTTCTTTTTCCCCACGAGATTTTGGAAAAACATGCAAATTTTACAGAGCTCAAGATCATTAATTTCCTGATAAAAGAAATAAAATTAAAATGCTGTTAATCAGATGGAAGAAAAAAGGATAAGAGAGCAACACAAAATCATAATGGCTCAGTACACAGTAGCCCCTCAACAGATGAATAGCACTGAATGTTGTTCATTCAATAAACAAGTGCAAGTGAGAGGGTTGTCACTTATAAATAAAATATAATATCACTTCAAAAACACAAGAGAAATTTCCCACTTTTGGTATAATAAATAAGGTCATTTCAGAAACACATTTTTCCTCAGAGGAAATAAAATTGCATGCAATTGTCTTACTCTTTGCCATATTATTTTTCAAATATGTAAGATATTCTATGTTTTAAACAGATTACAGATATTAGCAAACTGAGGCACAATATATAATATTGCTCCACTGTCAGATCTTTACTGTTATGAAAATAGGGATTTTCTGCCCACAGTTTGGAGTCCAGACCAAGAGGATTGCTGAGAAGGCGAGTCTGTAAAAAGGGCCCACTCCCTTCCTTGGAGACAAGCAACACCGTAAGGAACAATAAGTGGCTTTTAAAGAAATCCACTTGATTGAGCCTTGAAAAATTTGTATTTCTGCATTGCCTGCTTTTCACGGGCACCTGTGCAGCGAGTTCCAGGCCACCCAGACCCAACGGAGAAGAGCGTGGTGCGGACAGATGCCTTCGCCGCCCAGTGAGTGCCCTAGTGCTAGGCCTGCTCTCAGGGCTAGTTTGGGCCAAGGCGGTGCCTCTCCGGCCTGTAGGGCTTCTGCACACAAACATCAGTGTGTCTTTCTACTGCGCCAATTTATCAGTTTAATGTTTGCTGGCTCCAAAAGGACTGAACCATGCTTCACTGTATGGTGTAGACATGTGATTTTCAGCGTGTTGCTTTCCATCTTTGTGACTCGATTTCCCACCTGGGAGATGGTGATAACAATGCTAATGTGTCTCATTATTGTCTTGCCTATTTAAACTGTAAGCTCTTCAGGGCAAGGGCTGTCTCATACCATATGTCTTCACAGAGACAGGCAGAGTGAGGCACTGATTGCATTTGGGGTCTCCTGGTGCCACAATAATTAAAAGAGAGACAATAATATTAAAAAGGAAGAAAAGGGAGAAGGTAGGTCTGGTATCAAGAGGCTTTCAGATTTCCTGGTAGCAACCCAAGAGCAAGAGAAGAGTTTATCTCTGAGGAGAATCCTTGCTTTTTCAACTTTTTCAGCTCTAAATGTCATATTGGTTTTCAGAGAAGTGCAGTAGGAACGCTTTGCAAAGAGGGTTATCCAGAAGCTAATGGAGATCCAAACTGGAAGAGAAGGATTAATAGTTTGAGTTACTGCAAGTGGATGGGTTGGAGAACAGATCAACTTTTTGACAGGAGAGCACTTAGAAAATTAGAATATTGCCTCCTTCCTCATTAGAGAATGAACAGATGTTTCCGAGCATGGATGAGGTGTTTGTAGTCATGAGAGGAGAAAGGCAAACTGAAGTGACAGGTTCAAATCCACGTTCTGCTGGAGTACATCAGTCGCTGACAGTTGTATTCTGACCCAGGTAATGGGAAGAGTCTTTCACCAGTTGTTTTATGCAGTAAGATAAGAAAACTAATGAAAGTGGCTACTAGAGATGTCTGCTGAAATGTAGCCATGTATGCTAGTAACTTCTGCTTTGGGATTGCTAAATCTGAGTTTTATTTGAAAATGTTTGTATGATTTGGGTCCAGTGCCCTTTTTGCTTGTCAGCTGAGGACTGCTGTGCAGAACTAAATGTCCTTTCATTCAGGTGTCAATGAAATACACCACACACAATAAATCCCTATTTACTCTTCGTCCTTCTTGTGTAAGTGTTGAGATTCCTTCTTCATAGCCTGTTTTATCACTAGTAGATGTTTCTGTAGCTGATCAGAATGTTTCCCAGGGATTCTGTACAGTGGGTAACAAACTGGGTTTTGCTCTAAAGGCTTTTATGAATTTCTGTCTACACCCCATGTTTGAATTCTGGCACGGAAAGAGATCAAAAAATCTATCATTAATATTTAACTGGTCCATGAAGTTCATATTTTAGACTCTTATTTAATACCCAGATATTCCACCAATACCCCCCACAATGTCTGCAGAATGTATTAGGAGCATTGTTACAAAGATATCCTGTGCTGAAATGACACAGATTACAATAGCCAAAGTTTCTCATCATTATGTCCCTTTTACTACTCATAAAAATCCACATACTTAGATCAGAGTTTTGAGAAATTTCCAGTCTAAAATGTAAAATAGATTGTTGGCTTTGAATTTTAGGTTTTTTTTAAAATAGGATTATGGGGTTAGTGGAGTAATGAGTAAATTCTTATATGTTCCCCAGCAACCTATTTACATAGAATTGAAAAACTCCAAAATTTGTTTTCTAATACAATGTAGGCCTCAAGATCTGGACAGGAAGACCTCTTAGCAAAGTAAGATACCTTATGCATCTGAGATGCAAATTGAAGCAGCCTCTGATAGAGCAAGCTCGCCTGAAGGAAAATTTATTTCAATATATTTGGGTTTATTTCTTTTCTTTTTCTTTGTGTATTGAGCGTTATGGGTGGGAGGCAATGCTTGTTCTCTGTCAGCAGCTTTATATTGTATTGGTATTCACTTTATCTTAACATCTTCATCTGAGTTTGTGTCCTTATCTTTCCACTGAAGTGAGAATTTTGATTAGAGGCCATTAGAAATATCCAGAGCGAGATTAAATTACTGAATGTACCTTTTTTTTTCTCTGACTTATATAGAAAATTATTGCTTGTAGAAACAATTATTAAAGAAATTATGCTTAACAGAGAGAGCTGTAGAACGGTTTCTGTTCCCTACCGGGGCTGTGATATCTTAAAGCAGTGAGGTTTTGTAATGGCTCTGGTCTTTCCTTGACACTCCCGGTGGTGCCTGGGCAGGCAGCATGTACTTCTGCATCCTGCAGTACCTTGCAGCTCAGCTTTTAGCTTTAAGGGTGCTGGTGTGTAGCTGGTTTCACACCCCTCTCTGCTCATAATTTATCTTCTTTCTGGAAACTCTGCTTGTAGCTGGCTGTAGCAATGACTCCATGATTTATATTAACTTATTTAACAAATACCTCCATGCCTCTGTGAATTTATAAGATTTTTTAATTGTCTCTATGACATAATTGTTACTTTTTGTTTGTTTGTTTGTTTGTTTTTGTTTTTTTGGGTTTTTTTGGGGTTTTTTTTGTTTTTTTAGAGTCTGGTCTTGCACTGGTAAGTCTCAAATTCTGCAAATTATATGACTCAGAGCTGCAAATTATAAGCAAGTTTGGTTTCTCCATAAAAAAGTTTTATTATAGTGTTTGATACTTACTCAAGAAGCAAAATATTTATTTTGCTATTATTTCTAAATGAGAGCGACTTCTAGTCATTAAACATTTGGCTCCAAACAAAACATTTACTGATTAGCAGTAGAAGATCCCCTCAAGTATTCCATGTTCTACCACTTCTTCTTATTTTAGAGAAAGAAATTTCCTTCTTAGGAAAAATACTTATTTTAGTAAAAAGCTATAACTGAAAAATAAAAGCAAAACATATGTTGAGTGGGAAGGGAATAGATACAGTACAGATCAGTTGTGCCTTTTTTTGTCCCCACATTCACAAAAAGGATGACAAGCCTTTGCAAGTGGATGTAGGCTGGGAAACAAATCTTTAATCATATGCATGTTCTCTTTGTTTATCTATATGTTTCGCTTTGGGTAGCTCATCACTATTATTTGGGGATATTTTTGATCCTTCTTTAATCAGTAATAATATTAAATTTTTATTCCTGACTGTAAAAAGAGAATTCTTTATGTCAAGGTACATGGGACTATAAGTGAAGGGTACATAGATTTAGCAAAGCACAGGAAGAGCATCACTGGCTCCACTGGCCATGACTAAGTTATTACTCTGGATTTCACTGTTCACAGAGGGCACTAACTGGTTTAGATCTGATTGGTTAACCTGCAGCCGCAGCAAGAAGTACAAGTTATTTGCTGACTCCTTTCTTTTGAAATTTATCTCCTTCTCTAGATCATTATGGCTTGTTAATTTTCAAGATAGGTTTCAAATACAAAGTATGTTCCAAATTATTCACAGATTCTAAACACATTAATATTTTACTTTAATGGGAATTTCTATTGATTTCAATAGAACTACTTATTATGCCTAAAGGTGAGTGTTTTCTGGGTCAGGGGCTAGTATCACATAATTCTTAGGAAAAGGACCACATTTATTAGGTTCTCTCTATTTAATAAAGCTTAGTTAAAATTTATCTGTGAAGCTTAGATTAGCGGGCAGGTTCAAATTTCCCCAGCAACTGGAATTCAGTAGTTTTGTTGGACATCATCTGTGAAATAAATTTCAGTTTTTAAAAAACATCTATTATCATGCACATATATTTATCTAAAAAGATCCTCTTTAAACCTGTAAGAGCTTAATGTCATAATTGCTTTTAATGTCTTGGCCAAATGTGAATTAACAAAACCCACTGGAAAATGTGATTGTCTGCATCCCGAATTGCAGGGTGACCCCTCTTTGTGAATTCCAAATCACTTCATTATATTCAAGTCCTACATGGATATTACCACTGGATAGGGTATTATGGATTTCCTATAATAACAACAATAACTAATAATAATTTATAAAGAAAATGGACTGGGTAGCTTGGGATGTAGCCAAGGCACTTCTGTTGGATTAACAGGGGGTTTTTTTCCATTTTTTATCATAATATGTCTTCTGTGCTTAATTGCTATATTTTATTTTACCACATGATAATAAGTAGATAGACTTTGACAGCTTGCCCATCCTACGTGAGAAAAGTTCCAGTTAATCCACACAATGAAAAAGTAAGGCATAAATGAAGGACATAGGAAGGCATCAGCATCTGGCTTTCTTTACTATATTTGATCAAATTTCTTTCTCTAATGAATCCTTGATTATCCTAATAGGCTTTCACTGATTAACTGAGAAGCCAGGATATTAACCTCCTTGGGTCAAGACTAAGAATTTATGAAACTCAGTTTTCTGAAACACAGAAACAGTTTTGTTCTGCTCCTATCCAAACACTTAGTCCAAAGCAGTGCTAGATTTTTACCAAAAAGCACTATTTGTTATCCAATTTTATGGGGTTTTTTTTGTTTGGTTGGTTTTTTTTTTGTTTGTTTTGTTTTTTTTTTAATCCAAAGCACCATTAGAATTTTAGAACCATTTTTTGGAATCAATATGCTAAGAGTGTTGTTAAGTACTTGGCATCCTGATAACTTGTTCCGGCTGGACCTGGAGCACATCATAGCTGTCCCTCATCCTTCTAGTTTGTATGAGCTTTCTTCTCTTGAAAACTCAGGTTTAGCAGGTAGCCAGAGGGAGATTTGGTAATTCTGGTAATCCTCCTTGCTCTAAAACAGAGATTCATTCACGATGCAGGAAGGATAAATGCCTACGACTGGGTGTTCATGCTCTTTCGGTTGACACAAGTGACCTCCATTGGTGGGAAAATGACTGGTTTTTGTGTGTTATAGTTAGCAGCTAAATGCCACACTAACTAATTAATTTTAAAAAGAATCATCGGGAAGAGCAAGGGACTGTTAGGGTGGGGAACTGCAATAAGCAAGGGTAACATTAACGTCTTTAACTATGAAAATTGCCAAAGCAATTTACCTAGAAACTGTAGCCATTATCAGAATTCTTAACGCTCCGATTTCTCATTCTCTTTTGTAAGCATTAATCATATTTTATTTTTAACCAGAAACCTCAAAGCGGTATTAAATTAAGTGAAACTTTAATAATGAAATTGCATGCAGTACTATTCAGAAGTTATGCAGAGAAGCTTTAATATACTCCATTAGGCAGAGAAAAATGTTGAAAGGATATGGTTAATGTTCATCTGTACTCAGTTTTTCTTTTTATTACAAGAATTTTGCTATTGACTTCAATGGGAGGAAAACCAGCCTCTGCTGCGGCGGTGTGATAGAGTGGGTTAGTCTCCTCAATCGCTGGAAAAGCATCACAGAATAAAGTCACATGGAAGGATGGTGCCTCCTATCACACAGGAAAGAAGATACTTATTGAAAAGGGCAGATGGATGGTTTTAGGGGCTGAACTGGGGCCAGCTTTTGTGTGGTAAGTCTCATCAGGGAGAGCAGACAATGGGGCTGGGCACTCAAAATCTTGTGTCAGATCTGCCAGCCCCAACGAGGGTGCTGCTCCCTCCAAACATCAGGTGAAAACAAAGTTAGTGAGGAGGCTGGGTTTAACCTCTCTTCTCAAGCATTTTGCACAGGGTTCTATGGGAATGGAAACAGGAGGGTATGGGTAAAAAATAAAGAAGCACAAGCTTTGGGCTTGGTAAAGTCTTGAAGTTATTGGAAGCACAGAGATCAGTGGGGAAAGCAAGCAGCTCCAAGAAGCACCGGGTCTGGAGAAAAACTGCATGCTTGCCTATATTCACCTGACTTGTTTGTTTATGTGTTTATCTGGTTATTGCTGAATCTCTCATAGAGAATCTCTGAAACAGAAAAGGTACAGAAAGAAACCACAGGGACAGCCATGCACAGGCCACCCATCCAATAGGGTGGCCTTGGAAGTCTGCCCTTGGGGCTGAGGCGGTGATAGAGATCTTCTTCAAGATGAATAAAGATGCTGTCTCCTGTCCTCTGATTTCTCATTGCAAAGCAGAGATAAGACAGAGCAAAGACGACTTTTAAAGAGGATGAAAATAAAGAAATTAGCAAGATTTTGAAAGACTACATTTTGCAAGAGAGAGAAGGTTCTCCACAGCTACTGTGTGAAAATCTAGGGATGAAGTTAGCAGTGTTTGCAGCCGCAGAGCACCGGAAGGACTGGGTGAAGGTTTCCCAGCATTACTGCAGCACAGCAAGAGGTGCATGCCTTCATGGGGGACAGAGGACACTTTCTCACTGAGTTGTTCCTGTCACAATTCCTTGCTCTTCCACTTTCTAACAGAAGTAGAGTTCAGCTGAGACCAGTAAAACTTGCAGATGTTAATGGGGAAAATGTAGTCTAAGCAAGTAATCTGGGCAAGACTAACCTGCAGTTGTACTGGCAAGACAGTAAAACTTTGGAAAATCTGAGTGTGTGTGCAAGGCGTTCTTCAAATACCAAATGTTTGATGAAAGCCATTAAATATGTGGGTTTCACTCTTTCCCTGCCTCAAAAAAATCCTTTAAATAGTAAAAATTTTGTAAGGCAACTCTGTTCCCATCACATAGATGAATAAAATTGGTGTTCTGGTATTCAAAATGGCACAACCCTAATCACTTACTTTCTCTGTTATATTTCTGGTTTCCTCAGCTGCTTGTTTCCCCTCCTTCCCCTCTGAGTTTGATATTAAGGAAAAAAATTGAGATGTTCAGTGACAACTAAAGAATAAAAAAGCCCCTAAGAGTAGAATTCACAAGTCAGCTTGAAATGAACAGGGAAAATCTGAGTTTCCCAATAACATATGAGTCTGTTTTCCTCCAAATTAAAGGAAATCAGTGTGAAGGAAAAGCAACTGCCTTGGAAAAAGAAGGCAAGAAAGCTTCATTTTCATATGAAATATTGCTACTGTCAATGACCCAAGCAGTGATCAAGACAGGATGTTGGAACCGGGAAGAAGACCAAAAAGAAGTAGAACAACATTTATGTGGAAAATGAGATAAATGAATAGTAGAAAATAGGCTATAACACAGTAATACAAGGGCAAAAATATTGTTGATGTTCCTGTTGAACAAATTGGTAATGCCACTGTAGTAGTCACAGTACCATACTTTATGTTGTTATTAGACTTACTAATAACTCCCTGCAACATCTCTCACTAAGTTCTGTCTTTAAATGGTACCTTAGGCAGCCTGTGTATAAATTCTCTACCCCATGAGAACCATTTCTTTTATTAAGTTAAAATGAAACATCATATTCTCATAGCAAAAACGGGTTGACTTGAAACATACCTTTTTGTTCAAATGAGATAAATTGCTTAAATAACACCCTTGAACTATTAGACCGCAAAGGTTTACTTTGAAGCTATACAGTGGAAGAAAAAGCACCATCTTTCTATCTCTCTCTAAAGTTTTTAACACTTATTTTCACATACAAAGGCTTTGAGATTCCTTGTTGGCATCAGGACAGTAACCTTGTCGTATTTCAAATATGCGATTTCTAGAGAAGCTCTTTTTTCAAATGGTTTGTGGCTGTGACTTTCCAGGTACAGCTGTGATTTAACATATCAGCTGTTACACAGATGTCTCATGAAAGGTAAGTGTCATTGCTGGGGTTGAAGGTTAAATGTCTTTGAAGTCCCAAACAGCAGTAGTAGCGGTCAAATAATACATGCCTTGTGAGACCTGATTCTTTTTTTCTATGTAGCTTGATAAAAAATTTGGACTACTATACAAATAGTGCTGCAATATGAAAGTATCAAGAAGTCATCTTGCAAAAAAGTTCTACATTTTTATTCTGAAGTCCTCACATTTATGATAGGCTACAGCTGGTATCCCTTAATATGGCATTAACAGAGACTGACTGCTTTATTTGTGTCCAGAGTTTTTTAGAAATATTTCAGGAATACGATTAAATTATATAATGTAAACTGAGTCATTTGGCATGCATTCCACAGGACGTGGGAGTAGACTATTAAATTAAATGAACCTTTGGAGTTGAATGAACTTAGAGAGAAGTATTTGGCCTGAAAATTTAGGTAAAAGTAGTTTTAACACTGGTGGAAATTGAATTCCTGGGACAAAATAATTAATGTGCAGATTTGCTGAAATCGTTGTCCTTGTTGAAGAATTTTTTTTCCTGAAACTGTTCCATTGAATTGGAATTTTTACTTTGGCTTTATTTGGTGGGTTGTGGTTTTTTTATTTTTTTTTTTTTATCCTGAAATTTGGTGAGAAAAACCAGTTTTTCATGTGCCAGTTTGTAAAATATGAGGACAGATAGGCATCTGGTGAAACTGTCATTGCTCCAGAGAATTCTTTGGAGCTGCAATGGTATCTGGGTTCACATTGCTTCTTTCCACTGGTAGTTAGGGGTTTTTGTAATGATCAATTAGTGTGCATGCAATATGTGTGATTTGGCATGTGCCCCATATGGAATTATGCCTGACTTATCCTGTAGATTGCCCAAGAGTTGTCTTCTGAACTCTGAAGCTCGTTTTTTGGCAGTCAGAATTGTAGATTTCTTATGTTACAAATAAATGCAAAATTCTAAACACCATCTTTTTTATCTTTTCTTTTTTCTTTTTTTCTTTTTTCTTTTCTTTTTTTCTTTTCTCTTTTTTCTTTTTCATTTTTTTTTTTCTTTTTTCTTTTTTTTAACAGCGACTTTAAAGAGTAACTCCTTGCAATTGTCCATCTGGAAAACATTGATTTGCATCACTGAAAATACAGTTTTTCTACCAACAGGCTCAATTTTCTATATGATCAAAAAGCAAAGGCAGTTAAAATGATCTTCAATAAGATGAAAGTCTTGAAATACCTAATTAAAAAAGGAGAAATTCCTCCATCCACAATTGTAAGGGAGGGAAGCATATTCGCGCAGGTACACACAGAGGTTGCAGACACAAGTTTATCTCTATTGGTCACCTCTACTGTATTAAGAGGTTTTTAATTACATTAGTTTCATTACAAGTCTGTATTTCTGTACTGGAATTTAAAGTAGTACTTCATACTACTGAAATAAATTTCTTACTGTTTTTTTTTTATTCACATTCTTCTTTGATTCTCTTGTGGTGGTTTTTACTTTTTTTTTTCCCCCCAAGAGGGAATGTGATATTTTTACTTTTGATGATTTTTAAAGTGACTAACTTGAAATATACAAAAAATACCATAAGGCTTTTAAAATCTTTCTTTCTTTCTTTAGAAAGGCACATTTGAATGCATACTTGCTTACTGTTTAAACATCACTGTGTTTGAGAACAACCGGGAATACTATGGAAGGTCTGAGTTTTGGGAGCAAATTAAAGTTACCCTTTAATTATTGTCCTGTTAGGGTCAGTACTTTCTACTGATGGCCCATCGAAAGTCTCATTTCTGTGCCTGGTTTCACAGAGTAGGGACTACACTCTCAGATGTTTGAAGAAGTTGCCATGCCCTGATCTTCGTCACGCTGCACCTGCTACCACTTGCAACTGTGCTTCATCTTAAAAATCTTTTCTGGCATTTGATATGTCCGTGTGCACATACATACATGGACCCAAGATTAAGAGATTGTAATAGTGGTTTTCACTATACCACAACAAATCAAGCTAGAACTGTATTCTTGGCATGCCTGCCTTTTTCCTGCCTTAGTTTTGGCACCTGAGATTTTCATGTGTCTTTTAAAATTTGTTATTTTTATTTTTCTGTTATCCTTGTGCTCATAGATCTCTATATGAATGTGTCTATAGTCAGAACAGTCATCTTAACCAACATTTACTGAACAGAAAAGCTTTACAGCTGCAGAAACTTTGCAGTATTTCTTTGAGTATCTTTCAGGTCACAGCAGGATAAGTTTGTCCCGCTATGGATTTTCCTTCAGCAAACTCTCACCCACAAATAGATGCTGCTCTGGCATAGGAGGACTGTGAGCTCAGTTGCCATCTGCTCTCCTGCTGTCCAAGCAGCTTCATCTCTGGCACTTCTTCCTTCAGAAGTTTGTGCAGTCTTAGACAGAAAACATCCAGAAACGATGTTCTTTATCCAGAAGTTCTTTCATGATTGGATACCCCCTGGAGAAGATGATGAGCCATTCTTTTGCATCACAGGAAGCCAAAACTCTGTGAAGAGTTTGGAACGCACTGTGGAATGGTGGGATATAATGTGCGTTGGAAGGATGAAGAATATTTAGGGAAAACATGAAAAACTTGCTTTGAGGTTCCAAAGGCTGCCATGTGCAATATGTGCTCCCCACGCTGGTTGTAGAAACGTTTGCTCCCTTAGAGCCCTTCATCTTGTTGGATGCAGTGCATTTTGTACATTGTGAGAGATTTTTCTAAGTGATTTGAAGGCACCTGGTCATTGCAGTGTGTTTTGTACGTTGTGAGAGATTTTTCTAAGTGATTTGAAGTCACCTGGTCGTCGCAGTGGGAGGCCAGGAATCACCATGGGGAAACAATTCACGATCCTGCTGGAAGTCATTGCCTGCATCGAGAATAAACTGACATGCTGCAAAAGGAGAGAGAGTTGCTCAATAGGAGACTGATCTCACTTGGGTTAAGGAGGAAGTCTGTGACCAAAAGATGGGAGTAAGAGGACCTTCGATTATTTGATGTATGATGTTTATGTGTTTGATGTGAAGCTTTAGGTTTTTGCCTTTTTTTTTTCTTAATCACTGTAAACCAACTATGCAATCCTGCATAACTTTACTAAATGCAATACTTTGATTTTTTATCTTTATTTTTTACCAAGTAAAAAAAAAAAAAATCAGCCTTGCATTACCATTGGCTCTGCTGCACATATGTGGTATATGTACAAAAAAATACCCCAAGGAAGCAATCCTCAAAATAATTTATTGTCAAACTAGTGCCCAGAAAATGATTAAATCAATCTTAAAATGCAGTAACCTAAGAAAGGTCCTAAATGACTTCCACATTTAAAAATGGAACAGTGCAATGCTTAACTGTTACATGTACTGCATTTGTTTTTAAGTACACAGGAATTTTGACAGAATCTACTAAAGGTGTGAAAATATAAATGGCTTTGTAAGTAGGTTTAAAAAAAAAACACGATGAAAGTGGAAAGGTTCTGTCAAAATTAGAAAAAGGGAAATAAATAAGAGAAGAATTATTCTACTCCTGCAACTTGTAAAAAAAAAAAGCTAAATTGTAGTTAATAAGTTCCCATTTGCCTCATAAACATGCATTAATTTTTTTTTTTTTTTGAGGAGATTTCTGTTCCTTAGTTTACAATAAGAAGTACTTTATATTACTGACAGCCATCAGAGAGTAGTTATTTTTTATGCTGTTGAGATGCAACCTAGCTGGATTTTGAGGTCCTCCTTGCCTTACTTTGTTATAATTGAAATATAGTATAGAAATAATTCAAGGGTTACTACCTATCCAGATATGTTAATGAACGCTTTAATAGAAAATCAGTGAACAAGCACTTGAAAAAAAAATTAAAAGAGAAGGATAAGGGTATAAAGAGAAAAGATATTTTGAAATAAATTGGAATTCAATGTGATTATGTGTGAAAAATCTCTTAGAAAATGCAGCAGTTGAGAGTCAGTTTCCTGGATGGTGGGGAGAAACAACTCTACAGTTCTACCCAGCTGTAGGACCGATGTAGCAGAGACTAAAAAATTCACTTTACTTATCCACAGTTTCATGTCCCTGCTGGCTTTCTCAAGGAAACTACAGAGTCTGAGAGTTGACATTAAAGTGGGTTTTAACTTTAGGAAGTACCAGATCTAGACTGAAGTGAGCTTTCATCGGATGATGGATAGTTCCCCCTCTCATTAGCTCACAGCATTATCTTTTAAGCTCTGACAGACTTTTATCAGCTCCAGTGACCAGTGTCTCAGACTGGTTCTTCATTCTTGCTGCTGGGAAAAAAAAAAAACAAAAACAAAGAAAACAGAAAAAATATTTTAAAAACAATCCCAAGGATTTCTTTTATATCACTACGACATCTCTAGATGGTGAAATAGCTGCAAGTGATACAGTTAGATCTGAAAATTGTCCAAACTAGAAGACCAGGTTATAATTTAGATTTTGGATTTTGGAAAAGACTGCCTTAGAAAGAAGCCCTTTCCTTAAAACTGAATGCCTCAAAAATAGTCGTTTACCTTCCAAAGTGAGATAGCACAAACAAGATCATTAATGACTTAACCCCACCATCTCCCAAGACCTCAGCAAACCCAGTGCAAAACAAATGAAGGTTCCTTTTTACTTTTTTTTTTTTTTCAATTCTAATCTAGTGAAGAGCAGCACTAGGAGGCAGAATGGTGGGCTTTACAATACGTTTCCTCCTTAGAAACACAGAAGTCAGAAAGGACTCTGGGATTACTGAATTCACAGGCATCCATGTCAGAAAATACTTCTCATAACCTATTTCTAATCCATCGTAGAAGTACAATGAGGATATTTATTTTTCCTCATACCAGTGACCATGCTGAATCCCACACCTCTGAGGGAGCATAATGAATGCCTCCAATGAAGACTTCTGTTATCAGACCTCTGTGCTAGGCTACAAATTTGTGTCTTCAGATCCTCAGGATGGTCAGAGGGATGGAGCATCTCTTACATGAGGAAAGGCCGAGAGAATTGGGTTTGTTGAGCCTGGAAAAGAGAAGGATTTGGGGTCACCTAATTGTGGCCTTCCAGTACCTGAAGAAAGCTAAAAGGAAGATGGAGAGGGATTTTCCACAGGTCAAGGGGAAATGGCTTTGTACTGAAAGAAGGTAGGTTTAGATAAGATGCTAGGCAGAAATTCTTTACTGTTGAAAGTGGTGAGGCCCTGGAACAGGCTGTCCAGAGCAGCTGTGGATGCTTCATCCCTGGAAGTGTTCAACGCCTGGTTGGATGGGGCTTTGAGCAACTTGGTCTAGTAGATGGTGTCCCTGCCCATGGCAGAGGGTTTTGAACTTTAAGGTCCCTTTTGACCCAAACCATTCTCTTATTCTGTGATATTCCTTAGGTCTGGAAATTCTGTTGTACATCCTTAAGAAATCCCTTTTGAACAAAAACAAAACCAGTAAGAAAAGAAAACAAGACCCCAAACCCTTCTACAGGGGTATGCACTGTTTAAACAAATGTATGATAGTTCTTCAATAAAAATTTAAGTCAAAAAAGTGGGATAGCTTGTGGAGAAAATATAGTACTTCATACATTATTATTTTAATATTTGTAGTTCCAGGCCAAAGAAAATAGAATAGAGAGCACATCAACTGTTTTGTTGATTAAAACCCATCAAACCAGCAGACGTATTCCCAAGGTTAAAATTCAGGTCCAGATTTATGTGCTCTCAAGTTTACAGGTACTTGACTGAATAAAGGATGCTTATTTTGACCTGTAAGTTGAAAATGGAAAAGGCTTGATGACCTTGAACAGACCATGAGAGGCTTCAGTTGAAATCTGAGTAAAAATTTTTTATTGATTTTCTTTTCTTTAAATCTGATTTACTCTACTGGAAAAAAAAAACATTGAGCTATTTACAGATCCTGTTTTTCCATTTTTCATAATGCAAGAATTGAAAATAACATGAGAATAACTGAGGCAGTGCTCAAATCATGTTTTATTTTTTCAAGTGGATAAAGCACTGAGAGCATTGTTTCTTCATTTTCCTATATGTCACACAAAAATTAATCATATTTTCACAACATTGTTTGCATTTTCTTTTGTTTCAGTGTCCCAAATTCAAATGTGGACTCAAATACAGAGTAGCAATATTCCAAAATTAGCATGAAAGGAAAGCAATAGTTAATTATCTGCTCTGTTTCCAAAAGCTTGCAAGAAGTAGATTTTCTCTTTAGGACATCATAGTTTTAGAAAGCAGGAAGAAGCTGGAAAACAGCCATACACATGACATAATTCCCTCAAAGACTGGAGGGTGTCCAGATAGAAACATCAAGAGGCTTTTAGTGCTGTTAAATTAGAATTAATTTCCCTTCTGGGAGGGGGCTAATTTGCAAGCAGAAAAGAAAAACAAGCTGCAGTAGAGATTATACCTACTAGGTATGGCATAGTTGATTACTGAATTTCTCCCTTTCCAACCCTTCTCAAGATATCACTGCTATGAAATAAAAATAAACAAATCTTTAATTAAACAAGTCCATTGAAATGAATTTTTTGTTTGGTTTTTTGTTTATTTCTTTCCCCAAAAGTTTACTTAGACAATATAATAAAAATGGCAATAATTATAATAAGGTTTCTTCAAGTATATTTAGTTAATTATTTCATGTGGATTCAGGAACTTATCTTAGAATCAAGGAGGAGGATGTTTCAAGGAAGACTCTTAGTGGAATCAGAATATAGTATTTGTTTTCACTGCAGAGTCTGAAGGTTGAAAAGTTTCTTTCCATACCTGAAGGGGTGGATGCCATCCAGAGGGACCTAGACAAGCTCAGGAGGTGGTCCATGGAAATCTCATGAGGTTTAACAGGACCAAGTGCTGGTTCTGCACCTGGATGAGGGCAGTCCCTGGTATCAATCCAGGCTGGGGATGAGCAGATTGAGGGCAGCCCTGCCCAGAATGACTCGGGAGTGCTGGTGGAGGAGAGGCTGGACATGTCCCAGCCATGGCACTCACAGCCCAGGAAGCCAAACATGTCCTGGGCTGCATCCAGAGCCCCGTGGGCAGCAGGGCAGGGAGGGGATTCTGCCCCTCTGCTCTGCTCTGGTGAGAGCCCTCCTGGAACACTGCATCCAGCTCTGGGTCCCAGCACAGGACAGACAGGGACCTGCTGGAGTGACTCCAGAGGAGGTCACAGAGATGCTTAGAGGGCTGGAACACCTCTGCTATGAGGAAAGACTGAGAGAACTGTATAGCCTGGAAAAGAGAAGGCTTTGGGGTGACCTACTTGTGGCGTTCCAGAACTCTGCAGGAAGATACAAGAAACATGGAGAAGGCACTATTTGCAAGAGCAAGAGGAAATGGCTTCAGACTGAAAGAGACTAGATTTAGATTAAATATTAGGAAAAAAATATTTCCTGTGAGATTGGTGAGGCATTGGAACAGGTTTGCCCAGAGAAGCTGTGGATACTCCATCCCTGGAAGTGTCCAAAGGTTGGATGGGGCTCTGAGCTACCTGGTCTAGTGGAATGTGTCCCTGCCCATGGCAGGGCGTTGGAACAATGTGGTCTTTAAGGTCCCTTCCAACCCACACCATTCTGTGATTCTATGAAGATGCTGGCAAATTAGCCATGAGACCCTCAGTTTTTGTGCCTGTTTGCTAAAGCCTGCCTGGAGTGTCAAAGTTAAGACACAATGGTGTGAACATTTATCTCTAGAGGTCCTTTGTGTCCTTTCTGCCTGGAGCTTACTAAGTGGATACACTTACATGGTGAGCAGCTAAAGGTGCAAGTTGAACCATGCAATGGTTATGAATGGAGCAAACCAGATAATTGCCATCAAAGGGTTTCCAGGATCTTATGGTCTGTATTAAATTCATCTCCTTCCCCCAAATCTCTAATGCCTTGCAAAAGTGTAAGAATGAAACATGAAAAATAAGACTCCTAATTATATCGATTTCTCCTACTTTTATTCCAGTAAATTACTTTGTGGATACTGTCAGAGGCCTGAGCAGAGAATCTCAGGCATATTTACAGCAGTGTCTGTTAAGAGAGGAACTTTCTCATGGTTCTGTTAAGCTTGTTATGAGAATGTATCAGCAAAGAATGGCAACATTCTCTGCACCTGGTGTTTGGCTAAAAACAGTAATACAGGAAAATAGAGTATTTGTCATAAGCCAACAGCTTTAAGGCACGTTCATCTTAAATAACCTGTATAATATCTGCGCGCAGTATTCCATATAAGACGTGCATTTTTGTAATAAGGTGGAATGAGCTGGATCTGCGTGCTGTGGATTTATATGTCGCAGTCCGTGCTGTCCCCGGGACAACAGCGGCACTGCTTAACTGAAGACGAAGGTCTGTATGTTGACTATGTTTTGTACAGCTTTCTATGGTTTCAGTTACCATCCTGTCACCTTAATTCCTCCATATAATTCACTTAAGGTGCAAAAACAGAGGTTGGCCTGTCCGACATGTGACCACACATTGCCCCAAAATGCCATCTGACTCTGGTTTCTCATGTCACCATCTTCAACATTACTAATAAAGGGTCTGGATGCTAAATGATGTGTGGGTGTTTTAAAAACTATTCCTTAAATTTATGCTTCTGCCCACTCATGCAAATCTTTCTGCCTCCAGCATAATTTTATGAGTAAAAATGAAGGTTTAAATACGAGATGACATGATTTTGTAAGTGTATTTGTGGATGCAGGGCAATATAGCATTCTATATTTGGCAGGTGTGAATGATGAGTAAAAAGGATGTCTACCCAGTAAATATCAGAAAATGTGATACTCCATAAAATTTACTTCTGCGTTACTTTTGACTTGATTACTTGTGTTATTTAGATTCAGGAGTTGAGTAACTCACTACTCAATGAAAGAAAGAGATGCTTAGACATGGATAGTTTCAGGCTTTGACTGTGAAATATGACAGCACTGTGTTTAAAAGGCTGTCTGAAGGAAACAGGAGAAATAAGAAGAACGGAAAACAAAATTAGAAATCAGTGTGAATAAAAAAGGAATATCCTTGCTCTCATCGGCAGCTTATAAGGAATTAAATTTTACTTTCTTGATTTACAGTCAGAATGTCATATGTGAAAAGAAAAAGGCAAACAACCCCAGCCCTCAATATCTACATAAAATTACTCTGTGTTGAAATAAAAGAAGAGGGGGTTTCTACATCAAAAAGCCATTACACATTGTCCCTGATGTGTTCCAAAACCAAGTTCCTTAACTATAAAACAGAAGGTTATGTTTTCGAAGAGTCTTTCTTTTTTTTCCCCTTCCAATCAAAACTGAAGGGATGAGAAGTTGACCCTGGCAGCCTTCAAGCGGGGTTTCTAAGTAGAACAAGACTTGCATTTGTGTAAGTAGGATCTGTCCTTCAAAATTCACTTTGCAAAACCTAGTAGATATTGAAATGAGCAGGTTGAAATATGCAGTCTATCAAGGAGTGTCTGATATTTTTTCTGTAGAGGTAATGGCTGGGAAATCTGTCTCTATTACAGAACCCATCCTCAGGAAAGCCAAAATTATCTGAGACAGGATACATAATGTTTAATGCTAGAAATGAACTCCATTCATTTGGAAAATACCTATCAGCTCTGTATTTTGTTGCATACTGTAATTACAAAGTTAATTTTGCAAATCTCATAAGCTGAGCACTTTGAAGATTCATTTGAATTCTTTAAATGCTGGGCCTAATAATGTTGCAGATATTTTGAACAACTTTATTAAACTGAAGAAAATTATTCTAGAGACCTTAGAGACAGAAAAAAAAAATTGAAAACTATTTCTACTATTCTGTCACTAAAGAGAACTAGGGATAAAAATAATAAAATTTTGAAGAAAATGAATGCTATCTCAAATTGATAATACATTATTGGATCTTATAATTCCTATTGTCTACCTCCTCTTTTTTGTAATGAAAAATATTTTAAAATCTATGTTGTTTTCATTCGTAACCCTTAAGAGAACTGAAAGGTTGCTGAAAGATCTTGGAAGGAAGAAAGATGATTTACCTTCTGTCCTTGGAAAGGAATGGACGCAAAAATGTAAGTCATGCAGCCAGAGGAGATTAGGATGTCAGGTTTAGCATGGACCATCTGGGTTCTGGTACCAAAGCCACTGAAAGGAACGCAATAACTGAAAATGGGTGACAATATCTTGGACAAAATTGCGTCTATGCACAGAAAGATGAGAGGCTGTTTCTTTTAGCTGCTATTCAGAAAGTCTTCGAGATTTAGGTGACATATATGTGGGCAGAGAGGTATCCAGGTTAGGAAATAAATAAGCCTGAAGATAACTTTTAAGTCTGCGCTAAAAATATCATTTAATTGGCAGAGATTTTCAAATACTGATTGAGAAATCAATATTTGTGTTAATATCATCCATAATATTAATATGATCAGAATTTAAAATGAACTTTTAAAAGCCATATATTTTAAGTGACATGAAATTATTCCTAAATTGAAACAACTACTTGAATCTAGTAGGTCTGCATGCATTTTCAGTGAAATTCCACAGCTGAGAGCTGTAACATTTTCTGATTTATTATGTCCTGCCTTGTAGTATATAAGATGGAATTTTAGATCTGTGGAGAAGCTTAGTATCTCAAGTGTATTAATATCAGAAGTAGAATTTATGAGGATACTTGAAAAGCCATATAAAGGATGTTACAGAGGAACTTTGAAGGTTTTCTCCAGCCTTACTCATGCAAGAGTGGCCCAAAAAACTGGCTATTGAAGCGCCACAAAGCTGCACAGGAATCAAAGCTGAGGATTTGATCTTCAGATGGAACTGTCTAGTTCTGATCAGAGATGTTCCATGAACGTATTATTAGGGAAAAGCTGATTTCTGTCATGTTGGTTTTCACCAGCCATCAGAAGGCTTGACAAGGATGATATGAGTATGGAGGAGGAGCTGTTGAAAGAGACACTTGCAAAGAGGTTTGGGCTCTAAACTCGAGAGTAAGAGCCCACTGTGAGACCCAGCAGGACTGGTGGCTGGGTTCTGCATTACTCATATAGATCAGAAAGCCCAAGGCTATAGGTACACTTTTTTTTTTTCTGTTTCAGCGGCTCTTTCTTTATGACACTGGATCCCGTTAAGAAGCATGAGAACAAGACAATGGCTGTGCAGTAGCTGTATGGACTGGAGAATACCTAAATAAAAAAAAAAAAATCCAAACCCACAACAGTTTTCTCAGCCAAATGTTATGACCTCTGGGCAACAAGGAATCTTTTTCAGAGGGTTTAGAGGGAATTTTAAGAGCATTTTTTATTTCTTCTTCTAATGAGCTGTGACCCCAAATTTCACTGTGTTTGCTGTTGCCTTTTGAGAAGCATGATTTTTTTTTTTTTTAAATGCTTTTAAAACAGGTTCTAATCTTTCAGCACATTCAGACCATTATGGCAGTCCACCCTACACCACGGGATATGCTTTACATCCTAATATTCCTCTGTTCATCCCTTTCCTAGTGAAGAGTTCACAGCTTCTCTGATTTATATGCTATGCAGGAATGAAAGAAGCACAAGGGGTTTGAGATTCTATGATGGTACCAGTATTTGTGTAGTTATAAATCAAGGAGGTCTAGCCATCCTTAAATAATTATTTCTGAGGCAGTAATCTCTTCTGTAACTTTTATACATATATATATGTGTGTGTGTGTTTGTGTGTGTATATATGTATATATGCATATATGTATATATGCGTATATGTGTGTATATATATGTATATATGTATATATATGTGTGTGTGTGTGTGTGTATATATATATGGATATATATATATATGGTACATAAAATTTCAAGTCCTTGATGGTTTGTCCAGACTTCTCTCAGAGCCGAGACATGCAGAGGTTATTTTGTTCTGTCTGTTGTGGTCATCTGGTCATGCAAGGAAATATGGAGTGAGCAAAGCAGTACAGCCACTTGCAGCCTAGCTTGAGAGAACCTCTTAACTTTAAAGGCACCCTTAGAGTAGCAGAACTAAATCAGACAGAGCCATGCGGGAATTGTTATCCACTAAGAACCTGATGATTCTGTCATGATGTTGGGGAAAGGCCACTGCTAAATTTTTTGGCTAGGAGTACATGACATGCACAGCTATAGAAGAACAGTGTGCCAAAGGCATGGGGTTTTACCAAACAGGTATTTAAACAAATATTGCCAACTCTTACTTATGTATGCTTATAGAACAGCTTTTTACCACTTCCTCTCATTTTTTTTCCTTATTTTTCTTTTTTTTTTTCCTCTAAATCCTGTCTTCTTGCCTTTCTTTCATGAATGGTGCTGCAGTTCTGTAAGAATTTTGAAGCACACCTTTTTTCCCTGAATTTAAAATTTGGTTGACAAAGAGATAAAAATCTCCTTAAATAAAAAATAAAAATCTGCCACTCTGCTTTTCTAGATCAATTTTAATTTGAGGGAACCAAATGGTGTCGCACTTCAGACTTCAAAGGAAGTTAATTTTAAAATACGTTCAGCTCAGCATTTCCCCTCTCTCTAAGAATTCAATTACAGATATTGTCAGGCCAAAACATTCTTTCCTGACAAAATCTTGCTTTAGTGTAAACCTAATTTTCATTCTCACAGTGAAGGGAGACAGCATTGCATGATGTCCCAAATGGAGATGAACATGTGACAAGCTGGGAAATAAGTGGAAATAAAATCAATTTTTCCCTATTAGTGTCAAATTAAGAGCAAAGTAAGCTGTGGAATTTGCAGTAACAGAAGTGACAATTGAAACAAGTGTTCTGAACAAACAAGACCAATTTTAATTCTGTTAGGTAAGGGGACCTTTGTTGGTGGTGATCTTAAAATGCACAATTTCCATTCAAATTCAAATTCCAAACCAGCAGCCAAAAATTTGAAGCTAAAAATACAAAAATAGTGAAAATTAAAGGAAATATATTTTTACAGAATTTAACTGTTAATATGGACCAATACAAATGTCACTAATATTTGCATTTGCATGGATCGGTAAAAAAATATTGCTGTATTTTTTGCTTTAATTTGAGTTCTCTTATCTTTTCACAAATTCAAAGAAGTATTTACGTGAAAATGAAATGGCATAGAAATCTGGTTTCTTTATTTTTCTTCCTCCTTTCACTTTCCCAAACTTCTTTCCCCTTCTTGTAATTCTCTTAACTCCCTCTATGTGCCTTGAGGACATAAAACATCTTTTTTTAACCTTTTCCTTCCCCTTTTCTCTAGGTCCTTCCCTGTCTGTGATGCCTGATGGTCTCTCTCCCTACATTAATTTCTCTTAGTTGACTGCTTTCTGCACTGTGGCTCATGGTTCTGGCTGATGGCTTTAATCTTTTACTGAACAATAACAAAAATTTATTTCCTGGCTTTACTGAATACTTACCCAGTTTAATATAGAATATTTTCATAACGTACTCTTACAAAACTATAGAAAAGATTGGACCAGTGGTTCTACACTGTTAATCTACTCCCCTCCCCTCCATTATACCTAAAACAGAAAAAAAAAAAAAAAAGACAACATAGGCAATGCAAAATGTTAAAAATTAGGGACATTTTTAAAATGCTGTTGATGGCTGAAGAAACTTTCCTACCATAAATGTAGTTGTTGCGTAATTAACATAAACTGACATAACCAAAATTTTGTAATTAGATTCTTTATTAATAAATTCTAATTGTAAAAACACATGGATTTAATTGACATTTAACATGTTAGCTATTGCAAGCTTGATATCAATTAACACACTTATCAAATGTCAATTACCAGTTTTTCAGTTTTAATTGCTGTGAAATTGACTTGCCATGGGCTACCTTTTTAAATGTTAATGTATTAGCAGTGTTCACAGATTTGATGTAATAAATACAACACCTAATGTGCACTTATTGTATATGCAATTTGACTCCAGTATATGAAAAGTTAAGTGTATTTTCTTCGTACTTATTAAACAAGAGTAAGAAGCCTTTTGCTCATTAATTTACCATACAATTAAACTTATGCCACTTAGAAATAATTATCCCACAGTATTCAGAATAGTTAGCCAAATAGGCAGGTCAGCATTTTAATCCAGCATCAGATTGGAACTATTATTAGAACTATTTCTGAACAGTGTGTTGCGCTGCCAACTCGCTTCTTAACGGAGAATTCTCCATACACTTCCTGTACTTCCGTGTGTTACTTGCATAAATTAAGACTGGGTTATATTCTGTGTTCGTTTGAAAAAAGAGTAAAAGAAGCCTGGTAGTCCAGCTACCGATGATGATCCTGTCAAGTGAGCTGAATAAATGCGTCCCTTCCCTTACTTATGGCCCTGCTGATGGCACCAGGCCACAGTGCTGATATGAGATTTTGGCTGCCAGGAGCAGTTTTGGCTTGACAGCTTTGTCATTGGCATCGTCTTAAAGGATGAAATTTCCATGGTGTATGGAATCATTGTACGAAGCTCATCCATAGCATTTCATTTTAATCTGGAGAACTGACATGCTTTATGAAGCCAGGCACTATCCTCATTTTAATGGGGAGGAAAGTGAGATGCAGCAAGGTCAAGTGGTTTGTCTAAAGTCCTGAAACTTGGCAGTAGCAGAAGTAGGGAAAATAAGTTCTGGTTCAAGTTACATTTTTTGGAACGGCGAGCGGATCAGGCTTTCCCAAAGGCAGTGTATAGGGGTGATGGATGAAAGGAGCGTTAATCACAGGCCTCCTGGAAAGGAGGGCTGCTTATTTAGCAGAATAGAATGAATATTTAAAAAGGCCTTTCAGAGTATTGTAGAATAAATGCATATATCTGTAAGTTATTATGGCTTAAGGGCTAGCTATTAAGTGAGAGGATCAATGCATCAAATAGTAAATGCAGAACTTTTGGGGACTAGAGCTATGTGAATCACGATCTCCCAGTCTGCTAATGAAACACACAAAGCCAGGGATCAAACTTTGCATCAGACTAAGCTGGGGGATTGGAGATCTCTTCCTCTCTTCTCCCCCCAAATAAGAATGATCTGCACTGCTGACAAAGATATGTTTAATTATTAATGGGAGCAAACTCCCTCCTCAGCTAGCCCCAGCAGCAGCAGCTGGCCCTCAGCATGCTCTGAAAACCATGAACAAAATGGGCTGTTTTTCAGGGGTCAGGTAGAGCATTTAGAGCAGCACTTGGCCAAAAGAGGTCGCTTCAGGGCTCTCTCCTGAGTATGCATTTGCTGAAGGGTTCTGGTTCCTTCATGAATTGTAGCTCTGTTTGGGATGAAAATCCCATTTTAAGCACCATATATGAGTTGGTGGCCCTGCTGGATCCAATAAAGATGCTTCTCTGAAAGAGTCAGAAAGTAATCCTGTTCAAACATATTCTTTAATTACCAAAAATTAATATGCAAAGAGTGCACAAATTTTAACCTCATCATTTCCTCATACATGGATATTTTTCCTGCAGGGCTGGGAGACTTGTTCCCCTTCTTTATGGGAGGATGGGGTTGCTGGGGTGAGACTGCAATAACTGATGATATCTCTTTGTAGACTTCCAGGCTATTGCCCCTGCTGACAGGAAGATCCCACCACTGCCTTTCCCATTAAAACCCAGAATGGGTCTGCTAAACTGCTGATAGATCATCTCTCTTGCAGTGCTTCCCAGTGAGAGGAATCCCCACTCTCCCCACTAAAGAAAGCATCTGTGGCCTTATAAGGCTTCAAATACAAAAAGGGAGGGAATTGGAGAAATTAGAAGCGACATTTATGATGCCTTCCTAAAGATCAACAACTCCTCCCTCTAATGATAAAATAATATCTTAAATGATCCCCCTACTTTCTCATCCATTGCTTTCACATGTGCTGTACTGTGATTGCATGTGAGAATTATGAAAGAGGAATGCAATGAACTAATGAAAGAATTGTTTCTAAATTAATGTATTATCTCCTTGCACTCTTAGGAGCCTCTGGGTGCTAATAGAGTTTCATTATATCTCTTAGTTTACTATAGCATTTTGATTGCTATTACTTTTTAAAATATATTTCAGGGAAAAAAAAAAGTATTCCCCAATAGTGTCAAGTCAAAGAATAATATTAAACCCCAGCTCTGTAGTGCTCTTTTGTCTCTGATTATTAAGAATCATGTTTCATCTGAACTTTTTTAGTGGAGTTATGGAAGTGAAAATGTTGGGTTGCCGTCGACAATGAGTACATGTAATTAGAATGTCCCTCTTTCCCTGTTCCTTCCAAAAATGTCTCAAAGACTAGTATCATTTAAGATTTTATCTCAAGATAATATAATAAGAAAAGTGGAGAGTACTACAATAGACTTACTGTCTGCAAAAAGGATTGCGTATCAGCCAAGATTTCATGACAAATGCACATTGTGTAAAATGATATTTGGCGTTTGAGTGGTTTATATAGTATTTTTGTCTTTATTAAATATTTTCAGTAAGAGAGAAGAAAACAATACTGTCTTTACATGAAATATACCATAGTCCTGAGTATTTATACTGCATGCATTCCAGTAGTATGAAAGGAAACATGCCATATCTATATTTCATCTATATATATATATTCCTTTATATATATATATATATATATCTACACATATATTATGATGCAGGGTTTTAAAAACAACTAGCAAATGATATCCTGGGAAGCTTTGTGATAAATTCTCAGAGCTTATAGGGTAAACCACTTATAATGTGAACTTTTGATTGACTCCCTGGCATTCTATCTTCTAATCCATCTCTCCTGAGACTTAATTTCACGCTCCAAACACTGAACAGCTTCAGACAGCTGCCATTTAAAAACAAATGAACATAAATAAGCCATCAGTAACAAAGTCCTTCCCTTTCCAGGCCACTATACATAAGCTTACCCTGATGAGCAATGGCTGCTTTTTCCTTCATAGACAGAATTTCTTCCCAAATGTAAGTTAAATCCAGGCATATAATATCTTCTGCTCATCTCATGCCTATGGACTGTCACTTAAAATGGTGCATAAGCTTCTCTGTTTCATGCTGGAATTTTGTAGGGGCTGCAGATTGCTGAGACTCACTTCTAGGAGAGGAAGGTTCTGACAGAGGGAGCACGAGTGATCTCTGTTATCTCTCAGATTGCTTACATCTTCAGCAGGTCCTAATTCACTGTTCGACTCACCAATACTCTGATCCTCAGCTGCAGCTTCTTTTTACTCCTCCTTCTCTCCTCACTTTGTTCTATCACAGGTTAACCTGTGCAGGTTCTGAACCATAAAATGTTGTGGTGCAGAGGAGACTCCAGGGTTTCTGGTAAGGCAAACAGCCCTCGTCCATGAAGTCATCTGAGGTGCCTTTCTATAAGTGTGACACAACTGTAAAGCTGATTGGCGTTCCTTGGGGAGGGTCAGTGTGTTTCACTGTGAACACAGAGAAGTGCTGGGACAAGGATAGCCATGCAAATCATAGTTGCAATGACCTTTTGGAATTTCTGGTAGATAGGCGGCTTGGATGGAAAGAGTGTCATTACCAGTTTTACTGAATTCCCTGTAAAACCTGAAATACGTGATGGTTAACAAAATGTTACTCTGACAGCATGTCTTATGGCAGGACTGAGTATCCACCCATTCCAGGGTGGACTTTTAGAAAGGTGCTGCAATAGAAATGTTTCTATCAGCACTAATTAAAGAGAATAAATATTTTTTTGTGCCTGGATTAAAATTGGAATAAAAAGGAATAAATATCATAAAACACCATTGTCTCCCCTGAATGTGATTTACATTTAAACATTAGACACCTGAAAGTCTGTTGGCTATACAGGCATGGAGCGCCTCACGACTTTGAAATTTCTGTGATCAAGTGAATATAGGCACAACACAACTATATTGTACTTATGCTGAAATATGAATTAAAGAAAAGTATATATGGTTCACATTCTATATGAAATCAGGAAAAGTCAACTTATAATTCCAAGGTGCTTCTATTCATTAGAAACTTCTTCTCCATTCTTTTTCAAATTAAAGAAGACATTATTTTAAAGAATGTTTGAAAACTGCCATCTTCCTTTTCTCATCTATCTTACACAATTACAGACAAGCTAATACAAACTTCCCATTCATATTCATCAAAGAAACAGATTTTTTTTTTGCCTGTTCTAAGTATATGCAGTTAGATTTGCTCCTGGTGGTAAGAGATACGATCCTTAAATTCCTGGCCTTAACACTAAACCAGATGAAGTAATTTTGTCCATTCCTTCTATGCATTTTTATAGACCAAATAAAAAATAAATAAATATTGTTTTGCTGAAGATGTAATCATACCTATTAAAAATTTATCACTAGACTCAGTAGCATAGTCCAAAGTTCTGGGACTAGAGAAAGCAATAATGTACAAGGAACCCTTCTTTACTTTTACTATTTATTAATATTATTGCTTAAGTACTCATGGTAATTTTATTGGAAATAGAGTTATAAGAATGGCAGAACATTAAAGTGAAAGAAAGCAGAAGTTTATACTTTACTTGCAACTATAATCTTGGGCATGTTGTGCCATCAGGTTATGGAAATAATAATAACAACCATACATCTCAATTTTTTTTTAAATTGAGGGTTTAACTTTACAACTAAGAAATAAAATCTTTAGAAAATCTAATGCTGTGTACAAAGCTTTTCATCTGACTTGTTAAAAGATGTTTACCTACTCAAGTGTTGATCCAGAAATAAAATAATTAGAACTGAGCTCTAATGAGAGATGACTTAGTGGTGAAAATGCAGATGTTGC
>WEKY01002158.1:0-22980 GCA_013390045.1 Picathartes gymnocephalus
TAACAGGTAATGCCCACTCCCTTTTCCCAAATATCATAGCCAAATGATCTCTACTGTAGTGATAAAGCATCAGAAAAATTTTCCCCAAATGAATTGACTACAGTTTTGATCCAAAGGAGCTGCTGCAGGTAATTCTATGTTAGGCGTTCTCCAAACACCATATGAGATTTTCTGCATTTTTCTTACTTTATCAAAATAATATTGAGGGTGGATATTTCAGTCCTTTACTTCTGCATAGTTTTGGCAATCCACAGTATGCAGTAAAACACTTTCCCCAGACACCAAATCCTGTTCACATTTATTTAGCAAAGTTTTGACCTAGAATTATCTTGCAGTATGATCACAGACATTTACTCTCCTTTCCTCTCTCCTTTTATTAGTTTCTCAGTTGTATTGCAAGAACCATAGAGGAAACAGAATGTGTCATTTTTCTGATGTGGTGAAAGCAAAACTGCCTTCTAAAACACTGATTTTCACTTAGTGATGTTTTCTTAGAACACTTCTAAAAGAACTTTGGAAGAGTTAGCTGAAACTTGAAAAGACTTCTTTACCCATTTAAGCCACTGTTTTAACAAGCTCCAGAAATAATGATAGTTTCTGAGATAGAGCTTTTTTTCTTTGTGTAGATATGACGTGCACTATCTAATGTGCTTGTTTTTTTCATTGGAGCATAACAGACTCTTTTAGTTCTCTCTGGCTATTTTGTGCTACAGTGTGCAGTGATTTTTTATTCACTTACGTATTTTAAATTCAGACCTGAAGAGTTTAGTGACACAGTGGCACACTGCAGCAATATCAGTGCTTCACTGTTTTAAAAGTTCTCCATATGATTAAGAGGTATTGGCAAGGGTGCTTATGACCAGTATTCCATGAAAAATACCCATGGACGTGGACATCAAAATTTTAGTGTCAATTCACATTGATTAATTGCCAGAAGAAGAGGATGCTTGGATCTTTCCTAATGCTTTCAGAGTTGGTGATGCTATTAGTTGCCAAAATAAGTGTCAAGATCTGAATTAAGATTATTTAAAAGTGGACTTTTTTTTTCCCCTAAGGCATCCTTTGCATTTAATATTAGTATGTCTTCTTAATTTTCAAGACTTGGCCCAATGGCTGCACACGCCTATTTATTTGTAGTCAAAGTTATGGAATAACAGAAGGGTTTGGGTTGGAAGGGACCTTAAAGATCCTCTAATTCCAATGCCTCTGCCGTGGACAGGGGCACTTTCCACGATGTTTGTCAGAACTCCATCTAACCAGAACCCCATGTAACCTGGCCTTGAACACTTTCAGGGATGTGGCATCCGCAACTTCTCAGGGCCACCTATGCCAGTGCCTCACCAACCCCACAGTTAAGTATTGTCATGTCATAGCTGCTGTGTGAGATACATGATGAAGATAAGAGAAACAGTATGACTCAAAAGACTATCTTAAAATAAAAAAATCCTTTCGTTTCAGGCTGCCTGATCAATTTACAGCAACCAAGTATTATTTCCTGGTAGTAGCTAATCAGATAATAAGTGTTAAAGCAACTAAGGGAGTCAGTCAAAAACTCTTTTCCCATAGTCCGTTCCAAAGTACAACACAGACAAAACATTGAGGTCAAATACCTAATTAACTTTGCAATTTATAGGAAAATCCTTCTGATTTAATATTTTGAAGCTGTCAATTTGTATTTTTTCTGTGCTTATTTATCTATCTACCTAGTAAATCCCAAGTGACTAATCTGTTTTGTGACTTCTACACTACAGAATAAGAGGGAAAAACTGAGATCCTCATTCATATTATTGTTCAGTTATTGAAGCCGACACCAGGAGATAATGATGCTGGCAAGTGCAGTACAGTTATCTGCTCTCTATAGCACTGATATAAGAAAGGGCCGAAAAAGGAATTAAAGAGACTCCTTCAAGCTAGTGACTCCAGACATAACATGTTTGTGGCTGGTACCTTAGGTGAGTAATGTTTCAGAATATGAACATGTCAGATTTGAAGAACTGCAGACCAACTGAAGCTTTTTTTTAATATATAAATACATAAATCAACATAAGATATACTTTTAAATTATGCTATTTAAGTAACAAAAATTAAAAAAAAAGTTTCCACCCAGGGAGTTATAGCCAAAGAGACCTGAGGCCTGCAAGTAAGAGATCAGTTTTTAAAATTAGGTTTAAAAATAATGCAGATTTTTTCCAATCAGATCTTCTGTTCTTATTTGCTTTTTAGTAGATTTTTGTTCTTATTCATATTTTTTAATGAAAAATATCATACCTCTTCTTCCAACACCTGCACATTTGTCCACTAGAACTAAATTTCACTGTGGACAGATCTTTTACACTCTATGGATGAAAACAAATGCATCAGGGCTTCAGAGTGCAAACATGATACTCCAGATAGTAGGACTGTCTCTCTGAAAAAGAAATCTTTTGTTACAAGACACCATTTTGAAACAGTGTGTAACAAACCAAATGTGCGTTTCATTGGGAAATATGGAGAAATAATAAGCAGGTCTCAGTACTCAAAAAGTATACTTTTGATCTGGTAAAATAACAGCTTTATATACAAATCAGGACAAAGTTAGACATTGAAAATGTCTGTAGGAAGTCTCACTTCTTTTATATGGCCCATAATAGAAACAAACAAAACAAAACAAAAAATAGACCCAAAATACTTTCTCCTCCCAAAAACCCAAAACAAATATCCACATCAGAAAAACAGCAAAAGCAAAGTAACTATGAAGTGTCATTATGCCCTACCTTTCACTTCCATATTGTTGCAACATTACTGATTTTAACAATTGCTTTCTATTTTCAATACATTGAGAACATCAAACAAATTGTTAGATCATATTTATCTTTTCCTAGTAAACAAATATTTAACCTACACTGTTCTAAGCATGAGGCTATGTCTTTTGGATAATAAAACATTTTCTAGGTGAATTAGGCACACAAATAATTACACTGGGTCAGGCTGAAGGTCTGGCCAGTCCTGTATCCTGTCCCTGGCAGGGTCAGGAACTAGAAGTATATCAAGTAATATATATCATTATTCTTCTCATTATCCCTGTGCATTTATAGCATTTTCAGCATGGACATTTCCTGTGCACAGGGTTATACCCATACCACTGTGTATAACAGTCTTTCCCCAACTTTTCTACCAGAATTTCCTACACTTTCTACAATTAAAAATTTGCATTTCTATCACCCAGGGTGCACTGTGCCAGTAAGTTCCACACTTAAAATGAAATAATGTAAAAGTACTATGTTAAAAAGTACTACCCTCTGCTTAACTTAAAACTTCAACTGGATAATTTATTGTCATAACTTTTCACTGCCTGTCTCGGACATAATGAATATCAATATTGTAAACTGGGCAGCTACGTGATTAAAGGTCTTTTGTGACAAAACAGTCCATGAAATATAATGAGAAATATTCATAAAATATTGAATTTATCTTAAATACTTCCAGGTTGTTCATGCTCTATGAGCAACAAATCCCATTAGCAGATCCCTTTTACACTTGGTTGCTTTACCAAGAAAACTCATATCATTTTTTATAGTTTTTGTATAGTACACACAAATATATTAAGTTTGAGAGAACTTGGATGTCACTAACAAACAGAAGAGGAATCTATGCCTTAGTATATCACTCGCTTTAAAATATTGAAAAAGAAAATTAGGTGAGTGTGTGCTCACTGCTAATGAACATGATTGGACCAATTAAAAGTAGTTATGTAACAGGTCCACATGTTACTTTTTGTGTAAATAATTTGCTATGTGAAGCTACATATTAATGAGGAAAGTGTCACAATTTTTTTGAATTTGTGTTCTGCTTTAATATTTTTCTGTTCGTATTTTTCTTAAGTGACACTGCATTGAATGGCTAAAATGTGTCATGTGAAATATGTAATGTATTATTGCTCAAAAATTAGATGTTAGGGAAAATAAAATAGAGAAAGCAAAAGTGTTTTTAGTGTTAATAACCTGCCAAACTTTGAGTATGGTTATTACCTAATATTTTAGGTAGATCTCATATCTTAAGGAGAGTATATACTACCTATGGATGAACAAATATACCAACAACTATGCTAAAGCACTGTATTCACAGTCCTATTAGGGACTCAACAACAAGGCAGATTTGCCATATCAAACTAATCAACCAAGTACTCCCAAATTAATTCACATCCCAAGAGAAGACATAGAGGTATTTTATTTCTTAGTCATTATTTTGGTGACATGTTCTGGATTTCTGCGAATCTTCAAACCATTGCGCTGTTCTTTTTTTTTCTTAACTCTGATACAAATAGCTCCTTGAACTTGAGCTCAGTACTACTGAAACTGGAGTTTTATGTGGCCCTGAGAACCTATGGAAACTGCTGAGAGGCTCCAAACTGTTAAAATTCTCTCATACACTGTATTCTCCTTCTGAAGTCAAAAAAAGCATCTCTGATTGTGCTTAGAGAGGAATACACTGTTGTTCCAGTTGCATGAACTGCAGGCAAGTGAGGATGACGGTCAGACCCCTCCAGCAAAATTAGTATCTACATATTTGACTGCTTTCTCATCCCTAATCTCAACTGTCTTCTGTCTTGGAAATAGAAGAGCAAATCCATGCTTTTCCACCCACAAGGTATTATGCATATTCTGCAGAAAGGGGGAAAAATAATCAAGAATATGCAATGTCTGGAGGACACCTTTCTACTGTTTTACACCATATGTCTGAATGCACATAATGGGGGAAAGGTGTGCCCTAAAAAAAGTGGGATTAAGGGGAGACAAAAGTACCTCTACTTTTGACCTTCATCCAGCTTCACCAGTCTTTAATGATATCTGCAAGATATTCTAGATTTATTACATATACTCCTTCAGTGGGACCTGGTGGACTCACCTGCCCTTTAAAGACAATCTCTGATATTGGAGGGGACTGAAAACAAGCATGCCAATGCTATAGATTTCTCATGCTGTATAGAGGATTTCTGTGCACAACCTAGCCTGGCTTCCCTGCCCTCCACTTGCATTACCTCTAGAAAAGGCAGGACACTGCGTTTCATGACATCGTAAAAATCTTACTCCATCACCTGCTCTGTGTACATCACAGCTGCACAACCCCCTTCCTTTTGTACAATGCTATCAAATCAGTATTTCCAAACCTTCACCCAGCTCCCTGCACCTGGTCTAGAACTCACACATCCCTTCAACTTGCTATATAAAAACTTTTAAACGTTCCACTAAAATTTTGGGAATCTGCTAGTGCTGCGCAGTCTGCTGGAAACAGGCTATGATAAAGGACTCGGATGTCCCAGCAACGTGTTCATCACTGTCTCCCAGTGAAAGCCTGATGGTAAAGATTAATGTGTTCTTATCCACCAGCAGTCAGAGGTGATGGTCTCCTTTTCCACTTACCTATTAAAGACATATTCTGTCAATTTAACATTCATGAAAGATTTATGCAAATTTGGTATGCACTAAATGTGCTAAAATTGTCCTGTGCCTGAAACATGTCTTCATTCCTTTCTCTCTTTCTTTTGCTCTCTCACACACACACATCAGTAACAGTGTATTAAACAGACAATAACAATACACAATTTAGCAACTCTTGCTTATTGATCAATCTGAAAATGGGCACATAAATAAACTGATATACCTATAGATTTTTCAATTCAGTTCTTAAAAATATATATGGAAATGCTATGGAAGAAGGTGTGAATGGCACACAAAAAATCTGTGATGAAATTAGAATTTTATTAGTGCAAATTAATTGTTGTCTTCCTATGTAGACCTTTATCAAGTTTATGCTACCATGGCAGAATTCATTAGTGTTTTTGAATGTACAGGTTTAAAGACCTTTGATTATTCTTAAAAATTTCTATTCTGCTTATTATAGCAGAAGATATTTTGAAGACAATGGAGTACAGTGGTGACAATGCGGGACAGCGTTTCTAGGATATTTTGAAAAGAAATGTAGAAGGAACTTTTTTTGGATTCTCTTGTACGCAGTGGTTTTTTGTGTCTGCCAAGAGCAGCACTGTCTTAGAAAAGTAATGTCTGTGTCTCTGCTGGACCATACAAAATGTGAATTGCTAGATTGGATTACAAAAACCCTTTCCATTTTCCCCAGTGTTTAAATGGCTTTTTAAATGGATTATCTGTTCAGAGCTACACTAGTCACAAAACTAGCTTTATAAAAATCTAACATTTAGGTGACTTTGATGAAGTTTCAATGCTTGGATATAACAGAATGAATGCAAACGGATATTTCATGAGATCATCAATAAAATTCTTCTCTGAATGTCAAAAAAAATAATATGGCAAGCCTTATGATATGAATGTGGAGTGCTTTGTCATTTTACAACAGTATTTTATGTGACAGCAGACAGAATAGATAGAGATTTCTTTGTTTCCACAGTATGTCTAAAAATCCTACAGTCCAGGAAAAGATTTCTGGCCAGAATGAAAGCAGTTCCACAGAAGAGCTACACCTTTGTGGGTGATTTCTGAGGGATGAATGGATTCACAGTACCCCAGCCTTTTAAATAATCCCAGCATGGGTTGAGTTTGCATATGCAAATTGAAATGTTACAGTGTGATTTCCCCTTTCTATCTTGTTTGATACCTTGATTTTGCTATAGTGAAACATTTTTAATAACATTAAGTAGTTGCAAAATGAGCCTTTGGTATTTTGCAGCTTTGTGCTTTATCAAAACCTTTTAGTACAAAGTTTACACAAAAAGGATATGAATGATTGATATTCTTGAACACTACCCTATCAGTAGGATGATTCTGGTTTAATTTCCCTCATTTACATTTTAATACTAAAAATTTTAGACACTCAGTGTATGCAAGTTTGCTTATACAGAATTTTTAAATGCTTCTAATTTTAAATAAATGTGTGTATTTTCCCCTGTAATGAAAATCACTTCTAAAAGCTAATCACCAACAAGGCTAATCACAAACTTGCAATTAAAGTAGCCAGTCACAATCATAATTTTTAAAAGTTGAGTATGAAAAAATTGCTCTTGGAAGTTTATAAATAATCTTTTTCTGTGAAAAAAAATCCAAAACGTTTTTGATTGGTGATGCATTGATTATGCTCACACTTGCAGAGCATAGCAACAGAATTTACAAAGGGATATCTTTGCTCATGTGTGATACAAAGTGCAAGTGAATTCTGAGAAGCTAGTTCTGGTTCTGATAACAGCCTGGTCCTGGCAACAGGAGAAACTCAACATCTGGCTCTGTGCATCTTTTATAGTCTGTACAAGCCAAGCATTAGTAAATAAACTATACAGTTGTTGAGGGCAGACTGTTTGTTTTTCAGTAAGGTCTCAGTTTCTTTTGTTTCTCAGATCTCCTCAGTATCAGTTGGGCTTGTTAGTTTATCCTACAAACACATCAACTGTATCAAATTGCAATTGTTTTCTGAAACAGATTATCAAACATTTTGTCTTGTTGTTTTTCTTAACAGTGTTAGCACCTTCTGTAATGAGGGGAACATATGAAAAAATCTGTCTCTAAATAGCGTTTCAGTGACTGGAAGAGAAACAAAGGAAACCTGATGAAGACTCTTTCTTTGAAATGAGGATTATTGATGCACTGGTTGAAGCCCAGTGCTACATCTAGCGCAAGAAACCATCAGCTCTGGCTCTGTTTAGCTTGGGAAGTTTCGTTAAAACAGATAGAAGGTGTCTAAGAGACTTTCAGAACTTGATATTTCCACATTTAAATATGTTCATGATAATCAAGTAACATACTTATATGGTTAAATTTAAACATTTTCATTAAAAATTTTCCTAAGTGTCCATATAAAGTCCTTCTAAAATACTGTGCATTTCTTCTTGAAAAAATAGAAACTGATATTATTGTGATGCCAATAAAAACATGCACAAAAGTTTCTACAATCTATGAATTGCTAATACTAATTTTATAAAGTATATGATGATTATGTAAGAACATTAGATCTTCTTAACTTTATCATGGCTTCTGACTTTATGTTACTTACACTATTTCACATCCAATACTTAAGAGAGATGCTATTTTTTTTCTAGACTGTTTTGCATTTTTGATTGATACAGTAATTTTCTTACCTTACCTGACTTTTCAAATCCTTATTTTTCACAAGAAATGGGATGATACACTTCAGGGCCACTGTGGATTTAAAATTTGTTTTGAAAACTTTTCCAAAAAAATAAGTTCTCAAAGTGTACCAGGGGTTCAATTATGAAACAATATTTGGCTTCATAAGGAATTACAAATCCTCATTCGATTTACATATTCTTACTAGCTGCAGGTCCATGCAACCACTCTTACATGACTCTTGCTTTTTCCATGAGTATCTTCAGAAAAAACTTGAAAGTCTAATCCAGAAAGTAATCTCATCTTATGATTTTCTGTCTTGGAAAATGGCTACCATAAATTGTTGTTTCCCGTTTCTGAAACTACATTGCACTGTAGAAAATATAATCATTTGGTTTTTCTTTAGCCTAAAACTAAAACTTCAGTGATACTTCCAGAAAGTAGTGGTTTTAAGAGCACATTCATTAAATCATTCTACCTCTTTTGAACAACCGATCCATATTTTAAGAACCTTATCCCAGCATAATTAAACTTCAGAAAAACTGAAATTAATATCTTTATATTTTTCACCCTAGTTCTCCAGTTAAAAATATTTTGAGGATACTGTATAGCATAATTTAGCTTTAATTTATTCTTCCATTCATGTTTCTTGTTTTCTTCTGTTGTTAAAGTTAACCTGCCAGAGTGACTCCGTGAAATGACAATAGTGCCAAAAACATTTTGGTAACAAAGAAAAGCACTGTGTATTTCAAAACAGAACTGTAGTACCCCATTTTCTTCAAATCAGCTTATGAGTAGATATCATAGTCTTACCTCACAAAGGAAGAAAGTACAGTAAATTGAGGAAAAGTCTTCTGTGGTCTTCTGTGTGTACATGATAAATTTAATTTCAGACAATAATTGCAATATAAAAACATACATCCCATTTTCTCTTTTTAATATATGCTTTTAATGATAGCAAAAGAGAAATAGCTAAATACTCCCAAAATTAAAACCCTCAAGCCACAAGGTCAAAAAAAAGTTTATACAAGTGCAACTTCTGCACAAGGGCAAAGCACTATTTAGAAGGGCATTAAAATGCAAAGACAATTATGCGTAAGAAACACTGGAAGGAAAACAATGAAGACATAAACACAGCAAAAATTTTAAAAATCTTTCATTCTAACATACTCAATATGTCTGCCTTTCAATATCAATACCAAGCTCAAAGTCATTGATCACACCACAACCACCAGGTAACTGTGGCCTGCAGGTGATTTGCCTCTGACTTACATCAGTGAATAAAAAAACTTGGAAAAGCAAGTCCAGAGAGTTGAAGTTGGGGTTTAGGTGTTGCACAGGAGACGGGGACAAAGAGACATTTGGAGACCAAACCCACATAGAAAGCAGGGCCAGTGCTAGGGATGAGAATAAATACCCTCTCAAGATAGTCTTTGTAAGGACCAGGTGTTGAAGGCTGAGCTGAAGCAGAGCCTGATAGAGGCAGGGCTGGGGGGGCAGTTCAGGTCTGCTTGTGCCCTCCAGGCCCTGACAGCTGAAGACAAACACACGTGAAAAACAACTCCTGGGCGTACACCCACATGGTGACTTCACTTCACACCTCTGATTAACATCATTTAGGTGCATCTGTCAAACAAAGGTAATGATGACTGGCCCGAAGGAGCTTCTATGGTCATGACTGTGTGAAGCTAAAGTGAACTGTCATTCTCATTGATATTTTATGCCAGATATACCAAGGACTTTCTTAGGCCTGTAATTTTTTATCTGGTACATTAGCATCTATACACCACAGGTGCAAAGGTGCTTAGTCAGTGATTTATAAAATGAAATCTCAATGAGATCCAGCTCTTGAAAAAATCAAATTGTCTGGATGGTTTGATATCCGTATTGCAGAAAAGAATTAATTTGTAGACAACAGGCATTTAAGTGAATACTTTTGTCTTTTATAAACTAGTTTATTTTAAACTACTGCTCTCCCTAGAGCTCAGGGCAGCTCTGTCAACACAGACCATCTGAATACATGGATATGATGAAAATATTCATCATATTTTATAAACATTACCATTCATTTTAGAATATTGAGTTTTGTAAACTAATGTTTAAAAAGAGAATATGTGAAGCATATAAACAGCACCATAATTAGTCTTAACTCAAAGAAAGTTTCAAAATATCAACTATCCCACTCTACATATTGCATTTATGAAACATTCACCTTTTCTGCTGAACTCACAGCATGAAAATGCTTTAGAAGGTACTCAAGAAAAGAAACTAGGAATGCATCCTGTACGTGAACTATATAATTCTTTTAACAGTGCAAGCTAGAAGTATTTGAATAGTGTAACGAATTTTTTCCCAGCATTAGTATTTGCCCATTTTCTGAGAGCAGGTTCTTCTCCAGTGGGAGATAATAGGGATTTTTACTTTCTTATACCACTGAATATCAGAATACAGTGGAAAAATTTTAGCCATTTGAAATACAGTAATGCCATGGAATTATTGAACACTACAACCTGTTTTTCTTGGACTGAGGTTCACTTTGCATTGTTTGAATTAAGGAACCTGACTTCAAAAACAGGTTGTTCTTCCTGTTCATGTGAAGTAAACACTTGGATCCAATAGTTAGGGGTAAAGAGGAGAGTCAGAGGACCCAAATTACACGTTTGTCATTAGCTACCCTTGGCTTTTGAAGATGAGCTCGTTATCATGTAAATAAACAGCCACTGTGGCTCCGTGTTGTTGCTCGCCTTAGAGAAGAGCTGCTGATGTAAAGCAGTTCTCAATACTTGTTTGGTCTTTTGAAAAACTGGTCACATTGTGAGTTCATGAAAGGTGGCAGTGAGCCTGCAAGAAACATCCCAGCATTAGTAGAATCTTCACAGTGACAATGTCCTTTGATCATTACTGTTGTTTGTGTGGCAATGCAGGGTCTACTTCTACAGTAAGTGACCGTGTTCTATCAACAGGAAACATGATAAAACACTCTGCAAAGTAAAGATTGCCTGCTCAAACTGGAATCCACTAACTTTTAAAAATCAATACTAATTCTTATTGAAATTGTGTCATATAAATTGTGTTTGTTTAAACTCCACTTTGTTCAAAACAAATCATCCTTAGTGGTGGGATATCCTTTAAAAATGAACATATAATTCTTTTCAAAATCACAGACACATTAGCAAGTTCATCAAAAAAATATCCATTGGTGTTGTCTTTTTTGATATAAATTTATCCAAAGAGGAACTTAGACAGTAATCATAATCAGTTTGACAGAATCTAGATTTACTTCTGTGTCCAATTTCCAGCTCAGACTTACTTTCTCAACAGGATTTCCACATTGTTCAAATCAAATTGTGTTATTTTCTTAACATCAGTAGTGGGGCCATATCCAGCAGGCCCCTGCATCCATACTTTAGGAGTAGGAACTGCCCCACAGAAGTAATTTAGCTTTATCTATGCTATGAATTCATCAGTAAGCAACCCATCTTTTATTTTAAGAAGGAACCATCAAGATTATTTAGAAAACAAAACCATAAATACGCTCGTGTTGGATGTAGGTTTCAAAGAGCTGGCTGGCATCAGAGGGTGGCAGAACTGGCTTCCATGAGAAGACTCCAAGCGCTGGTCCATGCCAGTCACTTACAGCAAACCCACTGCGGGACACAGATGAGCCTGTCGGCCTTGGATGGTGGCACCTCTGAGAAGACATACAAGAAAAGGTAAAACACTGCACAGCAGTGAGGAGAAGTGTGGGAAAACAGCTGCGCGGACACCAAGGTGGTAGAGGAAGAGATGGCAGAGGTGTTTCCAGCACAGGAGCAGATATTTCCCTGCTGCCCACGAAGCAGCAGATGTATGTGCTCCAGCCCTCTAGGAACCCTGCACAGGAGCAGGTGGATACTTCCTGAAGGAAGCTATGTGTGCAGAACCTGTTCCTGACTGTAATTTCAATCCCCTGACAGCAACTGCAGTCCATGGAGAGAATCTCAGGCAGGAACAGCTTTTCTGGGGGGAACAGTGGCCCATGCAGGGCCTAATCTAGGAACCTTTTCCTGAATTGTATTTCATGGAGAGGGCTCACATTTGAGCTGGGAAAAACTGTAGGCAGGAAGGGCAGCAAAGAGCAACTGTTACTGACTGATCAGATACCCCTATTCCCAAATCTCCTGCTCTATTTGGATGGAAGAAAGTAGAGGAGTTGTGGGTGAAGGAATGAAGTTCAGCCTGAGAAGAGGGTTATGGGGGAAAGTAATTTTAGCTTTTGTCTTTGTTTCTCACCATCCAATTCTACATTTCAAGGTCAATAAACTAAACTCAGTCTCCCAAGTTGAGTCCTGTTTACCCACGGTAGCAGCTGGTAAGTGACCTCTGTGTCTTGGGATAATTTTTGTCATGAACTCAGCCTATTCAGCCAATATTTAGATACAATGATTTCTTGATTGTATAGAGAAAACTGCTTAAAGAGAGACACAACATCTTCTGTAACAGTAACATTAAAAAAAAAAAAAAAATTTTTTGACAAGTGAAACATTCCTACATTCCTACATTGTCTGAAATGTTGAAACCTCTTCCAAGCCTGAGAACCTGTAGTGTTCTATAGTATTTATACCTGCATTGTTTTCTCTACACCATAACAAGTAAAGCCAATAAGACCCTAAAAAACTGTCTCCATATTAAAAAATACAATAATTATTGTCCCACAAGAAAAAATTGCATTTATTTCCCTGAAGTTAAAGAAATAAGAAGTGGAAGAATAAAGTATGATAATTCAAGAAAACAGCCTTGTAAGGATGTATAATTATAAACACACAACATAAATCACCATAAGCTTATGAAAATAAAAATAGCACCATAAGCCCTGGTACACAAAAAAAAATGGAAAATTACAGACAAAAAGACAAACTGTTTCTGTCTTTCCCTTCTACTGCAATAAGCTTCTCTTATGCATTCATTTAACTTCTGTGCTACGCTGGTCTTACAGAAAAAATTGCAAATGCACATACTTCTGTATGGACACAAGGTAACACTGGAATATGTAAGACCTATTTATAAGATTTAGGTAATATTTGTGTTTCAACACTTTCCAAAATGTAGGTCATCTTCTACAGAGGAATTCTCTATTTCACTAGTCTAAAAAACCACTATTTTTAAAAAATAATAATATTTTACATACCAGCCTCTTTATAGATAAATATTCTTGTGTGTGCATATATATGAATTGCACAAGAACAAAGCAAGAAGATCTGTAAAAACCCATGGAAACAAAGGACTGGGGGGCCTCCAGGTCTGTGTAGTTGGTGTCTTGTGTTACAAGACTACTTTTCTAAGTGTTATGGCCTCCGCTTTGAAAATAATTTTGAATTTTTCTGTTATACCTCTCCATGACCTTTTAATTTGACTGAATCTACAGAAACATGCTTCTCTACTTTCTAGATGTTTTCTTCTAGTGCCCAAGCAGACCTTAGTTGCAATTTCTATCCATCTTTTTTTCTGCCAACATGACTTTGATCTTTCTTCCTGGAGCATGCATCACATTCCTACCATGCCCCATTGGACATATACAAAATAACCAAGATTCTCTCCAACATATTGGATTAATTAAAGAATGCCAGACCATTTTTTCTTTTATTGTATACACTCTTCTTTCTCTTGGTGATCCTTGAAGCAATTTCTTGTTTCAGTAAGTGTTAATTATTCCTGAAAACAGCCAATCAAAACTCTGCAAGGTTCAAAATTAGGTCAAACAGTGCTGAATACAATAGAATTAAAAATTTCCTCTGTCTGCTGAATACAACTCAAATGATACAACTCATGCTTGCTTTTATCATGGATGTGAATTATTATTTTTCAGCAATAAAAGGACTCTATATTTTATTGCTGTTATTTATAGAGAAGTTACACTTTGTACATTGTCCAATGCTATATAGTTCATGAAGAGAAATAAGCCTGTTCTTTGGAAGGGAATCTTTTATCTAAACTTCAAAGCTCTAGCATTAAAAAGAAGACTTCAGAATCCAAAATACTGAGTATCTGAAGAGGTTTTATTGTAAACTATTAGATTTAAAGAAGTTTAAATTACATTTCAGATTCCTTATTCCCAATTTTACTTTCAGTTTATGTGTCACTGGAACAAATCTGGGCTGTTCATTATCTCTGAGTACAGATTAAACAAAAACAAATGGGTTCAGTTGACATGTCAGTACTCCTCTGACATTTGATTCTACCAATATTTGCTACATTTCCCACGACAATGTAAGAATGGCTTTCCTTACAAAGTTGACCTACAACAATCCTGAGTGAATGCCCTAAGCCATATAGTTGTGGATGACAAATAAAATAAGTCTTTAAAAAATATCACAGATTGTTTTCTCAATATTTCAACAGGATAACTGCTGGCAAAAAGCCCTATAAATTCATTGCTTGCTGAGTTTTTCATGTTCTATAGGAGCCCTGTGACATCAAAGAAGTAGTGAAAATTAGTTTTTCTGTTCCTCACTTTCTTTTAGATAGACCATCTTTGTTTAACCCATGCAGACATCTCAGCCCTATGCTTGTTTACCCACCACCCCTGCAGAAGTGGGATCAAGGAGGGAATCAGAAGGGCAAGAGTCTGAAAACAAGCAGATTGAGAAAAAGACAATTTAATAAGGAAATCAAAAGCTGTGCACAAAAGTAAAACAAGATAAGGAATTTATTCACCATTTCCCATGGGCAGGCAGGTGTTCAGCATCCCTGGGAGAGCAGGGCCCCCTCACACATAACTGTGACTTGGGAAGATGTCATAGTTTCACATTCGCCAATTCGCCTGCTCACACCAGGCAAATAATTAGTGTAGTGGTTGTTCACGCACTCTGGTTTATCACTAGGGCACTTACTCATTTCTGTGATGAAATACAGATTAAGAGAAATGCAAAGCAGGCCTAAAACTTCAAAAATAAAAAGATAGTTTATTAACATAACCAAAGGATAAAGAAATAATAAGAATCAAAATCAACCCCGAGAAGTTTCTTTTCCCCCCACCTCATTTGTCTTTCTTTACCAACAACTCTTTTTCCACCAACAACCCAAGAAACCAAAACTTAGAGATCTTTGGTCAGTTTACCCCCTTTAAAATAAACTTTCATCAGTTCAGTTGGAAAGAGGAGTTTCTTCTGTCTCACCACGGAGACCTTCCCACAAGAAACACAGTTCTCTGGTGGAGTTCAATACCACAGAGAACTGCCGCCCAGAGTCTGTTCACATGTGACAGTCCTTTCCCCAATACGCAGCCTTTCCTGCGACTGCTTCGAGGACTCATGTCTGTTCACTGGGGTAAAATTTTAAGGATGAGCTCTTCTAGTGGAAAAGCTAAAGTCTTGTGTCTCCTGGAAGCAAGGTTCCTCCCATTCCTGGAGCAAGGGTTCTCTTCTTTTATCCCTGGGGCAAGGGTTCTCCTCTCTATCATCTCTGTTGAGTTTCTCATAGACCACAGCTACCTCAAAATCAGCTTGCTTCAACATAGGTGCCTTTGCTCAGGCTACAATTAGAATGCTGCATCCCCCCAATTTGTACAATATGAGTTACAAGGAATAGTTCATCACCGTGGCTCTACAGGAGAATTTCAGCTTAAAAGCATCTCCATCTTTCTCTTCCCCCTTTAGACTTTTCAGTCCTCCTTTTTACTGACCTGGGGCCTCTGTAGCTTTCTTCTGTGTCCCAACCTGAGTCCAATCTGTGCACTTAAATGGTTAATTGCCCTTCTCAGTTCAGCTGGAATTCCATGCATTCCATGGGGTGGGGGGGAACTCCACAGCCAGGAGCTAGCGGCATCTGGAATCCCAATAGCTGCAGGCTGATCTCTGCCGTTCAGTGATTGCAGCACCCTGGCGGGGTGTGGGGGGCCAGAAAAAATAGGGACCCATCCCCACGGCATCCCCGGGAAGAGGGGGAAGGGGGGACCGGCAGGGGCCCAGCCCTGAGAGAGCCAGGCTGGCCCCGCGGAGCTGCCTTTCCTTCCTGCTCAGGCAGGGAGGGGGAGCAAAAAAGCAGCCTGGAGCAGCTGCGGCACTCCCCCGCGGTGGAAAAGGGAGTGGTGGTTGGGGTGCTTCTCCTGTGCCGGGCAGACCCAGGGGCCCATTGGCCCGAGGGACTGAGGGGTTGGCCCCCTGTTACCTTCTCTGTGGCCGGAAATGAAAAAGAGAGGTTCTGGCTTCCTGCTCTTAAAATACGGATTTCACAAAGGTGGTTCTAATACTCAAGTGGCTGCATAGAGTGCCTATCTTAAAGTTAGCCAGCCCCTGGGCTCCCCAGANTAAAGTGAGCCAGCCCCTGGGCTCCCCAGATCTGCCAGAATCTGTGCCTGGAGGAAACTGTAAAAGTCCTTCCAGGAGAAAAAAGTTGGTTTTTCTTTAAACCATGACAGAAGACAAACGTGATCACTCCAAACACTCTCCCTTCCTCCTCCTGAACATGATGTCATATGCTATGGAATATCCCTTTGATCACTTGGGGCAGCTGTCCTGGCTGTGTCCCCTCCCAAATTCCTGCATACCACCCAGCCTACTCACTGCCGGGCGGTGTGAAAAGCAGAAAAACCCTTGATTCCATATTAGCTCTGCTCAGCAACAGCTAAAACCCTTGTGTTATCAACACTCTTTTAGTCACAGACACAAAACACAGTAGCATATAAGCTACGCTGAAGAAAATTAACTATACCACAGTTAAAACCAGTACAGAGATTTAAAACTGGCAGTAGTGGAGATATTTACATCCAGAAATCCCTCCCAAATTACTAAATCTGACTATGTATTTTATTATTCTTTTGTTTAATGAAATAAAAAGTCATGGCCAAGAGATCAGCACTTTTTGCCAGTGGCATCAAGAAAGATTTGTTGTATAAATTTCCTAGGGGAAGTATAATTTCAAGTAATTAAGAAATTATATTTTCCAAGTCAGGATATTTGCGGCCAGAAGATGAGAATATTTTACTATAGCATCTGAGCGCATGAAACATTCATTCATCTACTGTCACATAAAAGCTTGGTGAGATTGGAAATATTATTACTCTCATTTTAAAGTAGGGAACAAATCACTACTGTCCTTGTACAAAAAAATACATACTCTGCTTCAAAAAAGATGTGAGTCCACTTGGTGTTACCCACCTATTGAAGGCTACATACACTAGGGAGTTTTGTTTGACTGCTGCTACACTGAAAGGATTTGCTCACATAGACAAAGTTCGGGTTGGAGCACAGTCTCCCTTCCTGAGTCTGATGAGCATTTCTTTGGTTCAAGAGGGAAAAATATGGTAACACTTGCTCAAAAAATACAGTTCCAGTCAAATTCTTTTACACACAAACTGGAAATCTAAGATATAAAGGGGAGGAACACTCCCCCACCAAGATTTCGCAGTGATTGTGAAACAGATATAGCAGAGTACAAACTTACCCTGAACATTAGAATAGATCTTGCTATTAGAGATACTACTATTCAATCATGGATTTATGCATTTTATAGCCCGTGTATACTTTATGTTTTAATTTTTATTGTAGTATGCCATTATATGATGCAATAACATAGCCATCATGTCAACACGAAACTTAGATACCCTCTGGACTGAAAGGGCAGGTTTAATGAGGAAAACACCATTATTATTTTCATATAATGACATCATTATTTAAACTGGACCCAAGGGTACATTGAGGGAATTACAAACAACTCACCAATACCAGTAAATTGATGGCAGATATTATAAAGAATGGAAGTAACAATCACTTGGCTAAATAGGACTAGGGGAAAATAAAAATAGGCTTAGCAAAGGGTAGGGAGGCCACAAAATTCAGGGAGGCATGGTCTCTGGAGGCTTCTGCCAGCAAATGAGAGGGATCTGCTGTGGCAGGTCCCTGGCAGCTCTCAGCAGCATCCCTCACCAAAAGAAAGTTGACAGAAGAAAAGAAGGAGAGTTCTAATGTGGAAAAAGAATAGGTAAAAAATGCAAACTATTTTTTTTCCCCAGAGGCAAGCAAACATTAGCATAGCATAGTTTTGCTCGCCTAAATCTTGGAGGGCATGAAGAATGTCTTTTTTTTTTTTCCTTATACAGAATCTTAAATGAAACAAATGAAACTAACAGGCAGGAATTTCCCAACATAAATAGCAGTATTTCTACAGAGTTTGCAACTCCTATCCTCAAGAGGATATAAAAATAAAATCATTTATTTGTCTCAGAAATCAGAAATTTTTATTTGTCTGGACAAACTAGAACAGATTAACCCATTTGGGATTAAAGAGAGACACTTCTGTGGGAGTAATTATAAACACTTCTATTCCTTTATTTTTCACCACTGCCTAGCAGATATTACATTAGACCACTCTTTTCATTTAAAAATTTTCACCATGAGGGAAATGTGGGCAGATTTGGAAATATAAGAATTCTTAATGAAATTTGGAACACCTTTTCCATGTTATGTGATATTTTTCCCTGTTTGTAATTTTTTAATATTATGCAGTAACATTAAAAACATGTTAATTGGTATTTTTTTCAACAAAACCACTGATGTTATATATCTACATTTCCATTTTCCATAAACACCATTTACACAGTGTGACTATATTGTATTAAAATTATGTACTCTGTTATGGATATGTTGATAGAGAGGGAGTTGCAGTTTAGCAAAGTAATTCAGTCTTTATGTTTGATTTTGGTGTATTTGGTTTTTCCTGTTTGTAGGATTTAAATCTAGATCAATGTGAACAAGCTATTTTACAAATTAAATTTAAAAAATGAAGTCACCACATTTTACACAAATTCAGAAAACAGAATTGTTTTTCTTTTTAATTGAACTTTTCTATAGAGAGATGATAAGCATAGCAATTCATCATATGGACATAAAAAAAATATATGTCTGAGTAGATCATCAGACAGATTTGCACAGTTGGATATTTTTACAAATAGAGGAATTTTTCAAGAGAATGTGTATTTCCTGGTTTGGATGTAATCATTTGACCTACATTTTGACATAATCTTTGTTTCTCCAAGCAAACCCTTTTTTAGCATTTCTGCTTAAAGAACGCATAAATTAAAAAATTAACTGGCAAATTACAATGTAATATTTATAGTCCTTTCTCAGTTATTCCAACATCACTCAAGATTTTCACGTTTTCAAAATGTGAAACCAAAATAGGTTCAATAGAAAATAATGCCATATATAAAACAGAATGGTAAAACCTGTAGGTAAATTCATAATAACAACAGAGATCTAACATTAATATCCCTTATTAATGTCACATTTATTATTTTACTTTTCTCTCTAAACTCTACAATATCTCTGCCTGCTCCCTTCCATTTTCTCTTATGCCTTTAATTATGCAGATTGCTATGGTTTGTTTTGTCTGCTAATTTTAGAGTCAAAAAGCTCTTTCAGAAAGAGTGTCAATATTCATGTATGACACTTGACTTAATTTAAGCTCAAACTTGCTTGTTCCTGCAGCAGCCTCTTTTCCATGTGAGCATTCAAAACTACCTGTCTCCTTGTACAGTTCATATAAAAAGTGATAACTGATATTTTGATAGTTTTCTGTCCTAATCACAGATCACCTGTAAAGAGATTGAAAAATTACTCTCAGCATAGTTTAACAGCTGCAGAAATTAAGGGAAAAATAATGTTTATTAAAATAATAAGGTTAACAGCATGGAAGAACATTTTCTTTCTGCAACACGTAGCACATCTGAAAGAGACATCACATCTTTGAACAGCCAACACCTCTCTCTCTCCCCCAGAAAAACTCCACCCAAGCATACTGGGAATATTTCCTCAAAATAAATACACCATAAACACACCATCTGTGCAGTCAGTTTGGGTCTGTTGTCCTGCCTGTATCCTTTCTGAAACTCTTTCACACCATCACCCTACTTGCTGTGGGGCCTGTTCAACAATCAACACCAGTGTGTTATCAACCACTGGTGTTTTAGTCACAAACCAAAATCACAGCCCCAATAAAGAAAATTAACTCCATCACAGAGGAACCTGGTACTATCCCCATCCCTTATTCTATACCATTTACACTGTGCTCACTAGTGGGTCTTACACTACCTTAGATCTTTAAACACCCTCATTAAACACTTTCTCCCTCCTCATCTTTTGATATATACACACATAGATATCAATCCCTCAGTCTATGGGACACCCCTGAAAACTATCCATGGAATGTCCAGAGCCCATTCAGTCAATGATTTGGGTTCCAACTCTTAGGGTGGGTGCTCAGGACAGGCGAGATGGTGTGTTATTTTGAGATACTGGATGCCAAAATCAGCTCAGGTTTGGCCGTTGCTGCACATGCCTGGCTTCTTGCAAGGCTCATCTTTCTGCTATCCTACTTCCTACAGTTCTGACCATGGGTTAAACAACTTAAAGGTATATTCTTTGCAAGTGAGTCCATATTTTCACACAGCTTCTTTATTTTTTGTTTCTTTTGCCAACATTCATAGGCACTTTGGCCCCTTGTCCTCTCTTACTAAAGATGACTATGATTTCTCTAAAAAATGCCTTTATTTTCTGTTTGTTTTCTGAGTTAGGCAAGAGACTTATTAGTATAGTCTAACATAAATTTAGTATGATTTTGTTGCAAAGTTAATTTCTGACAGAGCTTGTTTTTACTAAAACAATTACACATAGTTAAAATAAGCAAATATATTCCTTTCTGCAGGAAAAGCTCTTTAGCATGCTTTGAAACCATATGCAAACAATCAGTATAAGCTGTTCACGTTTCTGTTGTTCTGTATGAAGTCTGTGTTGTTTGCGTCAGCTTTCAGCTCTGTTGTTGGTGTTGTTGTTTGATACTTGACACCAAAACTCCTCAGATGTACTTCCTTCAACTTGTTTCTACTTCTTGCCTTGTGATAGCAAAGGATATCCTTGTATATGATTCCCCTGCCCTCCAGTAAACTCGAGTTAGTAGGTGTCAAACACTGGAATAAATTTACATTACATTTATGTAGTGTCCTGTCTTATTCAAGGTCACTGAGGTATGAAATGAATCATATTATACTGTTTCCTAACTTCAGGCAGTTATCACTGGGAAAAAAAAGCATCTTTCTGTCTGCATCCAGAGGTCAAGATAAACATAAATGTCGTTCAAAAGGAAATTCATTTGGAGTTGACAAGGGTTTAAAGTTAGGGCTTGAGTTCTTATTTGTTGCTCTGGTTTCCTCCAGGGAAAAAAATTGGGTTGCCTTTTATTCAGGTTTCCAGCTCTCATTTTCTTTTCAAAAGTAGCATATTGTCTTTTTGAAATTTCTCCTTGTCACATTGCTGCTGGTCACAAAAACCCTTTATGAAGAGGAAAACCAGGTATGATTAAAAGGTCCCTTAGTGGGCTTGATGAAGACATGGTAATGGCAGCAATTTCCATGCAATTTCTGTAAAGTACACGAGCACTTACTGAACACCTAAGTAGCTCTTAACTAGTAGAACTTTTAATCTGCCCTATCTAATTGTACACATTCCTATTAAGAATGTTCTTAATAGCTCTTACAAAAAGCAGAAGGTTATAGAAATAAATGCTGGAGCCTATGCAATACCATTAGGAAAACTGCTAAATTATGGAGAGGTGGGGGGGGAGGGCAAGGGAGTGTGCCCTTGTAGAGACCATACCTGGAAAAGAAATTTTAAAGCTTACATAGAAAATAAAGTAAAAATTTAATTCAGAGCTTGTGCTAAATAAATCTTATTAACTTTTGAAAACTGGACAGACATCAAATATAGCTGCTTTTAGTTGGTCAAGTCATTTGATATAGGCATTTTCCATCAGTTATTACTCTATATCTCTGAAGCATATCTTAGAGAAAAACTTGGTGTTTATGCATTTTTAAAAATAATTCCTCATTAGGTATCACATTGAATTACAGACAGTATCAGTCCTGTTATTTTTATTAAGCCCCTGCAACAAGAACGGATCTGTCATGATATGGAAATGAAAGGCAGTGAAGAGAAGGAAGAGCAACAGTTCAGTAGTTTAACTCTTGTATGTTGAATGTGCTTTTTCATACATTGGCCCAAGTTTTCTTTAAATGCATTCAAGCACAATTTTCCCATTGACTTTTGTAGGAGCTAGATAAGAATTTCCAAGGGCAAAAGCTATTAAGTGCAATGTGTATTATTAATGTGTTTATGTCTCCCTTACCATATTTATTATAAGCACATTAATGAAAATGCCATGAATATTAGAGCTGATTTATAAGAATGTGGTTCTGTTTACAGCCAAATTACTGCACACTGGAAATATTTTATTTAACTTAACTACATGCATTTGCAATTTATTAAGACACTTGTATCCCTCCAAAGAAAAGTCTATATTAATAAGATTGATGACTTACAGGTTTACAGTGTTTTCTTCTGAATCTGGGTGTTGAGGGGAAAAAATTCTTCACATATTTTTGACAATCAATTTTTATGCAAGGAATTTTACCAAATAATATAAATATACTCATAAGGTACGTTTCTAACCAATTTTGAGACAATGAAATAGAATTTAATAACATGACCATTGTGCACATAACACATGTAGAGCCCAAATCAGTGTTCTTATAAGTACCACCTGATTTCTACATTCTGGAAACGATGTATAGGAAACCACAACCTTGCATGGGGGCATGGGATCTCTCAGGGCTTCAGACATTTCTGAAAGAGTCTGGATACGGGTTTGCTCACTCGAGTTATTTAATAACACTTATGAGCACTGCTGTCTATTTGTTCATATCCACCACCCATCCACCATAGTCATATGTAGTTCATTCATCCATGCATGAAAAATAAGCATTCGACATCCTTTTTATATTTTCAACCCATAATCTTAACGCAAAGTCAACCAAATTTCAGCACAAGCCTAGATCTTTAAACAAACAAGAACACCATTCCACAATATATACATATACATATAT